>SNQJ01S0001677.1:253848-263935 GCA_010110895.2 Picea sitchensis | reverse complement strand
TAAATGTAAGAGGACTTCTTAGAAGGTTCTACTTCTAGAAGATTCCTCCTCTAGAATGTTCTTAGGTGATGGTAGCACTATATAAAGGGATTCAAGCAATGTAATGAGACATGAAGAGAAGTATTGTATTTGGACTGGTAGCTCAATAGGAGGATGCCCCCTCGAAGAGGCAAGTGAACAGGAGAAGATCCCTTCCATAACAGGATCCATTGTATGGTGTTGCCCTACCTCAAGGGTTTGATAATAATAAAGTATGGTTTCTTCTATCTTGCTTGTGGATCTATTGTGTATTCAGTATTTGTGGTGATTATATTTGTATATCTATCTTGGTACTTAACAGTTTCTACTTAGTCCATCGACTATTGCACCGAGAACTCTTTTGTGAATTGTATCAGAGATAACAAGAGAACCCATTGCTACCACATTGTTCTTAGTGAGATCGACACCGATTATATTGCTTTGAGTACTCATCCATCCACCCGAGTTTCTCGATTGAGAGTGTGCATGTCAGACGAGCTCAACGCTGTGGAGAAGTCAGTTGAGGAAGTTTTAATTGATTTGATGGCCGAGAGAGTGATGTCTACAGGAGTTCAAGCTTCATCGACGCAAGGAGTGCAAGCCTCTCTGTCGACTTCTTGCGGATCCATACCATCTCGACCGGCAGTAGAAAAGAGAACCAAGCATAGAGATTATCTAGAAAACGTGAAGTTAATCTCGACCATCTTACCTGACTACATCCCACCTCTGATCAGCGTGGTGAGTTGTGACAGTGTCCCGAGGGACTTTGATTACACCATGGTTACTACGTACCTCCTGAAGGGGATACGTGAATTTAAGACACAGCAAGATAAGATCACGACGTTGAAGTTCAGCAACTTCAACCTAGGTGACTGCAAGAATTACAACATGCTTTCTCCTTACAAGTATCTGACTCGGACAAAGGGGAAGAACTCAAAAATAATCCCCCAACCATGGACTATGAACCTCGCGCAGTCCACCCTCTTGAATGTAATGAAAATCCCATACTTTGGAAGGCACCAAGAGGTTAACGCGTGTGTTAAGATCCTACTCTCATGTTACCATGGCAGCTATCTATGGCTAGATAGATGCATCATAGTCGATCCGATGTTGATCCATAGGATCATCGGGTTGAGCATGCAAGAACCTGACCTGCAAGACTTCTACCGAGGGAAGGCTTTCGACCGCACCCTGGCACAGATAATTAAGGACACTTACAGTGATGTATAAAAGGGAACATGAGGCTACAAGGTAGCTTCCATCTAGAATGGTGCAGTGTGCCTGGCCTGTCAGTTGATCGCATGGAAGCTAGTAAGGCAGAACCGACCTACACAAGTCATAGGATTTGTTGTTGACCTAGCTGGGAAATGTGTAGAAGGACTACAGATGAACTGGGTCAATTACTTGGTCAACCAGCTGGAATTAGACTGTCATGAAGCTCAAGATCAGGGCTATGAGTTCCACTTTAGCTGGCTCCTCATCCTCATCACATTTACCACTTGGGAAATGATGGAAGGTGTGACCTTCCCGGACATTGAGTTGTTCGAGCCACTCACTACAAAGTTCACCACGCTTTGGTACTCGAGCAATATGGGAAAATAGTGGCAGTCGAACGCGGTCTTTCATACCTACTACTTGTAGCTAAAGAGGGCAATCGAAGTTGTCCCTCACATGACGTTGAACACCCTACATCGATTTCGACCCCTCATGAAGTTTTGGGCAGATTGACACTTCACTTATATAACCGCACGCGCAGATGAGAACCAACAAGAGCTTCAATCATACTACAATATCACAGAGGAGAACCTTGAAGAGATCACCAAGGACTAGTCTACAGAACTCCTCATCCCTGCAAACCCTACAGAAATGTCATACCCTTAACTAATCGGCAGTCCTGAGACCACTCATGAAGAAAAGGATCTTCCTAGACCCAGCAGAAGGAAGAAGACCGAGGAGGTCCAAAACTTGAGCAACACATCGAAAGGAATTGCTTCAGTATCACCTGGACGAGGGGGTGATGACAAAGTATAAGAGACAAAGAGAAAATAAGACTAGCATAAGCAAGGTAAAGTAACACCGCCTAGGAATCCCGCTGATGAGGTTGATCCCTTGAAGAAAAGGAAGTTGTAGTAGATGCCTCGCAGGACATCTTGCAAAAACATGAAACCAAGCAGGAGGAGATGTATGATAGAATTGAGGTTGAACTCAGAGGGGTACAACAGGCCCTTCAATCCAGCCACTCAGTATCCATTGTGCCCCCACCATCATAAGCACCTGAGTTGGGAGATGAGCTTGCCCAACTCCATGGACTAGATGATGCGACCAAAGCTCTCCTTCATCATGCCTAGGAAGAAACCAAGCAGGCCAGAGAGGCCCTAAAGCAAGTACAAAAAGTAGTCATAGAGCAACATCGAGTTGCGCAGTAAGATAAGGTTTCCCTCCAAACTAATTTTGAAGAAGAGAAAGCACAGATCCATCAAGAGAAAGAGCAGTTGCTCGCAGAACAGGTGGGAGTAAAAGAAGTAGTCAGCAGAGCACTTTGCTCTGAGACAGGTTTAGAAAAAAAGGAGGAAGACCCAGTGGAACATCGAGTAGAGAAGCTTGTAGAAGCTATCCAACAGCTTCAACAGAGAATCACAGACCTTGAGCTACGAACAGTGCCAAGTACCCCGTAGGACATGCGAGATCAACGAGAAGCCACTGCCCTGAGCACAGTCGAGAGGATCAGAGCATTTGCTCTGGAATGCAAACATCTAAGTTCTCGCAACGCACAAAATTATGAGAAACTCACTGAAGATACTGAGCTAAATTTACTGGAGTCATAGCTCGAGGAGGCAAAGCAGAAAGTAGCAACAGTACAGGCATAGTTGAAGCTCCTGTTGGCAGTTGAAAGGATGAAGCGATCCCAAGAACATCGCACTGCTCAACAGCAGGTCCACACCATTCAGAGCAAAGTCATGGAAGTGACTCAAAGGCTCCAACTAGTCCAGGATGAAGCTTTCCAACTGTTTGAGGAGATTGAAGGTTGAGTCACATAGTTGGAACAAGTAGGCGTTGCAGTCGAACAGCGTTTAGAAGGACTTGTCAATGAAGTAGTCATCCAAGATTTCGTTGAGCAGGAGGCCCTGGCACAACAACAGGTCAAAGTAGCTCGAGCCAAGCTTGAGGATTTTGAAGCAAAGCTACCCAGACTAGACTGACTTGGGATGAGTCACAGGTGAGTGTTGGGGGCATGTTGGCCCTTGACCAAGTTTGAGGATCCTTGGTCATGTTTGACCTACTTTTTGGACTTCGATTGGCTGTCGAAGATGGATCGCAAGTTGAAGCAGAGATCGCGGGATCTCATCCCCCTTTTAGGGATTTTTGGGTTTTGGGCTTATGTAACGGGAACGAGGATGTCGGCCCATGGGTTTACCCATGTTTAGGCCCATTTTGTAATGTATAAATAGAAATCTAGGCGATGTAGAAAGTAGTTAGTTAGTTTGATCTATGTGATCGAAGGAGGAACAAGTATGTGATGCTAAGTGATAAGTGTTAATTGCTAAGTGCAAGTGGTAATTGTAATTGCTCTGTGAATACTGAGTGAGACTTGCAGATCTAAGTGCAAGTGATTGTAAGAGATTGTGGAAGGATTTGTGCTATAATACAGGGAAGGAGGATCTAGTGAGGTGCGCAGATCTCATGTCTTTTGCGGAGTAAGATCTCAAGGCTTTGTGCATGTAGCTGATTGACCGAAGATAATAAAAGAGTAGAAGAGTTGGTGGACATAGCCCCAGGGTGGGGGTGAACCACGTATATCATGCGTTGTGGTTTCTATGTGCTTTATGGTTGCTCTATTGTTTATGTGATTGAATGCTTAGTGTACTAATGTATGCTTAGAAGGATCTAATATGGTAACTTAGTATTGAATAATGTGACTGAATGCTAGATCTAATCTATGTTGATATGCTTATTACTTGAATCTATTGGATCTATATAAATACTGTGTGGATCTATTGTTAGGGTTTAGCTGTGTTGTAAACTAAGGCTGAATATTAACGAACTGTAATTGCTAAGTGCTATGTTAAGGTGTTACAATCATAGATTTGTGTCCCAACTAAGGTTGCGATCTATGTCCCAGCTAAGGTTGCAGACACCGGAGTCCTGCAACCACCCCTGCCTCTACCTCGGGTGAGACATCATCTGCTTCACAGGTGTTTCCAAAAGGGCTGGTAGTTAGGGTTTTGTTGTTGCGTTGTTGTAGCATTGAACCCTGGGTCTGCCCCTGTGCCAACATCTTGCCTCAGACAAAATAGAGCGACGGTGATCTAATGCACAACAAAACTATCTCGAAAAAAAATTTGCCCACCTAATCAATTGGGGCTCCCATAATAAACTATCTACATAATACAACATAGAGAAACTAATGTGCTTCCCGTTAGAGCTATATTGTGACAATGATGAGAGAATATAACACAGGAACCTAACATCCTCTCTCTCAAATGCACCTATTTGTAGCTGACCACCTTTAACCCGGAACTCCGAAGCTGAAGGAATATTCGGATTGACATGTCTCTACACATATTCCAGCTAGGTCTCTCCCACAGCACCAGGCGGTAGCGTAGGGAAATGAGGAAAATACACCCCCCTCCTAGACAACCTAGTGATGAAATAGATATCTTCCTCTATGGGATGATACCACATATCGAGACCGACCCTGCACCCCCGTCTCGCATGATCCCAATGATGGATCAACTGTTATAACAATCCAGATTTCCTCCTAATGGATCTGTCCTCCTAATGAAACTTCAAGAGGCCAATATTCATCAAAAGGTCATGTGTATGTTATGAAATAGGGCGAGGGTAAACCTCCCTACCCTCTCTCTGGCCTCCCACTCGTGCACAAATGTGTACGTCTCGACCTGTCACCACCACGCCCCCTCCTGCTCTCGTCTTCATCGTCTCTAATTCACATACAAATACTGTTAGGAACATATATAAAGATAAAATAAATTGAAATTATAAAACAAATACATATAAATGACATGTATTTAAAAAAAATCCAAAATTGAATTTTCTTTTGCAAAAAAAAATTAAAAACAACTGGTGCACCTTCAATAGTTCATACACCCCACTTTCGATGCACTAACTCAAAAAAATAGCACTGCTAAGCGGTGCATCTCATAGGACCAACTTCACTGACACATTACTTTTAACAACATCGGTTCATCTTGTTAACAAAGATGCACCGCAATGCTAAAATGTATAGCACATAAATCAACGGTGCTCTTTGTTAAAATGAAAGCACCGGTGCACCATGTCTACCATAGCACTAGCATGTTGTCTATCAGTGACATTGTATTTATGACACCAGTGCATTTGGTGGATTTATGAGCACCACTAAGCTAAACTTCATTATTGCAGCTAAAGCGGTGCGACGGGTTACTATTAACGGACAAACAGGACCGTGATAGTGGAGCACAGATGTTTTGTACCTCGGTGCATTGTAAAGGATAGAGAATTGGGAATGAGGCATCCAATGAGATGCAACGCTATGAAAAAATGGCCAATATACTAGAGCACCAGCATGTTGTCTACTAGTGACATTGTATTTATGACACTAGTGCATTTGGTGGATTGGTGGGCACCACTACACTAAACTTCATTATCGCAGCTAAAGTAGTGCGATGGGTTACTATTAATGCACAAACAGGAACGTGATAGTGGAGCACGGATGTTTTTTACCTCGGTGCATTGTAAAGGATAGAGCATCAGGAATGAGGCATCCAATGAAATGCCTCACTATGAAAAATTGGCCAATATATATCCTGATACATTTCTGTATACAATTTTGGTGCGTTGTATTACAATGGTTGCACCGCTACGTTGAATTTTATAAATTGTTATGTTAGTGGTGTCGTTAGTTAAGTGAAGTGTACCGATGGGTAATGTTAAACGGAATCAGTGTGATTTATTTGGTGCATATATGTTTTTTATAAAGTATGGTGGTGCGTTTTAACATTGATGTACCGGGGCATTATGTTTCGGCTACGTACCAGGGCATTTGGTTAAAATTGGTTCACTTCTACGTTAAATTTTCATATAACATTGAGCCAACTGTGCGGTTAATGAAGTGAAATGTGTTAGTGTGGGTAGAATCCCATTGTGCATCAGTTTCAGGGAGTTCCAAAGGATGCACCGCATTGTAAAGGATAGAGCATCGAGAATGAGGCATCCAATGAGACACCCTGCAATGAAAAAGCGGGCAATATATGTCTCGGTACAATTCTATATATAGTACCAGTGTGTTGGATTACAATGCTTTCACCGCTACATTAAATTTTATAAATCGTTATGTTAGCGGTGCCATTATTTGAGTAAAGTATAGCGATGCGTAATGTTAAATTACACCGGAGAGATTTATTCGGAGCGTGTATTTTTTTTATAAAGTATGGTAGCGCGTTTGAACATTGGCGTGCCTAAGTGTTATTTTTTGGGTACACCCCGGTGTTGTTGGTTAGAATTGGTGCACCGCTAGGTTGAATTTTATATATTGTTGAGCTAGTAGTGTGGCTAATGAAGTGAAATGTGTCATTGCGGGAAGAAGCCCATTGTGCCCCGGTTTCAGGGAATTCTGAAGTATGCACTGCTTTGTTTCTAATAATTCATCACGGTGCATTTGAGTGAACGATGTCAGTGCGTACATTTATTTGTCACACTAGAGGCGGTGCTCACTATGTGTTTAACACATTACGCATCGTTTCATGACAAGCCAAACCATTCAGGCGCACTACGTGAAATTGAAAAAAATCACAAATTCCAAACTAAATTGTAATTTTAAATGGATGAAAATGAAAATATGAAGGTAATAAATCATTTACCTTATCACTTCTATCCTGAGGAGGCATGGTTGAACTGTTGAGATGAAATGAAAATTTTTGGTAGTTTCCAAAATTTGGAAATGTGTGGAATCCACCAATGGAGCTATTCAAGTCAGTATAGAGCACCAAAAATAGGGCGTCTTAGGAAGAACGGTGAGCATCAATGCTTTCTTGATATTTTGGAAGCACGTGATGCACTGTAACAATAAATATCAGTTTGGTAATCATTTTTAATTTACCCTACGTCGGTGTGCTTTTGGACATTTAGGTGCACCAATGCGTAGTATTCAACCATACTGGTGTGATTTATTCGGCGCATATAATTTTATTATAAAGTATGAAGGTGTGTTTAAACATTGACTCTCCGGGGCATTATGTTTTGGGTACACCCCGGTGCAATTGATAAAACTTGTTGCACTGCTAGGTTAAATTTTATATATTGTTGAGCTAGCAGTGCTGTTAATGAAGTGTAATTTGTTAGTATGGGTATAAGCCCAGTTTGCACTAGTGTCAGGGCGTTTCGAAAGACGCACCACTTTTATTTTGGTAATTTATCATGGTGTGTTGGCTTGAAAAAAAATCAGTGCAGACATATATGGATGCACTAGTGCCAGTTCTCACTATGTGTTTAACACAATACGCACGAATTTGAAGAAAGCTAAACCGTTCAAGCACACCGCACGAAATTGGAAAATAAAATCGAAAAAAAATGCCAAATTTCAAGTTAAATTTAAATTTTGATTGGATGAAAATGAAAATAGGAAGGTAATAAATAATTTACCTACTTTGTTCTGTCCCGAGGAGGCATGGTTGCACCATTGAGAAGAAATGAAAATTTGAGGTAATTTCCAAATTTTGGAAATGTGTGGAATCCAGCAATGGATCTATCCAAGTCGGTGTAGAACACTGGAAACGAGAAGTCTTAGGAAAAAAAGGTGAGAATCGGTGCTTGCTTGAGAGTTTAAAATCACGGGATGCACTATAACAATGAAAATCAGTTTGGTATTTTTTTTTATTTACCCTACCGCCATGCGTCGTTAGACATTTAGGCGCACCGATGTGTGGTATTCAATGACACCGGTGTGATTTATTGGGTGCATGTAATTTTATTATAAAGTATGGTGGTGCTACTAGAACATGAACCCATCAGGAAAATATCCTTAACCACGAATCGAGAAAAAAAGCCTCCATAAAAACCTTTAGTGACTCGCCTCTGCTATGAACAGTGAAAGGGATTTTGAACATTTAAGCACAGAGTGCGTGTTTAGATGTGCACCAGTGCATATGTTCCATAAATACGCACCGGAAAAAAAATACTCCCCAAAAACCTCTGGTTGCCCGTGTTAGGATGGTGTGAGACAAAAACTATTGTTTGGTCTAAGAATTCATTCCATGACCATTAATATTCATCCAAATCAATGGACTAAATTAAGACAAAAATAATGAGTTATTAAATAAAGGCTTAAACAGCGTTCAACTACTTAACTACTTGGTATTCACATGAAGCCAGGTCGGTATTAAACCAATATTCTACCTCCACTCATGTCTACTTCCGACAGCAAGGCCTGAATTAGATTTTCAAAATAGCCAGTCGTGGCCTTTGTTAACCCTTCAAGTTTTGTACAAAAGTCATCAAAATCCTTTAAAGTTATATGGCTTGTCTCAAACTCGGCTTCATCTTTATGGACACAGTCAATGTAAGCCATTCTAAACTATTCTCAGCTTCACCTTGGAGGAATTCAAAGAATTTTCGCTTTGTTTAACACGATTAGGGTTGTGATCATGTTCATGTTCATGAAGCAAGGGAATATAATGGCCATATGCATATGTTTTAAACATATTGGATAGGTAATTAAGTCCTTTTCTTCTTCTCTGGTCTCATGTTTTACGTCTGGCTACAACAATAACCCCACAACATTCCTCACTTAATAAGAGTTTGAAATATAGTAATAAGAGTTTGAAATATTAAAATTAATTTTAATTTTAATATTTCAAACTCTTATTACTATATTTATTTAATATACAATAATTAATAGAAGTGACATGAATAGATGTGACATGTATTCAAATAAGTATTGATGGTCATAATGACACATGGCAAACTATTTGGTTTTTTAATTTTTTATTTTTAAAATTATTATTTTAAAACAATTAAGTGTAAAATCACATAAAAATTGTCTAATCATAGCTAACAACCAATCACAAAATAGGAATCGTATTTAGAAAATTTAAAATTTATTTTTCAATTTAAAAAATAATCAATTTAATGGAGAAATTTTTTGAGACTTTATAAAACTATATGGCAAAAAGTGAAAAAAAATGCAAAATATTTAAAAGTCAAAGAAAATTAACTACAAAAACAATTACAATATACTGTACATAATAAAAATTGATGATGTGAAAAGCCATACAATGAATTCTAATAATAAAATATTAACATATTTGACTTTTTCAAATGATTAATTGGATATGATGATGATGATGATTAACGTCCACTAAGACCTAATTGGTCTATCAGACCTTAAGAGGGTAAGTGATTACTTGTGATTCTTTAGAATTTTGTTTTTGTGTTTGAAAATCATTAAGAGAAGCTTTCCAAGATCACCATACTTTTGTTGAGTTAAGAGGTTAGGAAGGTTGGTAGTGTGATCAATATTTTGAAATGATATCTAATATGGGTATAGGTTGGACAATCTAAGAGAAAGTTATTTTCATATTCAACCTTCTTAGTGTCACAAAGGTGACACACTCTTTCATCCCATGGCATTTTAGGAATTGACCAACACCCAGTTTCACTATGGAGCTCGTGAGAATTTGTTCTTATCTTAGCAATGCTTATTTTTTTCTTTACACTTGGCAAAGCAGATAGATAATTTTGATATTCTAGATTAGGGTTGATTACATCTTTATAATATCTTGATTTTATTTTTTCCTCTAACTCTTTATCACACCACATTTTTTCCTTAAATTTTGATTTGGCGTTTTTTTTAATAGTATCTTTATTCTGCAAAATGGTTTCTTCCATGATTCCCCAATAGTTTAGCCAAGATCGGGCATCTTAGTGCCTTCCTCGCTTGAGTCGATGGTGGTTATGACTTGATTTTGAAGAAATTTTAGGTAGCCTCTTGTCTTCCATGTTGTTTAACTTGTTCTTATACATTAGGTATCTAGTCATAGCCATGCTCTCAATGGGGGAGAGGCTTGTTTCT
>SNQJ01S0001677.1:225809-253838 GCA_010110895.2 Picea sitchensis | reverse complement strand
ATCAAAATCAATTTAATGGTCTTATTTAAACTATTAAAACTAATTTTGATTATATATAATCAAAATTAGTTAAATTATAATAAAAATGTTAATATATAATTAAAATAAGTAAAAAAATAGAGTAAGTCTAGAAGGTTGTTAGTTAGTTCAAGTGGTTATGACTTATATATGAGATTTATGTTAGGAATAATGCTTATTTTTAGAGTTTGTTTTGAGATTTGTTGGAGGTTGTTGAGAGATTCTCTCAACCTCTATTTCATGTTTGGAATTAAGTTGAATCTCAGACAACTATATAAATTTGTTGTAATTGAGTACAATAGGGTATATACGAATATTATTTTGTGTGTAATTCGTGTACAATCTGTGCTCCTCAAATTTCTTATATGGTATCAGAGCCGACATTGACTTAAATCCCTCACGGGAGAGCCAGGAAGATGGAATAGAGAGTGAATTTTTGTACATTAGTGTACGTGTGTTTTATTCTTATTTTATTTTGTTGTGTGAAGATTTTTGTGTACCAGTGGGTTGAATTGCATGCAGTGAATAAGGATCTGCAGAGAGAAAAAGAAGGAGACTATCGTTGCTTACAATCACATGCATGTTGTTACGTGAATCGATCTATGTTGGAAATGAAATCTGCAAGGTGGTTGGAAATGAAATATGCAAGGCGTTGTGGCTTGTTCCATCCAACATTACTCTTTTTATCAAGGCCAAGTCGAGGCACTACGAGAAGATCGTAGAGCTCATATTCCAGCATATACATAAAACAATGACTTCCTTGATCTGGTTTGCATGCATTACGGGAATTGGGCGACAATGGGAGGATTCACATTTTGTCTTCTCAACGTAGTTTCCTACAATAGGCTATCAAAGATTATCTAAGGTGGGGCTGCAATATAGATCTCTCTACAACATAGATCTTTAAGTTTCTCGAATCTGTGTAAAATTCTTTGTTTTTATTGAGTTTGAAGCAGAAGGAATTATTTGTTTGAGTGTGTGTAAAAGGTCACGGGAGTGTGTTGTTGCATAGAGATTCATGTCAATGTGTGGAAGGTTGTGGTTTTAATATTTTTTGGTGCACTATCAGAAATGGGTCCCAGAGGAGAAGTTCACATAGTCGATCTATTTATATGAGTTTTGGGCAGTATCGTCTACAGTATGGTGATTTCCAGATCATGTAGCGGAGAGTGAAGTCATGGTTGTCGCTAGAGTGCATGCCGTCTCTATAACTAGTTTTCAATCGATTCCTTCAAAGTTCATTCATCATGTTTATGAGAGGTCGGTTATCGAACCATTTCACAAATTCAAGATAACAGTCTCCTTGGTGTATCTCTATTGCATATTAGACTTGTCTTCTTTACAAGTGGATAAACTTCAAGAATTCATGTGGGAACGTGATGACTGATGGGTCGTGTGAAGCCAGGAAAGTTAGTTCTTATGCTTCTATGTTTGTGAAGAGGTCAATTTTCTTGATCGACTTATGAATACATTATGTATCCAGAATACTCTCTTACATAATTGTCAGATAGCCAAAAGAAAAATATATGATAGATGGAAGTATTTCCATAGGATGATTCAGTACTTGATAGATTTTCTTGTGGAAGCCCTGATGAGCTCAGTATGTCAATATTGTTGATCTTTACAAACACGTCATCGATGGTCCGAAGCGGTTGTATATTAAATGGGTCAAGTGGTAGCGCAAAGTTGATGGTAAAGAAAGAGTGTTTCCTATGATATTTCAAAGTGGGTATAAGTTCTAATGAATACCAAATAAGATAATGATTAGTATTGTGATTTGAGTGTTGTAATATAAAAATTATGGGAGTGTTATCACTGAAATATCGTCTGCAACATTGCACGCAAATGGTTAAAGAAACACAACAGTACCAACAACAATTAGCCCACCTACAACACCAAAATGCATTCAAAAGGAAAAAAACTATACAATTGGGTCAAAAATTATAGTGCACAAATTCCCCAAAGGAAACGTGCAAACAGTGCGCAGTGTGCGCGAGCCAACACAGCCCTCAGCGCGCACAATGCACAAAATGCGTGATTGTGTACGAGCAAAGTTGCACACTTATATGAACAGAACATTTATGGATCTTATCGGCCCCTCAACCACTTATGGACCAACCCCCAACATGATTTGACCCTCATATATGAGCGAAATCCGAATGGGAGGCTGGTCAACGACTAGAGGGTGCCCTAAAAGGCCCCTTGTTCACACTATGAACCAATTACATTTTTCCATGTATGAATTATATAAATAAGAGCCATGGGTGCACTAAGAAACCAAGATCTTCATAGTATTGTTATGCTGCAAGAATTCTCCCTTGAGAATCCTCTTTTCTCTTTGGAGCCTTCAAGCATTATTGCAATAGGCCATTCCACTCACCTCTTGAGGGAATAGGCATTGTTTTTCTTCACCATTTTCCATTTCTTCCATTGTATGAAGAGCTCTCCATTAGGGAACTCAAGAGCCATCCCAAGGAGGAAGAGGGGACTCATAAGTCCCTATTTTTCTCTACGGTGTTTTGCCTACTAATCTATTGATCCATTGGTAGCATTATGTTGGTCATTGTTTGATTTTCATGGTTCTAAGTTTCTCATCTTTTATAACATTTATTTCTTAGTTGTTTTAGTTTATTTATTTGTTTATACATGTGTTTGACTTGTTTAACCCACTCACAAACTTATGTCTTGTCTAGCAGGCTCATCTAGGCATGCAAGTGTTGTTGTTTTGCTCACCCAAGTGACAAAACCAACACAACAGATTGGCAACCATACTTGGGATCGGTATCAAAATCATCATTATTTGAGCTTAGAGAGCACTTCATTTTGATTGTTTTGTCTTGCAGGTACCAAAATCGGCCTATTCCAACCTGCCAAAATCAAAATTCAGAGCTGAGGAAGGAGTATTTCACTTGGAAATTTCTTCCCTGACACGTGACAGGAAGTGCGCGACATTTCTGGCCCACAGACATGCACTATGTGCACTATGTGCTAAACAGGTCTCTTTACTCTACGCATTGTGTGCCCTCTATGTGCCTATAAGAACCGTGACCTGCGCATAACTCCATTTTTTCAAAATTGTAAGGGTTTTTATGAATGTTTGAGGGCCTCTAGCCTTCAGATTTTTATTTTCATGCACTTTGTAAGGAAACTACACTCCACTTAGATTCATTTCCCATATGAAAGGTTAGCTAACATAGGCACTTAGGGAGTAAAAAGTACCAATATTCTCCTATTTTTATTTGTTTCCACATGGATGGTTGATTTGTCTTGTAAAATTTTAAGTTGAGGTTATTTCTTTCATACATAAATCACTTAAATTGGGACTAGAAGTTAACTTTGACCCTCAAGTATGTTGTTCTCTCGCACCCTAGTGCGATCTTGGGAATCAGAAAGGTGGTTAAACAGACATTTCATCTCCCTTAACAAAAATCTTTAGGAGAGGACAAAGCCCCCCTAGGGTTCCTCTTATTTTTTTTGAAATCATCTTAAAGTTTTGTAAGGGCCCATACATGCCCACATGTTGCAAACTTAGGATAGTTTCTTAAAAATTCTTGCTTAGTGTACATCACAATCTAGAGAATTTTAAAGATCAAAGTAATGGGCCCATACATGCCCACATGCTTGCAATCTAGGATAGTTTCAAAGATTTCTTAGTGTAAACAACATTTAGGGAGTTTAAAGGATTTGTAAAGGACCCATATGTCCACATTGCTAGTTCTTTAGGGATTTAAATATTTTGCAAGGTTGTACCAAATACACATAGTAAGCTAGGTAAAGAATATTTGTAAGGACCACAGGAAGTCCACATGTTGCAATCTCACACTTAACTTATTAAAAATGTAGCACATTTTTTCACTTGCTTGCACACAAACTCACTCCTCACACATATAATTTCCATTTTGAATAGTGGAGGTTGAAGTAGGTTTTCTCCAAAGGAATTCTGAAATGTCCCACTACTTCTTCAAAAATTATCCACACCCATTTAATTGAAACGAGATTGGTTCACACCCCCAATCTCTCATCCCACCACCTCTAAAAAATTTCTAAAAATACACTAAGTTTTCCTCCACAGGAGATGCCAAAAGAATTTTTTTGCTCTAGGTAGGATCTCGGGGGTAAGCATCCAAATAACCCCTCGTTATTTGGTTCTCACATTTTCAAACAGTAGAAGTTAATAAATAGGGAACTTTTAAATCCTCCAAGTCAACTGTTCTACACCATAAGGCTGAGAGATACCCGTGAATGGTCGAAGGCCGAGGTCCGGTTGTTTTGTGCATCCCTCCTTAAGTCACCCAACTCTTGGAAGGGAATCCATCTCGTGACCCATTTTTTAGGTTGAAAAACTAAATGTCGCACTTTGACCAAGATACCTAGTGACCAAACATCGAACATCTACCCAGGTGGCGATTGTGGGCTACAATCGCACCTTGATCATATTTTGTGTGGTTATTGGGATATGCACCCTCTACCCCTCATTATAATTGATTGCTTCAACCTTCACTAGTTCCTCTTTTGGTGGATTTAGACCCCACTATTGAGTGCTATTGTAAGGCCCAATGATATTTTAGAGGAAGGACGATATATGTTTTAGGACACGAGAATTTTTTTTAATTTTTTCCCTTACATAGACAAAATCCACCTATCCACATGCTTGTTTATTTACATTTAATTTATGTATGATTCTCATTTGATTACATGCAATTGTGAGTTACACTATCTTGTGAAGTTACAAAATATACAAAGCTCTTGTTCACTTATTTCTCTTGTCACCATTTGCACACATTCACTTTGTTAGTTAGAAACCATAGGGGAACCATAGAATCCCCATTGTTCCAGACTCTTACAGAATCTCCCTCCTATTCTAGGAGGAGTCCCTAGTCTTGTCGACTCACCAGCTCAACTATCTCACACCCCAATAGGTGCTACTATTTTGGGATCCTCTTTACTTGGTTCCACTTCCCTTGGATCCAATTCCCAAGGCCATCCATCCACTAGTTCTCCTTCACACGGAAGCGGGGGTCAAACTTATTCTCAGAGGAGAAGCACAATCCCACCAAATCTCTCTCAAGGGATAGGTCCACTACCTTCTCACATGATGGTTGGAACTGATCCTCCACCAAATCTCCCTATGCCATACTTTTCATCCCTTAACATTCTTGATTTAACCAAACTCATGAATGATCCCATTTTGCATGATCCCACTTGGCCAAATATGCCTACAAAATTGTCTTCAGACATTCCAAAGTCTGAATGAAAACCAAAGGATGATCCCGCCAATTATGTTATGATCTTCCACTTATGGAGCTCTTTAAACATCATCGTGGATTATTCCATCTGCTTAATGTTGTTTCAACGAACTCTCACGAGTTCCTCAGCCAAATGGTATGTGGACAAAAAATCAGGGTCCCATGTGACCTTTGAATCATTGGCCAAGGCCTTTTTGTCCTTTTTTCAACTACCAATTTGTCATGATACTGGTCTAGAACTTCTCTCAGAGTTCAAACAAACTATTCTTATCCATATAGCTGACCACATTGATGAATGGCGTCGGTGCCCTAGTTTGTGTAAAGTCGAAACCACCAAAGAACAACATCTTGATTGTTTTCTCAAATCACTCGTCTCTGTTATTTCCAAGGATGTCACATCCACTTTTCCTCAATCAGAAGAGGAAGCCATCAACAAGGCCCAACAGTTTGACCTCATATATGCTCAATTAGATTACTTGTACAAAGTGTTACCTAATGCACCTAGACCCATACCATTTGGTCGGGACAAACCTGGGATGTCCCGTGTTGCGGATGGGTTGATTGGTTCATGACACACTACAACCCTTACAACCAACCCTCACCTATTTATGGTGTGCCTCAATATCTGCAACCATACGGAGGGTAATCTTACTACCCTCCCCCCACTCATCAATATTCATATCCTGTTGTTACCCCCCAATCATTGGGGGGACCCCCACCGGTACAACAGATGCATCTGATCTCTCAATCAAGTGCAGGTCCACCCCCAACCCCTACATGTGACTATAACAGTTGTGGAGGTACTTCAACTTCCTATATTCCATATGGATCATCTCCCCAAAACAATCCATACTTTCCATTTATTGGTCCTCCACAGTCAGTTTCTCCTCCACATGGCCAACCACATGTCGGCGCTAATTTTGTTCATCCCTCTCCCATTCAATAGCTTCATACTTTTGAACAGTTGAATACGGAAAATCTGGACCATCATATGAATAATTCCAAGAATAAAGGAAAAAAATGAAACAATAATAACTCAGGACCATGAGGAAATAAAACCCAACAAAACCATCCCATTGGGGGCAACAAGAACCCCGAAGGGGACAACAACAACAAACGACCAGGGAAGAACAACGAAAATCTCAATACGAACTTCTCTTGCACTCTCTATGGTGAGTATGGACATTATACTCACCATTTCCCCCAAATTTTCAACTTCAAACAGATGAAAGAGTCCATGAACGTGCAACGCCCTCCAGCGTCGCATGCCCCTCAGCAATCCCCACAACAGTAATTTCAACAGCCACCTCCAGTCATTTTGAAAAACCCTATTCCACACCAAGGTGTGATAAATACCCAACAAGAGGTACACCCTGCTCCAACACAAATGGGGAAATATCAAAACCTAGGTCCCATTCACCCTAGAAATCCTGCCGATCACAATATCCTCCCCACCAGCAAAGAAGAGATTCTTCTGCAAACACACATTCATCAATATGGCATGCCTTCTGACTCTACACCAACCACCTCAGAAGTGAATCCAACTACATCTAGACAACCATTGATGATTCCACGCCCTAACATTGAACCAAACCCTCGTATACCTCATGTTTCATTACAACGGAATGTAAATAACCCTCATTCTAGGGCAGCACACAACTATAGTCTGGTCGACAACTTAGCACAATCTCCTACAGCCATGTCTATATTGGAGGTCCTCCAAACCTATCCATCTCAGCAGAAATCCTTTCTTTCGACCTTGGGGGCCATCGACCTAATTGATACTCAACTCATCACCTTTGATCTAGATAGTGGAGAACCATGCCTCCCCACCCTGGTAGCTTTCCAGATACCAGTTAATATCTAGAACATCACAGTTCATCGGTGTATCATCGATGAAGGTGCATCCACATGCATCATGTCCAAAGTCGTATGGAAGAAACTTGACTCACCAGAGCTAGTACCATCCGCCATCACCCTTAGAGCTTATGATCGTCAACCATCATCCCCTGAAGGGATCTTCCAAAGTGTCCCCATAGAACTTGGGGGAAAAACCAACCTCATCGACATTGAAGTTATCAACACCCCACTTGATTAAAATATCTTGTTCAGACGTAGCTACATGTATGCTATGAAGGCAATATCCTCTTCTATGTTTCAAACGATGATGTTCCCCCACAACGGGAAAATCGTCACCATTGACCAAATTACACATTACGAGCCTAATCATTATGCCAACATTGATAACATTCTCCCCCTTGTCTGCACTATCTCATAATCTTATTCAGTCATCAACATGGGTCCCAGAATTTTTAAGGACCCATCCTTGCTGGGGGAATATCATGGAGCACCACCTCTCCTACACCCTTCATCACAAGTGTGTGTAGCATATTCTAATGGAACAGATATCGAAGACACAACTCCTCCCAATGAGGCCTCTCATAACCTCTAAGTTCCACCAGTTGCATAACTATTACCTCAGGAATTCCCTGAGAACCTCACTACACCACTTATCCATGATTCCCCCCCCCCTCCAGGGGAAAATCCTAGTTTGGGAGACATTCCCTCAAGCCATTACTCAAATTCCCTTCTTCTACCCCCCATGTGGAGTCCAGGCATTCCAGGTAGTTGCAACCCTTACCCTTCTAAACATGGTGCTTGCCATCCCTATATGGTATCTTCATCCACCTGCGATGGTTCCTCATCCATATCTCCCTCCTCAAACAGAGGGAATGCCGATGCAAATTCCAATACAAACTCCTACCACACCACCCTCACCCCCAACTGTTGGCACCATAACCACTGTTGGGGGAAAACAAAATAAGAAAGAGCCCACAGCTCCACTTCCTCCACAAGTTCAACCTCCTTACGCACTATGCAAAAGAGACAGACACCCCACTAATAAATGTCCTACTCTTCCCAAGTTATGCAATTTGATCCAGCTCCCTAGAGAAACTACATTGCTCGCCACTCCACCAAGTACATCCACTTCTAATACAGAGTCCTTCACCATAAGCAATAAAGGGTTGTGAACCAAATTTTCTTGTGCCATTTGCTCAGAATATGGCCATTACACTCATCATTTCCCATCTCTACCTTAGTTTTGTCAGACGTTAGTCGTAGTATGCCAAACATCTCATCCAAAGCCCTCTCATCCACTCCCTATTTCGACTCACAATACTGATATTCGATACATTTCATCATCAGTTCCCGTGCAAACAAGGTACCCTCCATAGTATTGGGATATTCACTTTATGTCCAGCAGTCCCTTGCACCCTGTACATGATATCCCATCTACTTCCTCACCACTTGTGGACAATAATGCTCACAATTTGATAGTTCCCCCTATCACCTCCCAGGATCCCCTGTATTCTCGCATTTTCCACTGCGACGAAGATATCCTGGAGGAAATCACTACTACCGATTTCCCATGGAATTCACTCCATCATCGAGCACTTTTCCTTTCATAAGAGGCCTTTCACCCTCCTAGCCAAGCCTCCATATGTGCAATCGAAACCAAGGATTTTATTCCTTCGGGGCATATAGACTGGTTCAACAACCCTATCCCTTCCCCATATTCTTTTGAAGAAGGCAACATGGCCAACATCTCCCCCACCATCAAAATCAACATTTCCATTAAACCAAAAATCATAGAAGAAATCACCATTGGCACCACATGCTCCCCTGAAGAACTCACTTCTTACAAAGATCTTTTTTCAGGAATACTGGGATATTTTTTCCTAGTCATATACAGATATACCCAGCCTCAATCCTTCTATAGTCGAACATCGCATTGACACATGGCCATATGTCACCCCAGTTCATCAAAATTGACGCCCCTTTCACCGATCCAAAGTTTCGTCTATAAAATATGAAATTGACAAGTTACACGATGTTAGTTTCATTTACTCCATTGCGTACACTTCATGGGTCTCCAACCCCATCCTCATTAACAGAAAATAGGGAACTATTCGCATCTGCACAGGCTTTCATGATCTCAACCATGCTTGTCCCAAAGACAACTTTCCAACCCCTTTCATCAACCAAATTATCGATGACTGTGCCGGCCATGAAGCATTGTCCTTTATATATGGGTTCTCTGGCTACAATCAATTCCAAATCCATCCAGAAAATCAGTATAAAACCACTTTTACTACCCCTTGGGGTACTTCTGCTTATCGCACCACACCTTTTGGACTCAAGAACGCAGGTGATACGTTTCTGCGGGCCATGACCTATGTTTTTCATGATATTGCTTGCATCATCCTCGCTTATTTAGACAACCTCACTGCTCAATACAAAAATTTAGCCCAACATTTAGACAAACTATGCATCGTTTTCTAACGATGTAGCTAGTACAATATCATCTTGAACCCCCTCAAGTATGTATTTTACATCACTATCAGGCGCCTACTGGGGTTCATTGTCTCCCAACATGCCATCACTGTGGACCCCCTCAAGGTCCAACCTATCACAAAAATTCCCCCACCCAAGAATTTACGCCAACTGCAAAGCCTACAAGGAAAATCCAACTTTTTACGTCGCTTTGTTCTAGACTATGCCACTCGCGTGCATGGTTTTCTCCTCTTACTGCGACATGACATCCCATTTCGATGGGACGAACATGCTCAAACATATTTTGATGATTTGAAAGTTTCCCTATCCAAATCCCCTTTGATTAGTCCCACAGACTATGATCATGATTACATCCTCTACTTGTCAGCCTCAATTGTCTCAGTAGCAGGCATCCTCATCCAATTAGGGGAAGATGGGCATGAACATGTCATTTACTACATTAGTAAAAAAATCTCAGGGCCACACTTGAGGTACAATCATGATGAGAAACTCTCCTTAGCAGTTGTCCATGCAGTCCAAAAACTATTCCATTATATTTTTCTTCAAACTACCAAGGTCGTAGTAGACTCCAACCCCATGCAGTACTTGCTTAGTCGACGAAAAATTAATGGAAAATTTTTCCGATGGATCCTCATCCTCCAGTAAAACGATCTAGAGTTCTCTACTCCCAAAAGAAATAAATCTCTTTTCCTTGCCAAACTCATTACGTCTTTTCCCTTGGACACTAAAGCTTCCCCCATCAATGAGGATTTCCCCAACGAACACCTCTTCTTCATCCCCTCTGATGACCCCCAGTACGGTGACCTCCTTGTCTATCTTCAGACTCAGAAGTTTGGGTCACATCTCTCTCAAGATGATCATTGATGCATTTTCCATTAGGCCCCTTGATACCTCCTCATCGGAGACGTTCTCTATCGATGTGGGGTCGACACCATCCTTCGGTGATGCCTTACCATTGATGAAACTAATAGAGTCTTGAACGATTTCCACGACAGCGCTTGTAGTGGTCACCTCTCAGGTATTTCCACCACCCAAATAATCATTCGAGGAGGGTACTTCTGACCCACTTTGTTTCATGACTACATCCATGTTTTCAAGTGCTGCGACAAATGCGAGCTTTATGCAAATAAATCACAAGCGCCACCAACTCTTCTACATCCATTCATCACCATTGGCCCCTTTTATAAATGGGGCATAGACTTCATGACTTTCCATCCTCCATCAAGTAATGGACACAAGTACATTGTCGTGGTAGTATATTACTTTACCAAGTGGGTCGAATCCATGCCCACATTTAACAACACCACTGACACAACAGCACCTTTTTTCTTCAACCACATCATTACCTGATTCGGAGTCCCACTACAGTTAGTGTCTGATCATGGTAAACACTTTGAGAATGAGATATTTGCGGAAATCTCCTCAAATTTTGGCTTCACCCATGAGTTTGCCTCCCCATACTACCCTTAGTCCAAGAGGAAGGTGGAGGTTGTCAATAAAGTCCTCAAAACCATGCTACAACGTACCGTCAACAACCATAAGACCAACTAGAATCATATTTTGTTTCCCTCTATATGGGATTATCGAATGACATTCAAAACTGCCATCGGTTTTACATCGTTCCACCTCATCCATGGGATCGAAGCCACCCTCCCTATCAAGTTTGAAATCCCCACGTTACGCACTGCCATCAAGATATTACCTGACACGGATCCAATGGAGCAGTGCTTGTTGACCTTAGAGTCACTTGATGAAGGTCGTTGATATTCATTAAAACATAATGAGGCAGCTAAAAATGGTCCAAAGCCACCTTCGACTGCCATGTCAACCTTCGCTCATTCAACGAAGGTGATCTCGTCCTAGCCTATGATATCATCCATGATACTCTCAGCCATGGGAAATTTGAGTCATTATGGCATGGACCCTACATCATCCAACACTGCCTCACTAAAGGTGCCTACATCATGGCCTCTCCAGAAGGATATCCTCTCAAAGAACCTGTCAACGGGTTGTACTTAAAGAAGTTTTACGCCTGAGCATAGCCATCCTCCCTTAGGATTTTCTTTGTACACATTTGTAGAGTTTTTAGTCTTCTTTTTTCTCCACCACTCCTCATGTCTAATATATCATCCATGTTATTGATAGATGCATCATCCATCATCCTACTACATCGGTTATGATGAAGGTGCCAGCTGTTGGACCCAGAATCTCGCTTTGACAACTTGGGCCCTCTATACCCCCTCACATGTACTGCTCCACTCGAGTGGAATATTTTTGGGCTCAGCCACCAACAACCAAGATGAATATGCCACCATCAGTGGTCTCCTTGCCAAGGCTAGTCACCTCCACATTTGTCACCTTAGTGTTATATTTGATTCCCAGCTAGTTGTCCTGCAGCTCAACAATATACATCACGTTCACGATCTTTTCCTCTTTCACAAATACCTGCAAGTTAGACTCCTATCTCGCAACTTTAATTCAATAAAATTTACACATATTCCAAGACAATTTAATCAAGTAGCAGATCACATGGCTAACATAGTATTAGATTTCCATTTATCACATTAAACATCATTTTATACATCAACATCATACATTTATTACAACGCATAGAAAAGACATCATAACCATAAAAACATAAACACATGGAGACATGAATGATCCAAAAATATATCCATATATATATAATCAAAGTGTCATTAGTGTTTACAAAAAATACATATACAATCGTCCGTAGGCCAGTGGATCCCCCCACCCCTATAGTTACAAAACTGGGTATCAACTACCCTATACAAAATGGGCTCCCAAGCCTATATATACAAAAATAGTCACTCACAGTACCCCTAGAGATCCCCCCCTAGGTCCTCTGTCAGATGGAGGCACCCCACCAGTTGGGGGCCCTCCAGGTCCAAGGGGTAGTCGACCAGTCATCGTTTCCCCTGCTACTGTCGCTCAATGGATTAGGTTCTACCACTCTATCGGTATG
This sequence comes from Picea sitchensis, assembly GCA_010110895.2. Lineage (NCBI taxonomy): Eukaryota > Viridiplantae > Streptophyta > Pinopsida > Pinales > Pinaceae > Picea > Picea sitchensis. The sequence continues at coordinate 241,232 of SNQJ01S0001677.1, read as the reverse complement.
CCCACGCACTACTCCAGGACCTCCTCATCCTAGATATGGGCCCACATGCCCTCATGTATGCCCTGCAAAACTCGCTCGAAGCATCGATGCAGGTCCTCTAGCATCCCTATGGACTCTGCCTATGGCTAAGGTGCTCATCCAACACCAAGTCATCTCATCTCCGCCTCTGTCCTACCCTTGGATCTGTAGACGTCGATCACACTAGCCCCTAGAGATATGTCTCCCCGACCATCTCCGCCTCTCGACCTTGGGGTCCCACATCTGCAAAAAAAAACCAGAGATAGTGTTGCTGAACGCTCAACACACCCTAAAAGCCTTATGGAATTTTATCACTTTTTGGGTAACACATGTTTTCTATTACTGTCTAAATTGATTTCACTTTAGGGAATGGTTTATCTTTGTTTAGTTTTCATGACTCTTATCAATCAAGCCAGTTTTGTTTGAACTTATGAAACCTCGTTTCTAAAGGAACTTGACATCCGAACTAAGAATCTGCAGCTAACATCGCACCTAACGCGCTTATGTTCGGCATCGGGAAAATTCAAGCAGGTAAAGTTGCCAAACAGTTACAATAGTCATCTAGCGTCGATGCACCATCATCATTGGCAGAAGGTGGATTTGGTTTGTGTGAGGTATCCTTCATGAATTTTCAAGAGATAGTTGATCCCCATTGGCATTGGAAAAATACAAGAAGGATAGACATTGACAAAGGTCGTAAAGAAATCATCGATAGCCGATGACTGATGCACTTATCGAGTTCGGGGAAATGTAGAAAGGTTGAAACAATCATTTTTTTATGAAACAAACATATCTTTGATCTTCGATCCACGATACATGTTTGGCATCGGGAATTTTTTGAGAGAGTAGATCTGAGAGAACTTTGGTAGGTTTATCGTTGATCATTGATACTTTTCGGCATCAGCAAGATAGGATCAGGTTTTAGAATGTATATCTTAAATAAAGTCTCGATTCTGATTAACACGAGTAAATGAAGATGTTGGTCTCGATTTCCACGTGTCTTTATGAAGTAAGGGTGTCGTACGACCTAGTTCGTCCCTAGTCATATTAAGGTTCCTTGGGTCCTAGTCACACCTCCTAGTCATCTTTTCCACGTCATTTATGTACGGAAGGATTGATCGATGTTGGACCTTTTGCAAGAAGATATCAACTAAAAGTGTTCAAAGCAGAATCCCGACCCCCGAATCACCAACTAGACTAGCGAAACAATGGGATGTTTATAGCATAATATATGATCAGATTATGACATTTAATAAACCAGTTAATGCTTCATCCCGCATTTGTTTCTACCTCATGTGTCAATTGAACAAAGGAAATTTCAAATCGTCAATAGGCCATGTTATAACCCGCGCCCGCACCGTCAACCCGCGATCGAATTCAATTTTAAACATCTTTGAAGATCTGGCAGCATATTTAATGAAACTACACTCATAACCCGAATTGAATGGCTGATAAGACAAGGTAAGTTCATCCATGTTTAAATCTCTAGAATGGTTTTGAAAAATTTCATTTTGCGCACAAGTTTGAATTCTAGACCATTTGAAGAAGCAAGGCAAGTGTCTCGATACTATGTTGATCCCTATATTATCAAAACCAGGTTAAACAAGCTCCAGATGTATGTTTTCAATTTTTTCAATTCGGCGATCTTGATTTATATATGAATCTGATTTCTTACACGGTCTCTAAAATATGTTCTAACTGCAGGTAAAATGTCACTGAGAAATCCAACCACCAGACGCTCTTCGAGAGAACCCAAGCTAAAGGAAGTTGAGACATGTGAAGGTTCTTCTCCTGGTGCGGCGAGGCAGCTGGAATACACTCCCAGGGTAGAGTCGGTCATAAAAACCTCAACAAAAAAAGCCTTTGTCCAGCCTTCGGTCTTCAGTGATACAGAAGCAGCCATCGGATCCAAAGTAATGTTGCCATAGTGGGCGGACCTTTTCAACAGAATCAGTCAAGAGGAGTACCTAAAGTATATCCTACACAATGACCCAGATGTAAGGGCGCTTGATGACCAGGTGTTCCCAAACATCTGACAGTCATATTTTCACATGGTAGCCAGCAGAACCCCAATTTTCCCTTGCATAGAAGTTTTGAAATGGATAATCGACCACACAGACGCGCAAAAGTTCTTGATCAACGATGAGAATGGTGGGTGTGTCGGATTTTTCCTCCTGACAGAAGTCCAGAAGTACTACAAACTCAGATACCTAGAGGAGTGGCTAAACACAGACTTCGTGGTAAAGTTCTATGAATTCCATGACACTAGCCAGTTGATGGCCCCATGGTGGAAGGAGGAAATTTTTTTTACCAAACAGAGCAATGGCTAGTATGTGATGGTTAACTTGAGGGAGCCATACATCTATTTGATGGCTCTCATCTTCCGACTATATAGAGATAAGGACTGCTCCAAATTTTAGGAAGCATGGATTCCCTTGGCATACACAGTGGTGCTATTCAGAAGTAGCTTCAATCGGGGAACGATAATTTCCAAACAATTGAGCATCTATATACAGTAGGCTTAGACATTGAAATAAGGAGAAGCACCTGCTTTCCACATGGCCTCGTATCTGCTCAATGTCATCTGTGCGAGAAATGTCTTCGCCGGCATGAATTTAAGTTGGCATTTTGCAGAGCTCCTAGTCCAGGCTTATTTATGCATACTATGGGAGAACAAGTATAAAAAATCCTACGCACTCATCTGTGATGAATTCATCACTCGTATTCATTTTATTATATTTAAAAAGGAATGCCCAAGATTATCTGAAGTAGCCAAGAAAATGGTAGAAAAGGTAGGCCACTAGTATTTAGATGAACTCTCAACCTATATCAGGGTGTTTGGGCCACCAGAGCACCACATCTCCTCCCTGCTCATGTCCTAGACTAGCTCATTGTAGGATAAATATGTTATCAGACCACCCTGCAAGGCTATAATGCCACACTAGTCAAGGACAAAAAATGGGCTTTCATACCCTATGATTTCCATGTGGAGTTTTATCTAGTAAAGGACATTGCTCAAGCCAGACAAGAAGGGTTGAGACAACTTGAATTCATGTTCCTCGTAGGCGGATTCCACAAGCATGACCCTAAAGGCCAGGTCCTCGAACATGTTTCACGAGTATCATCATGTTGGCCATACGCTCATGATAAATTTGAGGATGAAATTTTCACAGAGTGTGCTCAAGACTGAGAAGAGGTAGTACAAAGGATGGCCAACCCAAATATGACCAAGTTCAATGCCATGAACATGGATGAACAAGTGGATACAATAGAGCAGTCGTCTCAAGAGGCCCTTAGAGCCAGGGAAGAAATCATAGCGGAAGAGACTACAGACGCACAGAGAAGCGGATCGCTCTTGTTAGAAGGGGCACAGAGAATCATTGATCAGTTGAAAAATGAACCTGATCTAATAGAGATGTCGAGTATTCCCACTGATGACCCAATCGAAAGAAGAGGAGAGATAAGTGGACTGGAACTAATACAACTTGAAGAAATCACCAGGCTAGAAAACCCTAAAGTTCCACCACCACAGATCATATCACTAGGGGGGATTTCAACCCAACCTGAGATAGAGAGGACACTTGGAAGGACAAGTGTACCAAATCCCTTGTTTGAGTTAACAACCATATATGATGATTTTGATATTTCGGAGGTGTCCCTCGTGGCTCAAGTGCAGATTACAAAGGAAAAATAACCTGAGAGAGCATCTACCCCAGGTCTCGATGCTCCAATTTAGATCCTTCTGCAGAGTGAGCATGAGGTCGAAAGTGCCTTACACACTAAGCTACTCGATGTGTCGGGAACCCCAATGGACAGCTCAAAGGATGAGCTAGGGTCGGGTTACCAGAAATAGGAAATTCCACACCAAGAAATTGACATTTTGACAGTTGATTACCAAGTAAGTATCGAACCTACCCCTAGTTCTTCAGTTTTGGATGATACCTTACTAGCCGATGAGGAACAAATGGAAGTTGATCCCTCGAGACATATGGAATAATTTCAGGAACCCATCCTAGAATAGATACACACAGTCGAGAGCCTGGTAAATACTCTAACTTAGGGAGAACAACAAATCCCCGAACTTGTTGATGAGGCCGTTGATATACAAGAAATCTCCTTTGAATGAAAGTGAAAATCCATTATGAATAGAACCACCAAGAAGAGGAGGCTTACGTTGGATAGTTCAATTCTCATCACCACAGAGGAAACATTGCTCAGCATAGAACACGCCAAGATGTTTGAGCTTATTGGCACTAGGATGGCTATCACAGATGCCACCTTGGATAGAGAAAGAAGAGATGAAAAGGATTTGTTTGTTTCGCTTAAGGAGTTGGAGCATATGCGCCATTTGGAAAAATACTATCAGGACTCCACACAAGCCACAGTGTTTTTGAGGAGTGAGTTCCAAGACACCTATGCCAAATTCACAAATGAACAACACCTTTTGACTACAGGAATATCTGACTTCCAAGAATACACACTTATGGCGCTAGTGACCAGTAAGGACGTGCAAAGGTGGTATGAGAAGGCTCAACCAGCAGTGGAAAGGATATATTACATCAGCGTGGTTCAAAAGGGTCGAGACACTGAAGAGCACGGCATTTGGGTGCTGAGGGACAGCAGCATAGATCGGATCAGGAAAGAGGCCTAATACTGGGTGAAAATGGCTCAGGAACCTCAACAGGAGATTCAAGAGAAATGGGTCGATTGCAAAAGGAGATGGGTAAAGATTAATCGGGATATGAAAGACATCGACCTCCTAGAATTAGGCTCACCCAAGGACTTTGTCGACCTGCATGGCATATTCAAGCAACATGAGGAACAAGACTCAGCATGGACATCAGAGATAGAAAAGGTGGCGAGCATGGCGTCAGGTCAGGTACAACAGTTCATGGAGCGTATGATCAAGGCTCGAGCATTTTTGCAGTGGTTAAGTGTCAAAATAGTCAAGTATCAAACACAGACATTAGAAGTGAAATAAATTCCTTCGGCCCCGATGGACCAACATAGGTTCTCGTATGCCAACACATGCGAGGAAATCTTCTTCAAATGGTTAGAGTATGAGAAGAGTCATCCACTTCAGTAAAACTATTTGATAATTCTTAGAAGACAGAGAGATGAAAGCGCCATGTGGCGATATTTTGTTTTACTTAGCTTTCACTTTTTAGCTATTTTTAGTTAATGATTCATTATAAATAAGAGGATTGACCTTTAAATAATTTCGATGGTGTTATCACTCCAAGAGTCACTCTAGGTCACAGATCAAGTGAGCTTGGTAACTTAATCAAATGTTCAAATAAAGGTATAAAAATGGATCAAATTGACAGATTATAAAAGAAAACTCACTCACTCCAGACATATATAAACACACTCAGACAAATAGGGCCTTCATTGTACTGATCAAATAACTTAATAATTGAAGATGGATGGAGAATGCTATCATACCAATAGGATCATATACACTAAGAGTACATATGAAAGGCTAGTTACAATAGGAAAAATTACTTGTGATTCTTTACCTACCAATGCAAAGATAAGATGATAGTTATCAGTCATTGAATAAACATTGAATATATGAAATGTACATTCATCCACAGGTACAGAAGAATATAAAATAAATGAAGGTCTGAACAAATATAGTGAAAAGATCTTATATTCCAATATGCATTCAAAAGTCTTTTACAATGGAGTCTCTCTAAGTCCTCCCAATCAAACCACTTCTAATGTAACTTCCATGGGATTAAATAGCCTCTACAATCCTACACTAATATACCTAAAGATGGATCAAATAGCTACATATCAAATCAAATCTAATCTAATCTAGTTACAAAATAGTAGGACTAGATCCTATTTCTAAGGGATAAGAATCCCTATCTAAAACTAAGTCCCCAACTGCCATATAAGCTTTCCTTGAGGAGAAAGGAGTCCTCTCCGAACTTTCATCACTATCTGGACCATGATTCATCACCTTTGAAACTGAAAAAGAAGTCAAAATTGACTTTTATTGCTCCTCATTGAAGACAGGCGAGTTTGCAACGCACTGTACAAGAAAAACATTGTTGGCGCTACAAGCTCCTGTAGGTGATTGTTTTCAACAATTTTGTCCAAAATTATTTTAAAAACTAAAATGAATGCTACAAAATGATGATTTAAGACCTGGAATTTGACATCATAACCCGCTAAATGTTGCAATATGTCAGACTTAATCATTTAAACTTCTCGATTCTTCATTTTACAAAAAAGGGTTTATGCCAAAAATACATCAAAACTTCTTTGGGAACTAACTTGGAAACTAGAAGACTTGTTTCAATGGAGCACATACTACTGCAGTTCTTGATCTTATTGAGATTACACAAGCTTCATCTCAGTAATAATGCATTAATACCTTCCTTCCATAATGTAGATCAAAATACCATTCATAAGACTTTGGATGTTTGAGATAAAAATGAAGCTTTGTGATCATGCCACATACATATTTTACCACTACAAAACTAATGAAGAAAGTCTAGAATACTTCTATCACTTGCACCTTTATCTAGATCTTTTCAAACCCTTAAATCAAATACAAAACAAAGTATCTACTGATGTATTGAATCTGCATGAGCCTCTGAGAGTTGCCCTGATAGTATACCATGCTATATAACACTTTTTGCAAGTAATCTGAACTTGCATCAACTAAAACCTTTGACTTACTTGCCTCTTACTTCCTTAGGGTTACCATTCATTACAAGACATATGTATCTCCTCTGAATTGTCTTCATCCTCATTCAACAAGCTGCAACCAATCAACCCTTAGTTCATATGAAACAGAGTATGCAGTGAATGTACATCTCTGTGTATTAATGGCTTGTTAGGATCCTCATATGTCAATACACATTTCTGCAAGGAGTCTGAATTTGTACCTTCACAAGGACACTCCAAATACATGATTTATATACTGCTGGAACCAAAATTTTCACTTGTGATACAAAAGGAAGAAAAAATGCTCTGTTCAGGAATCCAAGAGAAAAATTTCAACTAGTAAGAAGATCATGATATAATTGGTACATCATTAAGCCATGTTAGTTGATAATATGATTTCAAAATGTATGTGGGCTTATTGAACATCAATCATAACCCAAAAAGTTTAAGAAGAAAACATCTTTGACCAAAACTTATCCATGTGGAAAACATAAGGGTTTGTAGCGCAGATAATGTAATGTAATGACTGGTTTTTAATTAACATCTAAAAATTCTACCAAATCCTACCAAATGTACAGCAATTTCTACCAAGTTTATAAAAGAAGAATTATTCCAAATTTTCTCAACACTTACGCAAGTAAAATCTATCAATGAGTAATAAATCTAATTAAAACAATGCATAAACTTGAATTAAATACCTTAACTCTGATGCTAATTTCTGTTTCCAGCTGCCTTGCTACTGCTGCTCTCCTGCTACCTGCTACACAGTCCAGTCCTATTGCAAACACAGAAAAATTGCCCAAAACTATTGTCCACCCTGCCAGCTAGGAAAACGACCTAGCTCCAGGATATCTACGGATATCCTGGCCCTCCGAGCCCAAAACCTCCAGCAACCCCGGTCCACTGTGTCAATGCCAAACACAAAATTCCTCCCTCTGTCCAATACTCAGAGCTCTCCCCAAAATCCTTCTCCACTCCTCTTGAATGCCCCTCTCCAAACTCCTTTCCCCCCCCTTATTCCTCCTTCGCCGACACTCCTCCTCCNTTTTTTTTTTGTTTTCATGACTCTTATTGATTAATTCAGATTTGTTTGAACTTGTTAAATGAAACTTTGTGTCTAAAAGAACTTGGCATCCTAACTAAGAATCTGAAGCTAACATTGAGACTAATGCGCTTTTGTTCATCATCGACAAAATTCAAGCAAGTAAAGTGGCCACATAGTTACGCTAATCACCGATCGTCGATGTACCATCGACATCAGTAGAAGACGGATTTGGTTTCATGATTTATTCGCCACGAATATTCAATAGATAGTCGATCCCCATCGGTGTCAGAAAAGTACGAGAGGGATGGACATTGACAAAAGACATAAAAAACCACTGATAGATAATGATCGATGCGCTTGCTCGGGGTCGGGGAAATCTAGAAGGGTTAAAACAATGGATTTTTTCTGTGATAAACGTATTGCCGATCACCGACCCCCGAGACACTTTCGGCATCGGGAAATTTTTGAGAGAGTTAATCCAGGAGCACTTGGATAGGTTTATCACTGATCTCCAATCCTTGATACTTTTCAGCATCAGTAAGATAGGATCAGGTTTTAGAATGTTTAGCTTAAGAAAAGTCTTGATTATGAATAACACGGGTAAACAAGGACGCTGGTCTCGAGTACCATGTGTCATTTTCACATAGGGGTGTCGTACAACCTAGTTTCGGCTCGAGTCATATTAAGGTTTCTTGTGTCCTAGTCACACCTCCAAGTCATCCTTGCCACGTCATCTCTATATGGAAGTATCATTCGGCGTTAGAGATTTTTCAAGGAGATATCAACGAAAAGTGTTCAAAGTGAAACCTCGACCCCCGACTCACCAACTAGACTAGCAAAACGATGGGATGTTTTCGGCACGAGATACGATTGGATTATGGAATTTAATAGACTAGTTAATGCTTCATCCTGCATATGTTTCTACCCCGTGCACCGCTTGAAAAACAATGATTTGAAATCAATGGTAGGCCACGTTACAACCTGTGCCCGCACCGTCAACCTATGATCGAATTTAATTTTAAACATATTTGAAGATCTGGCGGAAGATTTTATAGAACTACACTCATAACCTGAATTGAATGGTTGATGTGACAAGGTAATTTCATCCCTGTTTAAATCTCTAAAACAACTTTGAACATTGTCATTCTTCGCACAAGGTCAAATTCCATATCATCTGAAGAAGCAAAGAAAGTGTCTCAAGACTGTGTTGATTCTCAGATTATCAAAACTAGGTTAAACAAGCAGTGGAGGGAAAATGCCTCCGAGAAATCCAACCACCAGATGCTCGCCGAGAGAATCTAAGCTAAAGGAAGCAGAAACAGGTGAAGGTTTTTCTCCTAGTACTGCAAGGTAGTTGGAGTACGCTTCTAGGGCAGAGTCGGTTGTAAAAACCTCAAAGAATAAATATTTTGTTCAACCTTCGGTCTTAGGCTATATAGAGGCAAACACTATATCCAAAGTAATGCTCCTACATTGGAGAGACATATTCAATAGAATCAACTAGGAGGAGTACCTGGAATGCATCCCACACAATGACCCGGATGTAAGGGTACTTGACGACCAGGTGTTTCCAAATATCTGACATTCATACTTACACATGGTATCCTGCAGAACCCCGGTTTTTCTATGCATAGATGTTTTGAAGTGGCTAATCGACTATACAGATGCGCATAAATGCTTGATCAATGATGAGAATGGTAGGTGTGTCGGATTTTTCCTCCCAAAATAACTCGAGAAGTACTAGAAACTCAGAGACCCAGAGGAGCGACTAAACACATACTTCATGGTGAAGTTATACAAACTCCATGACACCAGCCGGTTGATGGCCTCATGGTGGAAGGAGGACAAGAAGTTTACAAACAAGAGAAATGGATGGTATGGGACACTTAAATTGAGGGAGCCATACATATACTTGATGGCTCTCATCTACCGACTGTATGGAGAGAAGGACTGCTCCAAGTTTTTGGAAGCATGGATTCCCTTGGAATACACAATGGCGATCTACGAAAGAAACTTCAACTGGGGAGAAATAATTTCCAAGCAATTGAGAATTTATATACAGAAGGCTCAGACGTCGAAGGAAGGGGAATCACCCTCTTTTCACATGGCCTCGTACCTTCTCGATGTTATTTGTGAGAGAAATGTCTTCGCCGACATGAATTTGAGTTGGCATGTTGCATAGCTCCCTGTTCATGTTTACTTCAACATACAATGGGAGAACATGTACAAAAAATCCTATGCACTCATTTGCGATGAATTCATCGCCTATATTTATTTTATTTTATTTAAAAAGGAATGCCCAAGACTATCTGCAACAGCCAAGAAAATGGTAGAAACGGTAGGCCACTGGTATTTAGAAAAACACATGACCTATATCAGGGTGTTCAGGGCCATCGGAGAACCACATCTACTCCCTGCTCACATCCCATACCGGTTCATTGTGGGATAAATCTTCTATCAAACTATCCTGCAAGGTTATAACGCCACTCTAGTCAAATGCAAGAAGCAAGATTTCATACCCTACGAATTCCATCTGGGGTTTTATTTGGTAAAAGTAATTGCTCAAGTCAAACAAGAAGGGTTGAGCCAACTTGAATTCAGGTTCTCAACAGGCCCATTTCTCAAGCACGACCCTAAAGGCCTGGTCCCCCAACATGCTTTATAGGTATCATCATGTTGGCTATACGCACATGAAAAAAATGAGGATGAAATTTTAACGAAATTCACACAGGACTGGGAGGAAGTAGTACAGAGGATGGCCAACCCAAACATGACCAGGTTCAAGGCTATGAGCATGGAAAATAAGGTGGAGACAATAGAGAAATCGGCTCAAGAGGTCCTCAGAGTTAGGGAAGAAGTCTGAGTTGCAGAGAGCATGGAGGCACAAAGAAGAGGATTTATCTTTCTATAAGGGGTGTAGAGAATCATTGACTAGTTAAAAAATTATCATGATCTCATAGATATGTCAAGGATCCCCGCTGATGACCCAATCACAAGTAGAGGAGAGACAAGTGGCTTAGAGATAATACAACTGGAAGAAATCACTGGGCCAGAAAACCCTGAAGTTCCATCACCACAGATCATATCACCAAGGGGGATTTCAACCCAGGATGAGATATCAAGGACATCGGGTAGGACAAGTGTACCAAACCCCTTGTTCGACTTAATAACCATCTATGATTATGAGGAGATTTTGGAGGTTTCCTTGGGGCTTCCAATGCAGATTACAGAGGAAAAGGAACTTGAGAAAGAATCTACCCCAGGTCCCAATGATTCAATTCAAAACGTTCCGCAGAGATACCATGAGGTCGAAAGTGTCTTAGACACTGAACTACTCAACTTTTTGGGAACCCCAATGGACAACTAGAGGGATGAGTTGGGATTGGGTGGTCAGAATGAGGAACTTCCACAATAATAAATCGGCTCATTGACAGTCGATTATCAAGTAAGTATCGTACATATCCCTGACTCTTCAATTTCGGTTGATGCCTCACCAATTGATGCACAAAAAATGGAGGTCGGTCCATCGGGACATCTATAAGAAGTCTAGGAACCAATCCTAGAACAGATACATATAGTCAGGAGCCTTGGAGATACTCTAACCTGGGGAGAACAACAAATCCCCAAACCTGTGGATGAGGTTGTCGACATACAAGTGATCTCCTATGATAGAAAAAGAAAATCTGTATTGAAGAGGACCACTAAGAAGAAGAGTCTCACACCAGATAGCTTGATTCTCATCACTACAGAGGATAAGTTTCTCAACACTGAACACGCCAAGACATCTGAACTTATCGGTGCAGGAATGGACATTACAATGCCACATTGGATAGAGAAATAAGGGATGAGAAGGAGTTGGCCGTCGCGCTAAAGGAGTTGGAGCATCTGTGCCATTTGGCGAAATACTATCAAGACTCAACGCAGTCCACAGTGTTCTTGAGAAGTGATTTTCAGGAAGCCTATACAAAATTCACAAGTGAACAAAACCTTTTCACCACAGGCATAACCAATTTCCAAGAGGATACCCTTATGGCTCTAGCGACCTGCAAGGACATAGAGAGGTGACATGAAAAATCTCATCAAGTGGTAGAAAGGATCAATTACACCAACGCAATACAAAAGGGCCAAGACACTGAAGATCACGATATTCAAATTCTAAGGGATGGCAACATAGATTGGAACAAGAAACTGGCCGAATAATGGGTAAAAATGGCCCAGGAACCTCAGCAGGAGATTCAAGAAAAGTGGACCAAGTGCGAAAAGAGATGGGAAAATATTAATCGGGAGATGAAAGGCATCGACCTCCCAGAATTCGGCTCACCCAAAGAATTTGTCGACTTGCATGACATAGTCAAGCAACATCTAGAACATGACTCATCATGGACAACAAAGATAGAAAAGGTGGAAAGCATGGTGCCAAGTCAAGTACAACAATTCATGGAGCATCTGATTAAGGCTCGAGCAGTTTTGCAACTGTTGAGTGTTAAAATAATCAAGTACAGAGAATAGATAGTAGAAGTGAAAGAAATTATTTCAGCCCTGATGGACCAGCACAAGTTCCCATATGCCAAGACATGAGAGGAACTCTTTGTCAAATGGTTAGAATATGAGAAGAGTCATCCACTTCAGTAAAACTATTTGATGATTCTTAGAGAATAGAGAGATTAGAGCGCCACATGGCGATGTTTTTTTTTTACTTAACTTGCACTTGTAATAGTTATTTTTAGTTAATGATTCATTATAAATAAGAGGATTGACCTTTTAGAAAAGGTCGATGGTTTCAGGAAAGACCCTCATTTTTGGAATTGTAAAGAACTATTTCTGAACTACCTTAATTGAGAAGTCATTTTTAGGACCGGGGACAAATTTCTATTTTTCATCGAAGGTGTTGTGTGATTGGATTGAGGAGGAATTACTTCCAACTTTATTTCATTAATGGATTATGTAACTAGTAAGAGTTTCTGAATCTATTGATAAGTTATTTTTTTCAATATTTTTTTTATTTCTTGTCTCTAGTGATGAAAGAAAATCGTTGTGTTAACGTGTGACTAATGCTAGAGCTAAGGAAACTGTGTTTCTTTCCATAATCTTATTGTATGTGCATTTTCTTACAATAATTGTATCTTAGTCAATAATCAAAATACTTGTAAGTTAATGTATTAGTATTAGGCTTGTCATAGGCATGAATATCTTTGTCTGCATGCTTGAGAACAAGGGTTATCCCAAGCTCAACCTTCTTCAGTAGTTAAGAATCCCTTTTACCAGTTGGTTTATATGAGCACACATATTTTGATCAGACCCATCTAATAAGAGAAAATACAAAAAAAGAATGTTTAAACTGAAGGAGGAACTTTCATAGGAAGATATCCTATCAATCACTACGCAAATCCCATCGATAAATTGGCCATATTGAAAGATCTAGAGAACCATTCCACCATCAAACGCTGCAGAGTCTAATTGGGCCTCCCTAGTGGGTTTGGTTCATGTTGTTGAGTTTAATGGATTTAGGACCCCTACACAAAATTTGTGCTAGAAGGAGGGATGAATGAATGAATGGATAACAAGCTTTTTGATATATTATTGTGCATAGCCTACAGATTCAAAATATCCCACATGCATGGATATTCATTCTCAAGACAACCCACATACAAAGAGTACTCCCGAAACGAGTAACTCACCCCAGCAAGAGGAATAACATCTATTCCTTGAAACACCTTACACTCTTCCTCGAGAGGAGTTGAACTAGTTCAGAAGAATCACAAGAGCTTACGCCTGACAAATTGGATCATTACCCTTAGCTCTGTTACTTCCTCGTAGAAAAAAAGGAAGAAGACCAGTGGTCAACACCCCCGGACAGGTTTTTGTTCACACAGTAGAAGACCTGATATATTTCTCCCTCACCGAGATAGAACAACCCCTTAACCTAATCCCCGAAACACCGGTTGGTAACTACTCTGAACTGGAAGATTTTTCTGACTAGGAAGGGTTTAACTTGGATCGCTCAGCTTCAAAGTTGGACGACATGGAGGATAACAATGATCATAATTAAGAGAGAGGAAACCCACCTAAAAATAATCAACCTTGGTTGGCCAAGGATGCTCTGGCAATCCCCAGATGGGTACATAACCTCCCTCGACATCCATAAAAGTTACTTCCCAAGTTTGACCCTGAAACCTCTGGATTGCTTGAAGACCATATTAAAAAGTTCATACTATCTATTAGAATGATGCATGTCCAACATGAAGACGTGGTATATAGGATTTTTCCCTATACCTTTGAGAATTCATCCTCCACGTGGTATTTTAACTTTCCTGTAGGATCCATAACTAGTTGGACGAAGTTTCAAAAATATTATTTAGACAAATTTGCAGAAGAAACCACTACAAGAGATTTCATGGCTGATTTGTTTGCCGCCACCATGAGTTCAAAATAAAAGGTTAAAGACTTCAATCAACGATTTACCACTATCCTGAACAAATTTCAACCCGAAGCTAAACCCACTCAGGAGTTGCAAATTGAGGTATATGCTAATGCTCTCCCTGCTTCTATTTGCATGTTTTTTAAAAGGGATACCAAGCATACCCTCGCTGAAAATTTTAAGGAAGACAAGACAATTGTATTCCAAATGAAGGGATGTAAAGAGGTCTAGGTCTCTCTAGTTAATAAGGAATCTCAACCTCCACCCAGGAGAGGACTCTTGTTGACTAGACCCCGAGGAAAACAAACAGAACAAGGTTCTGAAAAGGGAAGTGGAGACATAGAATACCTACAACGGATGATAAATAAATTGTCAAATGAAATCGTAGACATGAAAAGAAGTGCAGGGGAAGGAAACCAAGGCCAAAGGCCTTATAAACCCTTTTTTAAGAGAATCCCACTGTTCAGAGAAATTGAACCTCCGCCATCCAACTTAAACATAGACCTGGGTAATGTAGCATCCGACTCTTTCTGTACATATCATCAAGAGAAACATTCCGAAAGAGACTGTCCACAATGGGTGCATGCCATGAATTTGATGGCCAATCGGTTCCTAGACGAAGTTTCCATTACAAAAAATCAAGCGGCTCAGCAGTAAATATTGTCGATCAGGAGGAAGTTGACCCGTTGAAAGGAACAACCATGTTGTTGTGGGATCTTGACTTGCCAATGCATTTCGATGATATATTTGAGGTGCAAGAACCACCCACTGAGGGTTTGACTGTACAAATGTGAAGTAAGGTTCAATCGGTCTCAAATGATATTACCATTGTCCAAATCTCGAGAGGAAAACAAATAGTCGATCACTCGAAAGAACCTTTTGTCCCCCAAATAAATCCCATAAAGATCCATACACGAGAATCACCCAAGCTAGACTACAACATAGTAGAAGACTTAAAAATATTGAAGGCTAATGTGTCAATCATGGACATGTGTAGAATTCCCCAGCAAAAGGAATTTCTGCTACAAGCCTTGAATTCAGTAGAAACCCCTATAACAACCACTAACCAAGGGAAAACCCAGCTCCCACAAACCTAAAAAATAAACCAAACGTGAATGCTTGCTCTGTAGATAAAAAATGAAATCTTTTTGTCCCACATTTCCTTTTAATGTTTGAAGTATTCAACATAAAACTCCATAATTGTTTAGTTGACTCAGGGGCATCCTCTAATTCCATGCCATTATTTGTCTATAAGAAATTA
>SNQJ01S0001677.1:181298-210363 GCA_010110895.2 Picea sitchensis | reverse complement strand
AATGGCCAATAATGATGGAACTGAATGTTTTTCCACTAAAACCAAAGGTTAAATATGGATGTTTCATTTTTGACAAGTGGAAACCAAAGAACTCTTTTCCCCACCGCTTGGGAACATATTCTCCCACTTGAGAACTTAGGATAAACACATAACATGAGTACTTAGGATATGACTTAGATTAATTTAATATTTGACTTAGTCCCCCTTGACTTAATCCCCTTTCCTAATCCCTTAGCCCTCTTTCCCTCTCATGGAGTCCTAGCCCCCCATACTCTCTTGTCTAACTTGGTCTACAACAGTGATGTATTTTATTAACATATCTGAGTGTGATTACAATTTACAATGCCAAGCTCATTGACCTTTCATCATATAGGTTGTCCAACCTAATATCACATAGGAACTCTGGCCCAAAGCATATATACACATGCACTCTGACACAAAAGCTATATTGACTTACCAACCTATAAAACATATGTACATTTACAACCTAGAAATCAACCTAGGATATTATATGCATCTACTCAATAGTGAATGTGGAAAATTTAAAACTCTGAGTCTTCCATGTTAAACCAGGAAAATTATGAATATCTTACCTATCATAAAGGACTTAGAACAAAAGTATCAAACATAGTTAGTGGATGGTATAGTTTTGCAAAAAAAATGAAGAAAAAATAGACTAGAACAACATAACTTTGATAAGTTGAGTTGAAAGGACAGCTTCCAAACAAGGAAAATTGTACTCCAAGGAGAAACTAGAGAAAAAATCCCCTGACCTCCTTTAGTAAAAGATTTTGGGGACCAAAAACATCCCAAAATGAAGAGGTATGATTTGAAATAGATCACTATATAATTTGTCATCTATTTTGATACTTTCGAAGTAGAGAAATTGGAGCTATTGGCTTGTAGGGTCCATTTTAGGGGCATGTCTTATTTTGGTGATTTGGAGTATTGAAACTTCAAAGCCCATTTCGAGTATTGAATTGTCATTTTGGGGCCAGCACTTTGTAAACATAGTCTCCAACCTCTCGATGTTGTTCTACACGTCAAGTGTTCTAACAATGCAAAGATCACCTCAATTGGAGTTCATATAAAGAAGTTATGCATTTTGCAAGTTGACCTATGTCATTGACCACCATGGTATCAAGTGAATGTCACATCAACTCTCATTACTCACACATGTGGAGCTAGTCACATGTAGACTTTCAAGAAAATTATAGAGGGTCTAAAACCCCAACCTTAATCAATAGTTAATGTATGCAAAAAATATAACCCTAACCCTAAACAATGATCAAAACATGTTAAATACTAGACCACTAATAAATGAAGGAGTTTCATTCTTGTCGCATTAGTTAATGTTCCATATTTGAGCAAAGGAAGTGGGATATTAGAACATAATAGAAAAAGTAGAAAACCCTATAGTAGCCATAAAACCCATAGTGTTAGTGGCAACTCCATAGTGAGTTCACTTTTATTTATATTTGCATTTTCATATTTGAGAAAACCCATAGTGTTAGTGACAACTCCATAGTGAGTTCACTTTTCTTTATATTTTCATTTTCATAATTGAGAAGGAAACAAGTCAAAGTCTGGAACTTCTCACTAGGTTTTCCCATATTCATTTTTGGAGAGTACCTCTTGTGTGATTGGTGTGGTATTTCACTTTAACTTTCTTTTTATTTCATTTTTTTGCAAACTAAGCTAATAGTATTAAAATTATTAGAACTTCATCTTTAATAAAACATTGTATAACAAAAGGTTTACATAAACTTGTAAGATTTACTGTGATATGATGAACAACTTCATGGTAATTTACAAATAAAATGTAACCTTAATTCTACTTTTTTTTGTTTTGTTGGTTTAAAGCCTCCATTTCAAATGAATACAACTTTTTTTTCATTTTACTTAACAATTTATCTACTTATTAAAATTGATAATCTTAACAATTTATCTACTTATTAAAATTGATAATCTTTTATTAGTAATTCTTCATAATTTCATTTTAAACTAATTTTATTATTTAACCTTATTATGAGTAATGTCTTTCAATTTTATATTTTTTAATTTAAAATAATTGTATTTCATTAATTATACCCATATTAAATCTTATTTTCAAAATATTGATCACAGTACTAACCTTCCTAACCTCTTAACTCAACAAAAGTATGGTGATCTTGAAAAGCTTCTCTTAATGTGATAGAACCATTTAAAAAAAGTTGATTTAAATATTAAAGTTATACAACTTTAAACAATAAAATAGTTTAATTTTAGCTAAGTGAATAGAATTTAATGATTTTTTTTTAAAATTGTGTTTTAATAATTATAATATTTATTTTTATTTTATAATTTATAATTTTGTGTTTTAACTTTATATTTATTAAAATTTATTCATATACATAAGTGGATCACAGCCCACCCCCATGTCCTTCAATTTTGTAAGTCCCCGAGGTGTAGGAGAGTCTGTGACGGAGTAATTTCTTAGCCACAAATTAATGCCACATATCACGGACAAACTAACAAACAAAAAAAAACCCTTTCAAATTTCACAAAATATTATATTGAAACATAATTTTTTTTTTTAAATAATCAAATTAATTCAATTTAAAAAATAAACAAGTTACTATTATTAATTTAAAAAATAAACAAGTTACTTTTGAGTTTAAAAATAACATATCTCCTTTACATTCAATCAATGTGATAATCATATAATAATAACATATCTCCTTTACATTCAATCAATGTTATAATCATATAATATGATTTAAGATAATAAAAAAAACATATCAATAATTTTTATATTTAAAAATAAATATAATTATAAAAAATATTTACTAAATTGTTTTTATAAGATAATAAAAAAAAACATATCAATAATTTTCATATTTAAAAATAAATATAATTATAAAAATATTTACTAAATTATTTTTTATATTTAAAAAAATATAATTATAAAAATAGTTTACTAAATAATTTTAGTTTTATAAAAAAACAATTTCACTTCCATTTTTTCGATTTAAAAGACTTCATTTATAATACAACCATGCGTACCTCTATTTTCTTCTTACTGCTTTTAAATTGCTTTTAAATTGCGAATTGGAAACTTTAATTTCTACTTGAATTCAGTTCCTACAATATACTCTCTACACCATTCTGGCGCAGCCTCTCTAATACTCTCTCACCCCACTGCAATTTGGGACACCTCGAGGCATCAAGTTTCACTAACGATATACAATTTTCAACTCCTTCCAACTCTTCCAACTGAAGGCACCCCTGAACATCTAGATATCTAAGCTTTCTTGGCTGCGCCAAATCCGGTATGCTCTTCAACTTCACACAATCTGTGATGAACATGTGTACCAAGGACACCAATGTTTTAACACTGGGCAGTTCCTGCAGTTCGTTACACTCTTCAATGCGTACGGTTCGAAGCATTGCAAGTTCACAGAGCCCTTCTATACTTCTCAAATTATAACAACTGCTCAATTTCACATATGTGAGTGTATTTGGTAATGTTCCAACGTCCACCACATTAATACACTCCACTAAGATGAACTGTCGAAGGATAGGGCATACACCTTCATCAAATGACACCTCTGATATTTCTGTGTCGTGCAGTATTAAGTATCGGAGTCCAGGCATGTACTTGTGAATGGAAGAGTTGGACTTCAATGTTCCTACTGTTTTTCTTTGTCCTCTAACCTTTTTAAAGGGTAGTTCCATTACCGGACATCCAACCACTTCCAACTTTGTCAACTGACTCAACCGTCCAACTGAAGCGGGCAAACATTTCAATTCCCTGCAATCCTTGAGAACCAATTCCTTCAAGTTACGCAAGTCACCCAACGAAGGCGGCAGCGTGTTCAGCAAAGGGCTTCCTATAGAAAGAACATCCAAATCGCTTAGGACTCCAATTGCACTTGGCAATTCTTTCAAATTTGTGCCCGTCAACTTTAATATTTTCAGGAACCTTTGTTGTGCGAGTTGCGAGGGCCATACTTCAATTTTTTCGCAGCCGGAAAGATCTACATGCTCAAGCGTTTTTATATTTCCAAGTGTATCGCTTGAAATAGTTAAATTAGGGCAACAGGACGAATTTAGATATTTAAGGCTACTGAAACTCCCCAAAGAATCTGGGAGCCTCTCTAATTTCTTGCACCAAGATAGGTCCATGTGGTGGAGGTTCGTCAAGCCACCGAAAGAATCTGGTAGCCTCTCCAATTTCCAGCAACAAGACAGGTCCATGTGGTGAAGGTTCGTCAAGCTACCCAAAGAATCTGGCAGCCTTTCCAATTTCTCACACCAAGACAGGTCCATGTGGTGGAGGTTCACCAAGCTACCGAATGAATCTGGCAGCCTCTCCAATTTCTTGCACTCAGACAGGTCGATGTGGTGGAGGTTCACCAAGCTACCGAAGGAATCTGGCAGCCTCTCCAATTTCTGGCACCCAAACAGATCAATGTAGTGAAGGTTCGTCAGTCTACCAAAGGTATATGGCAGCCTCTCCAATTTCTGGCACCAAGACAGGTCCATGTAGCGGAGATTCACCAAGCTACCGAATGAATCTGGCATGCTCTCCAATTCCCTGCACCCAGACAGGTCCATGTAGTGGAGGTTCGCCAAGCTACCGATAGAATCTGGCAGCCTCTCCAACTTCTTGCACCCAGACAGCTCTATGCGGTGGAGGTTCGTCAAGCAACCGAACGAATCTGGCAGCCTCTCCAATTTCTGGCACCTAGACAGGTTCATGTGGTGGAGGTTCGTCAATTTTCCGAGAGACTTTGGTAATTTCGTCATTGAAGGCGTTTGTAACACCAAGGCCCTCAACGACTTCAGATTACCAAATTCTTCTGGCAATTTAGCAATAGATAAGGATAGAATGACGATCCGTTCGAGGTGCTTCAGCTGCCCTATGGACTTTGGAATGCTCGAGAGACGCCAAGCATGAGTAATCTCTAATTCCTGCAGTTGCAAAGGTGCCTGGAAGATCATGTTTTCGAGTGTAAGAAGGATATATATATATACATATTTCTCACGAGGAAAACTGAAAGAAATTGTTGGAGACCCTGGGGTGCAAAATCTATAGCTAATGACCACACTTTAACTCAACAAGTTTAAATTTACCTGCGATTTGCCTTGCCACAATGTTTGCAACTCTCTCCCCTCTACTTTCAAAATCCTTAAATTCTGAAGGGTAATCCACGAAGGTAGGTAAATGTAGGGACAATCTCGCCAATAAAGCCATATGAGATTTGGCGAGCGCACCCGCAAAATACGATCCGAGAGATGCCCAACAGTCTCAAGAAGTTGCAAATTCATGACAGAAATACCATGAAAACGATAACGTTTATTGTACAGTCTATTGTGAAGCTTCATGATGCGGTTCCCCAACAGCTGGTGATTCCTTTGGTACCATGACAACATTTGTGAGCTCGTCCCCACTAGTTTGGTGCTATACCTTTCAGGAAGCGTCCCCACTAGTTTGGTGCTATACCCTTCAGGAAGCATTCTAATTCCGCGCGCTTCGATTATAACCTGTTGATTCTTGAGAAAGGATGGAGAAATAAGAAACCGTAAAAGGGATGAAGTTTAAATTTAAATATTTTGAATGGGAAAAGGGATGAAGTTGAAAACTGTATACAGATTTCTATTGAAAAAATGCAATTTTTTATAAGTTTGTATGATTGAAGACTTACAGATGATTGCTGGTGCGGCCAATCGTCAAAGTTCCCGGTGAGACGGCAAAGACGGCGCGGCAGTTTATCCTCTGCAAGGTCTCTTCCCAAATCACGGAGGTGCTCATGCATATGTATCACATTTTTATGGTCCACTTCTACAAGGGATTTGTCTTCTAAACTTTTAAACCCGGACAATCCTTTCCAGCCTGATCCATTCCATATTGTTATGGCACTATTCTTATTTTCGCCTATGAAAAAACAGGCAATATCTAAAAATATCTCTTGTTCCTCTCTGCTAAGTGCATCATAACTAATTTTGAATCTCTTCTGTATATCAGTCGGAACTTTTAATTGGTGAAGTATGGCCTCCCACTCAGATTTGTCATTTTCTCCATAAAGAAGTGCCCCAAACACTTTTAAAGATAAAGGCAGACCGTCGCATACCTCAAGAAACTTATCAACTAAATCTTCAAAGCCCTGGAGCGGATAGGCCTGACGGAAGGCATATGAGCAAAAGAGCTCTTGCGAGTGTCGTCTAGGAAGGCCTGTTAACCTATAAATGCATAACTGTTCTACTCCTGACCTTGCGAGAACATCTTTATACCGAGATGTAATCAAAATTAAGCTATCTGATCTTAAGACATCTATAATTGGTAAAAGCGCCTCTAGCTGATCCTGATGATCTATGTCATCTAAAATTAGTAACACATGATAAGATTTGAGATGCATTTCAAACAACCCTATACCTTCATAAATGTTGTTTATATGCAGGTTTAATTGAGTCAGCCCCCTCACAAGTTCCCTCTGCACGAAATGTAATGAGCTATTATTAGCCTTTTCTCTTACATCGGAAAGAAAGTATGATTTATTGTACTCCGAACTCCTCCTATTGAAGAGTTCTAGAGCCAACGTTGTCTTCCCCACCCCACCAAGGCCGACTATTCCCGCCACCAGGACTTTTCGAGTGTGTTGCTGCTGCTTCCTTAAAACTGTAGTTTCAAAATCTGTGACTTTGTCATTTAAACCAGTGGGATATCTAGCCACATACATCCCTGGCTTTTGAATCACTTTGACCACACGTTCAACGATTTTCTCTAACATATGCCCCTCGTCACTAGATATTCACGAAAAAGCAATATAAAATAAATAAATAATTGAAACCATAGGGTAAAGCATTACGAATATAAAATATTTAAATATTGTACACACAGACGGAATTGAATGTCTCACCCGTTGAACGCGCCGTCCAGATCAAACCCACTTATGTTTGCAACCATGGAAAGAGCATCTCTCCAATTTTGAATAGTGGTGGAGTCATATCGTGACTTCTCTTGATGCATTTGGGCGTCATACGTTTTCTTCATTTGGAGCTGGTTCAGGGCGCAGGCATACACTCCTTTTTTGTTTTGATCTGTCCACCTAACCTCATCAGGGGTGACATGGTAAAATATCGGAATAATTGGAGCCCCAGACTTCTGCATGAGGAGCAGCTCATCTAAACACCATCGCGATCCCGCATAGTTTGGAGAAAGGATGGCAATATGGACCGAGGCGCTTCGAATAGCGCTTTGTAGCTGAGAAGGAAAAGGGAGTCCCTCTTGCAATTCCTGCTGGTCTAAAAAGGGTCTTAATCCACGTGAAAGAAGGCCACGGTAGAGATGGCTCGCAAAGGTCTTCTTCACTTCCCCACGATGGTTAATAAACACATCGTAGGGAATATCGCTGCTGTTGTTGGAATCAGCAGCGGTGGAAGAGGAGGAAGTGCCACTCGAAGTTGCGCGAGGAGACCTCTGATTTTCCATTTCAATTTCAATTTCAGAGTGGGTTTGAGGGATCGAGGAGGAAGACGTTGCCATCGCCAATTGTTATACAATTACACAAAACAGGAGGGGATAAATTGGGTGCTGCGAAAGATCTGGATAGTCGATGCAGAGGGAGGAGATGAGTTTAGGAGCTTCAGAGGAGCGGAGAAATTGTGTCGAGAGTAAAGTCACGAGTTGAAACTCAACACGCGTAGTGTCTTGCTATGAACCACTGGAATCTTATCTCTTTGCGTGTGGAACGATGTAGAGGCTGGAATCCTTATCTCTGTGCGTGTGGCGTTCACAATGCTTACAGTTTCAATTTACTTTTCCATCTTGCAGTGCAACTTGATGCATGTTCTCCAGTTTGAATATTATGGACTAGAGCGTGACACGCATGTATTCAAACGGACAAACGCGCCAGGGTGGAAGTTCACGTGGTCGGGACTCGGCAATTTATTTTATTTATGTCTCCTGGCAACATGCCAAGTTCCATCGTACTCGCCGTGTTTTCTAACAAACAAGCTCCTCTGACTTCTCCTCACCTAACTCCATTTCAAACGTATTCCAACCAAACATTCAACAGCCATCTATTTTCAACATATTTTCACACGTGTAAGTATGTACACAACCCCAACATTTCTTTACTCCCAAATGCGCACTACTTGCATCTCCACAACCAAGTTTTGAAGTCTCATTTTTCCTTATTGTTTTTAGGAGTAATGTAAACATATTTTGATTTTTTTATTATTTTTTATTAGTCCCTATTAAGGGAGTATAGCATTAAGTTTGTGATTGATTTGACATTTGTCCATTTGTGATTGATTAATATATTTGAAATCTTCTGTCTTTTTATATTTAAAATTAATTACATAATTAATATGTTTTAATAAAAATATAAAAATCCATGCATATTTCTTGTTATAGAAACGCGAACGCTCTCACTTACTTAATGTACCATTACACTCATGTGAACAGAGTAACCCAACCTGCGGGCAAATGCCCACGTAAACCAGTCGACTTTAACGTCTGGCGGGTAAAACGGGATTTACAATGGGAAAACAAGATTTACAATGCGTGTACAGTGGAGACCCCGTTCTAGGCCTCAAATCATATTTTTTCTCGGGTTGGACTTGAATAACTCCCTCTTCCCCTATTTGATTATCAAACTGATTTGACAGTTTTCCTATCTCATATTCTTGCTGTGTTAAGTGACTGGTATAAAACTTTGTTTCATTGAAAAGTACAACAATATCCTCTACAACATCGATGTATGCATCTATCTCCTCAATCTAATTGTTTTGGAAAGGAGGCGCTACCCTTTGATCATCAACATTCCTCCTTTATCTTTGCATCATCTGAGAGGCATCATTAGGCCTTCTAAACTGGTTGGGATTTCTATTTCCAGGCCGTTGAAAAGCTCTGTTTGGTTGTTTAGATTCCCATTTCATCTTAGTTATTTCAGATGTCAGATCCTTCAAAGTTTTGGTCATTTCATCGAGTTTGGGATCAGACGTGGCTGGGTTAGAGGAGGCAGGGGAATCTTCTCTCTGTTTCTTCTTGTCTTTATCATATCTAGTCTTTAACCTATCTGATTCCAAGATATTGAATTCAACCTCAATGGTTTCTTCCTGCATGGACAACAGTGTGGTGGATCTTCTCTCCCTCATCAGAAGGGAGAACTTTGCATCAATGAATTGGCACAAGTGATCTTGGTAGAGGATTTAGTTGGTTTGATCTCATCTAGGATTCTACCATACATCTTATTGAATCTCTTGGTGAAGTCTGAAATAGATTCACCATTCTTTCTCTTTAGAGCCCCAAACTCAGTGATATAGTAGAGATAATCTCTCCTATATCCCCATTGCTTTATGAAAGATTCATCTAACGCCTCAATATCTACAATGGAGGCTGGAGGAAGACCTCGAAACCATTTCCTTACTTCCCCATCCAGACTTTGCACAAACAACCTCATCCACACATCTGCATAGTCAATGTTAAAGTTGTCTGCAAAGCTGTAGAAGGATACCAGATGTTCCTCAATAGTGACATCACCTTCCCCATTATATCTGGGTAGATATTTCATGTAATCTATGGTTGGGAGTGCATGTAGGCCTACAGGTAGAACTAGGGGTGCATATCTGGAAGAAATTATGACATCCATCCTGTTAGAAGCCATGGCTTGGGCAATAGGAATCTAAAGCTTTATGGGAGCTACAGGGGTGGATGCTGGACTCGATGATGAAGTAGATTCAGGAGTTGAAGATGTCTGAGTTTCCTTGGAATTGTGATTCTCAGGGCTATCAAATTCAAGCTGCTTGTGATGATGAAAGGAAGTAGACTATTTGGGCACAACTTTACCCTTGAGGGGGGAGGTATATCTCTAAGCTATAGTGGATTTTCTTAGTTGCATTTCTAGCTTAGAGGCTATTGTGTCCTTCTCAGGGTTAGGATGAGCCTTGGTGGCTTTGATGTGTTCAGATTTGTATCTTTTGAGTCCTTTTCTGGGGACCAATATTTCTTTCGTAAATTCTACTTAGTGGAGTCACCAACTGAAAGATGGTAGTCTGTTTGTGTCTGATCTTTGTTCGCCATCAAAGGTTAGATCTATTCAATGTCGTTCTCCCAGGGAAGATATTTCGTTACTGCATTCCCCTGCAATGGAGCCAGAAGATGTTGGTCCTAAAGTCTGTACCTGAATGCTAAAGGGAAAAGCTAGGCCGCCTCAAGTTTATAATGATTGTTTTTTTTTTGATAAGTTGGTTTTGTTGGTCAGCTTAAGGATAAATTTTCAAAGATGGTACTCTGGTTGAACATGCCACACAGTATAAAAGTAGGTTCTCATTTGCTAATGGTATGGGTATTAATGGACAGTTGGGGATATGAAAAGACAAATACATGAAACAACAACAAGCAATGCAATGGATCACTTTCTATGTGAAAAAAAAGACATAAAATAATATCTTAAGACTTAGACAAATATCCATATGCAAATCATTCAACAGGTTGCCAAATAGTAGATCTTTCGCTAAACAATAGTTGTATAATAGATTGCAGAACCAAAAAAAAGATGAACTAAAACAATGGCTGAAAGAATAATGAAATGTACATTGCACACATCACAAAATTTGCATTCAAGAAAAAAATAAACACATAAATATTTTAGTAAGGGAACACAATTGTCATCAACATATATTCACTAGGTAGATAACTTTATAGTTATCTGAACATGTCCAACCCTTTCTACTACTTCTACTTTTCTCCAAAAACTCCAACTCACAAAACATACAGAAATTACATATTTATCAAAGTTGCAGAGGCTCTCGTCCACCTGGGACTGCCACTCAACTCTCATTACTAGTTGTAGAACAACTTATTAACTTAACTAAAACACTGGTGGAGTACAACAATGTATACTTCACACTTGACTTAATAAAAATGAGTGGTTCTTATCACACATAAAAGGCCACTTATTAACTTAATCTAAAAGAATCATGTAATTGAACCACTGAAACTGCTACTGGCAATGAGACTGGACTGATGCATGCGCTGGAATGAACTGGGACTAGAAGAAAAATAATAGGAGTGACAGAACGAAGTTCTTCATTGAACATTGGCATGTATGCGTGTTGTCTGAGGCCCCTGGAGGATAACTGACTGTATTGGAAGATTCTTCACATTATCTACTTCAGGAAGAGGTAGGCCTTCTGGAGTGTTCTGGAACCAATTTGCATCGATCTAGGAAGACTTATATGCTCTCTATCTGTAACAAAACTTTTGGTAGCTAAGCGCACTCCATATTGACCCCGCCAGCTGCCATCTGGCAGGGAAGATATGACTGGTTATGAATAGGAGGACATGGGGACAAGTGTCCAATACAGATATGGAGTGAGTGGATGCGGAGAGGTGAATGGTTTGTGGAGACAGGTGGCGGGTGGTGAGAGGATGAGTAGATACGAGGGAGGTATCGAGAGTGTGGAGTGCAGGTGGCATGTAGAGAGAGGAGGAGTAGATGTGGGAGGTGAGGGGTACAAGTAGGCAAGAATGGTGAGCGGTAGGGTGAGTGGAGGACAAGTGTTCACTAAGGAGAGGAGGAGCACAGGCAGGGAAGTGGTGGTATCGGGCGGTGGTTTGGAAGGATTATGGAGGAGGGGTAGGCGGTAAGTAGATTTGAGAGGGAGGGTTTGAAATAACGAGGAGGTGCCACATTAGGTAGGACCCACGATGGGGAAACCACTATTCCAGACCCCCCCCGCCATTAAAGGTAGAAAGGTCGGGGGGGGAACCAGGGGGGGGGGGTCCAAAATGCACTGAGGATCATTGATCTGAGAAGAGGGGTTGTCATCGATGGAGATTAGCGCGAGAGTTAGGCACTTTACGACTTTGGTTAAAACAATACATACATGCCAGGAACCTTAGCAAAATAATTTGCAAGGGGGAAATTTACCCATGACGACTTCATGTGATAACAATTACCATGTTCCACAGTAGAAAATAAGGGAAAAAAGACAACTGATCAAAATTATTCAGTTAATAGACAAACCGATGCAGTATTTATCGGTGATAGATCCAATTCACATACTCCTCCTTTCCTTCTTACTTTTGAAATTTTTAACAAAAATGTTCACAATTGTATGGCTGATTCGGGTGCCTCATCGAATATTATGCCTTATTCTGTTTGTCTCCAAATTAATGCTCAACCACAAAATTCAGCTATACAGATTGTTCAGCTAGACAGAACAAAAGTAAAAGTGTTAGGAGAATTAAAGGAAGTTCTAATAAGAATTTCTTCCAACCCTAAAGTTTTTCAAATCATTGATATCATAATTGTTGATATTCTTGATGCCTACGGTTTTATTTTAAGTCGAGATTGGCCTGCAAAACTTAATGGTTATTTCTCCACGGACCAAATGAACCTGATATTTTTGAAAATTCCATTATAGGAAATTATTCAGCTGATTCATTTTTTAGAAAATTTCATTGCTGAAAGTTCTCCCTTTTAACAAAATTATGGTTTGGAAATTGATAATTATTCTCAAATTGATCTGTCATGATGTATTAATTTTGTAGATAAATATGTACATATCGATGTAAATAATGATGTAAATAAAAAAAATTGGAAGCTATTTTTCGATGGATCTAAATCTAAAGAAGGTGAAGGTGCAATGTGTATTCTACTCAATCCAAATGATGAAAAGGTCATGTTTACTTGTTGGCTTGAGTTTCAATGCACAATGTTGCAGAATATGAAGCGTTGGTTCAAAAATTAAAGAAATCAATAAGCCTTGGAATACAAGATGTCAAAGTATATGGTGATTCTGAAATCATCATTA
Organism: Picea sitchensis; assembly: GCA_010110895.2. NCBI lineage: Eukaryota > Viridiplantae > Streptophyta > Pinopsida > Pinales > Pinaceae > Picea > Picea sitchensis. Next base: position 197,556 of record SNQJ01S0001677.1, on the reverse strand, counting down.
AACAGGTATGCAATATGATTCATTGCATTTCAAATCATTTAAAGAATTACCAACAACTTGTTCAAGATCTGATCTGTAACTTTTCGTCGTTTAATATTACACCAATTCCTAGAGCATTGAATGTAGATGCAGATCTGTTAGCAAATGTAGCCTCTAGACTTATTCCTTCAGATGATTTTGCTCTTGATAGGTTCTCTGCTGAGTTATTTTTTCAACCATCAGTCTCGGATAATGTAACCAATTGGCGTGTTTTTAATGATGATGAGGATATTTCTAATTTTCTCAACTATGAAGGAATTTATGAAAATTTCATCATTGATGAGGACAACCATGATCAAATCATAAATAAATTTTCTGAAAATAATAATACTAAATCTGAAAATATTATTCCTCGTTCTGTTGTTAAACTTGAGTATTTTTATGATTTGAAAGATAGATTTAAAAAACCTACAAACAACAAAACTAATAGCTCAACTTTAAATTTAGATATCGTAAATCTGGGAACTCATCAATGTCCACAAACAATTAATTTGAGAAAAGATTGCACACCAGTTGAAAAATCAACATTTATTAAACTGCTAAAACAATACAAAGATATTTTTGCGTGGTCATATGGTGATTTAAAAACTTATGACACTTCTATCATACAACACACCATACCAATGTTGCTTGAATCCAAACCTGTACAACAAAAGCTTAGAAAGATTCATCCTAATCTGGAAACTCAGATCAAAGATGAGTTAAGCAAATTGCTCAAAGCCAAGATTATTTTTCCAGTTAGACATTCCCTATCTAATCTTGTTCCAGTAATGAATAAGAATGGAGACATTCGTATTTGTATTGATTTCAAAAATCTCAATAGATCCTGTTTAAAAGATAATTTTCCACTACCTCCCATGGAGCATATTTTGCAATCGGTTTTAGGCACAACAATGATTTCTTTCCTTGATGGATTTTCTGGTTATAACCAGATTTTAGTTCACCCAAACAATATATTGAAAACAAAATTTATGACTAAATGGGGCACATATTCCTACCAGAAAATGCCTTTTGGACTAATTAATGCAGGTGCGACTTTCTAGAGAGCAATGTATATTTCTTTTAGGGCATTAATAAATAAGTCTATTTGGTTTACCTAGACAATATTATTGTTTATTCCAAGAAACATTCTAACCATATTCAACATCTAAAACAAATTTTTGAGCATTGTCGTAAGTATGGAATTTCGCTAAATCCTATGTGTTGGTTGTGGACCCTGATTATCTTCCTGTTTCAGAGGTTTGTTTCAGCTCTGCTCGGATCCCATTCCCTAACGAGGGGTGTGGGGGGGCTTGACCCCCCACAACTGTCGCCAAGGGGGTCCAGGGGTGGGCTTGTAAAATATTGTAATTTCGTAGTCAATCTGGACCATTCATTATAAGGTCGCAGATTTGACGGTAGAAGTCATTTTTAGTGTTTTTTTCATTAGAAGGAAACCCTCTTTTATAAGGGAATTGTATTGTGGCTGGGGATTATCGGGAACATTGTATTTTGAGAGAGGATGCTATGAGAGAAATACGAGGAAGTTACATCAGGTGTGTTGTAGGTTGTATCCCTTTATTTTGTTAGATAATAATAAGGAAGGACCTGGAAATTTCTCTAGTGGACGTAGCCCACACTGGGTGAACCATGTATATGTATGTTTCTATTGTATTGTGTATCTTCTGTGTTTTATTTCCGCATTTTGTTTTATTTTATTGCTCTGTGATCCTGTTTTTCTAACACTAAGAAATCAATATTTACATTTCAAGAAGGTAAACTATTGGGATTTGTTGTTTCTAAAAAAGGTATAACAATTGATCCTGCTAGAATCAAAATTATATAAGAAATTCCTTTGCCTCACAACAAAAAATCAATGCAATCCTTTTTAGGACAAATAAATTCTGTGAGGCGCTTTATTTTTCATTTTGCACAAATTGTTTCACCTTTACAAAATATAATCAAGAATAATGCAATTTTTAAATGGAATTCAAACGAGAAAGAGGCATTTGATTCAATCAAAAGGGAAATCATTCAAGCTCCATCATTTCTATCCCCTTATTTTAGTAAAGATTTTTTCCTTTATACCTTTGCTTCTAACAAATCTTATGCAACAATGTTATCCCAAAAGAACAATCAGGATGCAAAAGTCCCTATTGCTTTTGAAAGCTCAGGACTACATGGAGATGAATTGAATTATACATATGTTGAGAAATAGGCTTATGCAATGTTTAAATCAGTCAAACATTTCATTCCTTTTCTTATTAAGTCACATACCAAGGTCATAATCCCACATTCAGTTGTTCGAAATCTGTTGGTATAGAGAGAACTGGGAGAAAAAATGGCTAATTGGGCAACTGCATTACAATAATACGAACTCGAGATAAAACCTACGAAAATTTTAGATGGTCAGGGTCTGTGTAAGTTATTTGTTGAAACAATTGACTTTAAATATGAAAATTCTGATAATGAGCAGCATTCTAAAAACATTCAACATGTATGTGTTACTCTAGACACTCCCATTTCTCAATATGAAGATTTAATTTCTTTTCTGACTCATGGTACTGCACCTCTTCATTTGGAAACTAAAAGGAAACATGTCCTTAGTCTAAAATCCAATAAATATCAACTAGTCAATGGTATCTTATTCAGGAAAAATTATGATTCCATCCTGCTTAGGTGTTTAGAGAAAGATGAAGTTGATAAAGTTTTATTTGACTTGCACGATGGGCCTGCAGGTGGTCACTACGGTGGTGATACAACTTCTCACAATATCCTACATGCGGGTTATTATTGGCCCACCTTTTTTAAGGATTCTCATGCTTACGTTCACAAGTGCAAGACATGCCAAACTGCAACCGGTCGTGATAGGAAATCAACATTTCCATTGCATCCTGTAACGGTTGAACAACCTTTTGTTCAGTGGGGACTTGATATCATAGGTGAGATCACACCTAATTCTTTTAAACGACACAAGTATATCCTCACCGCCACTAATTATTTCACAAAATGGGTGGAGGCCATTCCCTTGAAATCAATTGCAACTGATGAGGTAATTTCATTCGTTGATCAATTCATTGTTACAAGATTTGGTCTTCCGAACACTTTAGTTTTTGATAATTCCACTTACTTTTCCTCCTTGTCACTTACTGAATACGCTTTAGAGAAAGGAATCAAATTGAAACACTCTACTAATTTTTACCCACGGGGTAATGGTTTGGCAGAGTCTACAATTTTTTTTTTGTTAAAAATAATCAAGAAAATTGTTAGTGAAAATCACAAAAAGTTGGCATAGGGAATTAATCTTTGCTCTTTGGGAATATAGGGTCACCTACAAAGCTTCGATTAGCACTTCCCCATTTTTCTTAGTATATGGGAAGGAGGCCATTTTACCGCCAAATATTGCTTTACCCTCTCTAGCCTTAGTGCAATCCGTTGAGGAGCATCCTTGCTCTAATTTACAATCTCACCTCAATAAGATTTTCAAACTTGAAGAAGTCAAAGACAAGGCTCAAAAAACCTTTCGCAAACACCAAGCAGTTATTAAAAGGTGGTTTGATAACATATTTGTGGGTGACAAAAACTTAGAGGTTGGTGATCTGGTCCTAAAATGGGACAAGGCCCATGAAGATAAAGGCAAACATACTAAATTTCAAAAATTTTGGCTTGGTCCTTTTCAGATTACCGAGAAAATTTGCCCATCTACCTTTATTCTACAAACGATTGAAGGCATCGAGGAATCCTTTCCTGTAAATGGGATAATCCTTAAAAAAAATAAAAATTAAAGGATGTTGTAGTCCTTTGTAAATAACTGTAAATATTTATGTTGTTCATGTTGTTTATTTTCAATTGTTTTGTTTGCAAGTTTTAATTGTTTCTGTTTTTTATTGAATGAAGATTATTATACTTGTTTTTTTTTGTTTTTCTACTTGACATAAAAATTTGGTATACAATTGTTTATTAGTTGTCTTGGGAAATTATGTTTTCTCAAGAGGAAAAAGTCAATCTGCTAGAAGTGAGAAAATACTCAAATTTTTTAAATAGCGAAACCTTGTGGCTGGTTTATCTTTCAAAGAAATGTTATCTAAGGAAACTTCTTCCTAGAAGGATCTCATTATTTTCTTTTCTTTTTTTATGTCTAGAGGAATCAACAACTAGTTGGGCACGTGCTCGTGTTACACGTGGCCGTGTTATCCAACCGCTACCACTATAACCTCCAGGTGTGCCCCTTACGCAGCACACAAGGTAAGTCGGGGGGAGTTGAACTCGAAACCTCATGGAACTTCATTTTCACAGCACTTGCCAATTGAGCTGCCCCTCCAGGGGCCAGGATCTCATCATTTTCTTTTTCCCCTTAAACATAATAATTACTTGGGAATACAAAATCAAAATATGAACGGCTAGTTTACCCCATGTAGAGTAAAAGAAAGAAAGACTTTCTATGTCTTCCCACTTATTCATTCGTCATTGTTGTTTTCAATTACTAATTCACTTATCTAAAGACGAAAATAAGCATAATTACAAGAAGATTCGGGAAAAGGTATGCAAACCCGTCGGGGTACTGAACAAGCTCGGTGATAGTGGGTCAATGCTTTTGATATCAAGGTAACTTCGTCAGGGTAATTAACATGCCCTCTTGCAGTGAAGCAATACCGGATACATAAAGTTACATTAAATTTCCCTCTGACATGGTAAGTAATCCTGGATTATTAGTAAAATTAAAATCTCTATCACTCAATTTTAAAATAATTAAAGTTCCCCAGTACTTTGATAAGATCCTGTAAAGAAGCGTGAGTACTGATATATTTCTTTCATTCTTTTGCAAATTGATCATGAGTTATTAGTTTATGGTTTAAAGTTTTTCTTACCTCTAGTAAATATGATGTCTTTCTCTAATCTTTATATGCAGAGATAATTGGTTCTGACAAGTGTGTCACCATTTGTTGTGACAAACAACATCCTCCCAAATTTAAACTTTGAGATCAATAATGTGATTTGGGACCCTTCATTTTTTGTTGATGATTGAATTTTTTCTTTTATTTGAGTATGTCAATATTTTTCTTTATGTCGATTTTTATGAATATCAAGGCTTAACATTGCTCCTTTCATATGTTTTGACTCTTGGTTTCATTGGTTGTACATTTGAGTTTTTGAATTTCGTAATTAATCCAAACTCATATCATCCGTGAAGGTTTTATTGTTTTCTTATATGATTTGGATTATTGTTTCAGTTACAGAGACTAGTTCCAAATTCTAATAGCTCATTACATTCTGGATTTTGTTTTCATGAATATCTTTATTTTGTAAATTGAAATGTTTAAATGTGAGCTACATAATTTCTTTTACTTGTGAACGATTTGTTTTTGGAACATTTTATTGCTTGATCCCTATCCAAAATGCAAAAGAACATTGTCATGGTGAGACCTATGTATATAATGTGTGTGCTAGGAATTGAATTAAAAAAGCCCACGGTATGTTTTACAAAATTTATAAACCTATGACTACTACCATAACCCATTGAATTATCAAAAGTTAATATGTTGGATTGCTTAATTCATATCATGATTTTAATTATGGTATCGAAATTACCATTGCCATGTGGATTTCACAACTCTACCTTGTTTCTTTCTCTATAGTGTGTGAGGACAAACTACCATGTTGCACCATTATCACAAGTTAATGTAATGATCAATGAAGCAATGGTTTAGTACTTGCCTCGGGTTGATCAAATTGGGCGTTTTTCATCCTGAGTGTTTTCATTTCGCTGCCATGTGAGTTATGTTTTCCTAGATGAGGAGGTTGTGAATGAGGGTTTTCTCATTGCTCTGTATCTCTATGTTTTTTGTGCATTTTCGTGGGTTATTTTTTCATCGGGTTGATTTCAAGGTGTGAGCCTTCAAGCCTAGAGCTCATTGAAGCATTCACAAACCATCATGTTGCGCTTCGACGAGATGGGTGGCTCGGGTTCTTATTGAGATTTCATGGTTGTAACATGCAGGCTACGAAGGAATTCACCTTGAGTTTTAATGGAAAATATGCACAAATTGGGGATATAGAATTTCAATTAGATGAAGTGTTTGTCTCCAGAGCCACTAGTGTGCCTATCAAGGGTGAAAATTAGTTCAAAACGATGAGAGTCAAAGATATACCCTGGGTTGAATTTCTCTCTTCGCCAAAAATCAAGTATGATTATAAAGGTGTTACCACAACCTTAATTAAAAAGAAATGGCTTCCATTACTGCAAATAATCAAACAGTTCGTTACCTGTGAGGTTCGATATAGTTTTTTTTTTCTTTACCATTTATGTTTGTTGATGGCTTTTATGGGATACAAGTTAAATATGTCATTTTATTTAATAAAATCTTTCACAAAGATGTCCAATTTCTATCAGAGGACGCATCTTAGCTCTGCGAGGAATCTATGAAATCATGGCTTGATTAGAATGTTTTTTGAATATTGTTTAAAACAAATGAATGATTATTGGGAAGATTTTATTAAGATAAATGGAATGGTAGAAACCCCAGAATTGATTCCTAAATTTAATATGGTAGAGCCAGGTTTTGATTCTGTGAGTTCATTTGAAGAAAGCGATATGGATATTTCCCCAATTGTGGGATCTGAACCTGTCACACGCAGTATGAGATGAAAACTTGACTCAAAGTTAAAATCTATGCATCCTATAGGTATAATTGAATCGACTGGCCAGGATAAAAGGGAAAATTTAGATTTTGAGTCTGAGAATTCATTTATGGATAATGAGGTTAATCTCTCACAAGTTTTAGGATCAAAACCTTTGTCTCCCATGCTTGCAGGTGACCAAAAAGAGCATAATGTCTCTTTTGTTAAAACAAAAGCCATGTTATTCTCATCTAAAACTCATCGTGATGCTAATTCTTGTGTTGAGAATGCATGAGATGACTCTAAAAGGTTGCTTGATTTTATGAATAAAAAACAAGGTAGGAAGATTTCCAGGATGCTCAAAAATAAATCTAAAGGCACATATAAGGTTAATCTTCCTATTGATATTGAGAATGAATGTTTGAATTCTACTCAAAATACCTCTACACAAAAAGATAAATCTTCACCTTCAATTGAAAACACAGCCAAGGAGAAGTCCAAAATCGATCCCAACCTTCAAGCGTCTTTTTGGAAGTCCAAGTATTATGATATAGTACCAATTATGCATTCAGACATGGTTGATTTGGACCTTGAGAATGAGCAACTCAGATCTGAGAATAGATTAATGAAAGTAGATTATGAGAAGAATCTAGCTAGCTAAAACGTAAAGCAGATAAAAAGGAAAATGTCGTGCCTATCAATTCTCCAGGAGTCGATATTTTTATTAACTCAGAATTCACTAGATCTGCTTCTTGATATTTGATTTTTCTTTAATTAGTGTGTTTGTTTTCAAGGTAAAAGGTTATTGTTTTTATCATTTCTATTTTCTTTTCATAAAAGTAGTTACATAATTAAAAATTATGTTGCCACTTTGATTTACTATTTTTTTTTTATTATTTCAATTTATTATTTTTAATTTGTTTTTATTCTTTTTATTTTCACAGGTGGAAAATATAATTTTGAGCATGGAATATGGATGGAAGGATAATTCGAATTTCAAGGATGCAATTTACAAGAAGAAATAGTTAGTTTGGAAACATCTTTTACTATTTTTTTTACATATTTTGTTAAGATTTGTGGATTTGAACTTTTCTATAAAATCTCATTCCCACTATTTAGAAGACAATTTCTTTTTTAATTAATGTCATTAATTAGTATGGTTGGAACTCTTATTCTATATAAGAGAGAAAGCTAATTAGAAACAAGGTTCAATATTTTTGGAAGAAAGAAATCTTTTACACTACTGTAGAGTTTTATTACTTATATTTTTATGTTGGATCATATGATTTTGGTTATCAATATAAACATTTATTTTCAATAATGTTGTTGTTATCTGATGTTTCATTTATTCTATCAATTTTTTTTTTATTTTTATTTTTTAAGTAAAAAAGGATAGAACCTGTTATATTATCATTATCAAGTTACAGTGACTGTTTATGATGCTAGTTGTCCCGCCTAAACAGGAAACCGAGACAGTTGGGCATCCTGTGCATTTGTTTCCCAGCAAACAAAACTATCAGAGTATCGTCCTGCCCGAAGGAAACCAGGACTTCCAGCCATTAAGTTTAAACTGTATGCCAAAAAACTAGTTGCAAAATAGCTAAGATCTAATTGGGCGAAAGCCTGGTTTGGAAACAGAAAAAAATTTCTAACCAAGAACAACATTGAACCTCTTATCCAGTCAGCTCATCCTCGTCCTCGTGCTTTCGCCATCGTGCTGGAAACGCGTAAGCTTGCGCGCACGTAGGGCATTTCCGTTTAGGGAGAGCCCTGGAATGAGCAGCGAACAACATGTCGAGTCGATGGTCGATTCGGGCGATGCAAAAGATTTGGTCGTCCAACAAGCTTCGCATATTAAAGATTAGAGCGAGGTACCCCGAATTGGTGAAGGGGTGCTGGTCCTGCCAGTGGCCGCCAACAGAGGCTGAAGGAATGGGCCCTATTGCTCCCTCACTTGCATGTGCTGTGCAGTCGTGATGTGTCGGTCGGTTAGAAAGTTGGGTCGCCGCCTCCATAGGTGCACTGGGGGGTGAGTCTCTGCTTCCCTTTGTGCAGGATGGGGTCTCTTCTTCAACATAGCAAGTGGTAAAATTCTCCGCTGGGCGATTTGCACTGAAACCAAGCAGTTTGCACGAAGGCGAAATCTTATCATCAGTGCCAAAATCAGTGGGTGGATTCCAATTGTCCGGGACTGTAAATAGAGGGAGCTTGGGATAGCTTTGCATGGCATCTTCCAAGGTGATTTCTTCCACGTATGCCATTGGAGGCGTTCGTGGTTTCCTATGCCTTCGCAAGGACGCCATGGCTAACGCCTGCTCAAGTTTCTTCTATCTCTGGCGGGGAGATTCGGCTGTGTACCAAGCGACACCCCTACGCGGCTTACCTCGTGCTCTGGGCATGGTGGAGACCCTGGAGATGACCAAGGTCCCTTGCGGGTGGAAGGCTCTACTCCAGAGCTCCAGTGGGTCTGCAAACTGTCGCTTTGCTAAAATTAACTCTGCACTCGACGCTGTGATGGGTGAATGTCGCTCAATTCTGTCAAGGCGGGTGATAAGGAGGAGGACAACAGTAACTGCCATGGCCATTAAGGTCTGCTTCCAAGTGCACTGGTGCACTGTACCGATCACTTGCGTGAAGGGGCTCATCGCCTGGATATGGCTGCACAGATTCATGCTTGGTTAATGGCTGAGGGGATGGTCGCCAGTGGATGTATTAATGGTGCATCCCAACGTTGTTCCGTGTGGCTCCGCTCTGCAACATGGCACCCCATCCGGGGTCTATCAAAATATTATTGATATATTCATTGTGTTACAATTTTACAATTTACACAATTAATTATTATTGATTAATTGTGTTCATTTTATTTATTGTTCCACATAGAAATTGGTCATTGAATTGTATATGAATGATTTAGTATCTAAATATCTATTCTAACTAATTAGAAAGATCTTCCATCATATACATAGTTGCTTGATAGAGATATATGTTGAAGGGATCTATATCTTTCAAACATTGTTTCATTTTATTTAATTCATATACAACAAGAGTTTTACCTGGGTGTTAGTTGATTTTACATTTTATAGTTTTATCTTTTAATTTTGATTATTATTTTTAAGATTACATTTGTATTGACTTATTTATCAGAAGCATATTTCCAAAAAATATCCTTTTGTGGGAGTAAATGTTTTGAAATCTGGTTTGAATTAGTTTATATATATATATATATATATATATATATATATATATATATAAATTTAGATTCTTTTTATAAATATTGTGTTTTGTTATTTATATTAGACAGTTAGATAGTGTACAGATATGAGATAGTAAAAAGTATGAGTTTGAAATTAGATTTTATTATTAGGTTTCAAGTTAAGATAATAAAGGGTAACTTGACCCATAACCAGTCAAAATTTCTATTTCAACAGATAAGGGTTTAATTTGGGACCTTGATCGGGCAATTTTCCTAAATGTTGATTAATTTATTTTTTGGCCATCAACAAGTACCTAGGGAAGATGTCCGTTCATGGTATGAGTTCCCTCAGAGGGTTCCCGCCTTAATAAAGGATACTTGCATCGGTCAGGGTTGTTTCACGTATATCATCATAACTTCTACTCACATCTTTGCTAGATAATCTTGTGAGGGACTTGACCCCCTCCAATAGGGTTGGTTTTCGGAAGGCCCCTAAGCCAATTGATTTACTTGTTGTTTTCCTAGATTTGATTATGGGTGTGCTCTTTAAGTTCGATTCTAGGTCAGCCATAGGTTTATTTGTGTTTGTTAGTAACATAGTTTATTAAAAACCATGGTTGAATTACCATGCTAGTCCCTTCGATTACAGGGACTTGAGCCTACTACGAAGGTGCAACTGCCTCTAAAGAGACGTGACATAGGTGACAAATAATTCGAAGGGTCTTATATTTGGTTTGATGAGACCAGTTTGGTTTAAGTGGAAGTAGTAGATGAACGTCCCCAACCAAATTTAAATCCACCTTTAACTGAGAGAGACGCCCCTTTACTTGTCCAAGTAAGGGAAATTTGTAGTGATCCTTTCTCTTTGTTTAGCCATCCTCCCACCATGTCCAGAACCAGTGTTTTGTCTAGTTTAGCTGAGCCTATGAGCCCATCCCCAAATGGAACAGGGGGAAATTCCCCCGAGGGCATCCCAGTAATTTTCGCATTGCCACCCATTATCTCCATTGGCCCTACACCGTCCAAACCTTTTTTTTTCGATTCCTCAATCTGGGGGATGTCAACTATGTCATTGTTGTAATCTAGGGAAAAGTAGGGAGAGTTACCAATAGATCCTTACATAGACATCATAGGGATACATGCATACACATAGATATAGGTAAATACATACATAAGTAATGAGATCCCAAAGAACAGTCCTTTCATTAGATGATAGAACAATACAACACAGTTACATATAACATCTAACATGAAGCTATTTTATCCTTCACGTACTTCTCTATTTATACCTCTTTCAGGCAGTTGCAACTACTTAACTGCCTGGGTCGGTCGGTTAACAGAGAATCCAACTGACTTCTACTTCTAACTATGTTGGTTTACTAACAGGTTCTTATTCAACCATCGGGTCTAGTCGATTGGGTCTACTAGACCCTACAACATCTCCCCCCACCTCAATTACTTGATCGTCATGAGCAAGTGGGGGTTATACAAAATAACTTTTTTGTATTTTGATTACAATATTAAAATATGGAGAATTAGAAGAAGGAGAGAGAAATAGAAACATGTAAGAAGAGGAGACAAAATCTTTATATGGTCGGCTGACTTAAGTACAATTTTCAACTATTCTGTTGTGTGTAGATCTTCATCGTTGGTCGAATCAACTACGTCTTGAGTGCTTGGTGTTCTTGTGTTTTACTGGGTTGAATATGTCGTTTTCTTGTGAATAGGATTCTTTCTGAATACCATTTAAAAACTTTTGATTTCCTAATACCCTATTTTGGTGACACCCTTGGTTTGGTTTCATAGTCATTTCTTCTCACACTCGAGTGTTTCTTGGAAGGTTTTTTCCAAATTTTATTTCCACATCCAGCGTAAAAAACATTGTGTTAGCATCAGAAGTCACTCCTGGATTGCAGTAGGAGCAGAGCCTGACGCCCATCAGTTTATGTCACGATTTGTTTAATGGGGTGATCGGATGGGTAAAGACTCAAGAAGATATAGCTTTAACTCAGGAAATCAGGCCTGGTATGTAGAAGGCAAGGGAGGTCTTGATCCAACTTTCGTCAGTAAATGGATTAAAGGGTGGTAGATGGAAGACTTGTGAGAAGGGTGAGTAAGACTGCCTCGGGCGACAGGCCTTCGGAGGCTTGAGGATGAAAAACTCAAAAGCCAAGATCCTCTTGGTCCAGAGCTTCAAGGAGTTGAGGGGTGACTCGACTGAATCCTTTAATTCCAAGTCGTTCAACACTAAGAAAATCATAGGAACTGATTAGAAACAATGCAACTGTTACAGTGATCCAACCTACATCATCCTATAACAGCTACAACTTGACTGGATCCTCCAATTCTGAGTTGTTCTAACACAGTAAACAACGAGATGGAAAAGAAGCTGACATCCATAAAGCAAGAAGTCTCAAATGCCTTGTACATTAACCAGAGCGACTAGCGCTTCATCAAAACTTTACAATCGGGAGCCTTGCTCAACCATCGATAGATTACCAAAATGACGAAAATGCCTACATATACTCAAAAACAACAACAACAACAAAAACAAGACGCTGCATTAAAAACATTGCGTCTGCATGTCCTCTGACAGTCTGCGCATGCAGACTTTGGCCGATCGTGCACCCAAGACTTGGTGTCCTCTCGGCCAAATTTGGATGGCTATTCTTTGTCAGACGCCACCTTAACCGTGCATGGCTCCTGCAAGGGAAGTAGCTAAGCCATTAAGAGCCGAGCTAGCATGCGTAGACCTCCTCTGGCTGGTCGAGGACTCTGTATGGTTTCTTTGGAAAAAGGGTATACATGACCTTCTCGAGCAGACCGCTTGCCAGACCCTCCATACCTCGCACTTAATGAATGAGGAGAGGTTTCAACCACCCCTTCTTGCCTTCATTTACTCCAGCGAAGACTAGGATCAAAGTCAGGTTCGATGGCAACTGGAGGTCATGACGGGCCTCTCTGTGACTGAAACCTGATGCCTTTCGCCCCTTTTGTGCAGCTCCTTTCTTTACCAAGTGACCAAGGGCTGTGACCCTGTGCTTGCTCTCAAAGGCGCTTTCGGTGTTCGTGAATAGTAAGGGGCTGATCCCTGTTCCTTGAAATCACGATGAGCGAAACGCCGAGACGACTTAATCTGGCGCCATGCATCCCTCTAGATCTGACGGTTCCAAACTCTCCTGACGATGCTATGGGCCCCAAGTCCTGGACGCTCTCGTGGCTTCGCGCATCAGGGATATGAGGGAGCTACTTCTTGTGCTTCAAAATCGCAATGGGCGAAAAGGCGGGGAGCCTAATCGTGTGCCAGGTGTTCATTTTAAATGGGCGGTTGAGACTGCCCCTCAGTACTGTGGGCCTAACTTTAGGCACTATCGACACTTTGGGGTTTGGGGTTTCGAGATGTACAACGACATAAAACCTTCACCCTTTGAACTCACAACCACCGAAAAGCCGACGTGACCAAATCTCGTGCCACGTGTCCTTTGGGATGAACGACTGTCATCCATTCCTGTATCCTCGGCGCAACTTCTCTATCTGCGATTTCCTGCCAACCATTGATCTACTCATATGGATGGATCAGGACCATTGACACTATAATTTTACCCGCTCGCTTGATTTTAAGTCCGAATAGGACTTCTTCTATGCACTGCGCTTGGGTGCTCCTCATGCGACTTGCTGACCCGAATGCTCTTGTGCCCCATACAAGAAATGTTACTAACATTAGGCTCCATGGGGGATAGAGTTGTCCCTGTGATGCTCTAAGGACTCATTTTGCAGCTCCAGTGCCTTGCTTTTGGGCTATGGAGTTAGGCCCAAAACATCCTGCTGCTGAAAATACAGGCCGAAAAATAAAAGCAGCAAAATAAAGATACATGCTCAAAGGAGCTTATTTATATACAATCCTAAACTAATAAAACACTCTACATGGGGCTAGGTGAAAGAAGATTTCCACCATAGCCATTCAAGCAACTTCCTGGATAGAAGCTCCTTCCTTTTGTCAATGATCATCAGCAGATGGTGCAACCGTGACAGCCGAACGATTACACTCTTCAACTCCTCCTTACAGGCTAGAGTTGAGATGAAATAGGGCGGCTCCAAGGCATAGGGGAAATGCCACTCCATGCACTCGCTGACAGGATCATAGAATGAGTGGCCAATCCCGGAAAATTGGCGACAAACAGCCACTTGTGCTACACAGTTGTCCACCTGTGGCTGAATATCTCTGATAAGAACAGGTAGGAGGACAACTAATGCAGGCTCATTGATCTCAGGTGATGGTTGTTCGTTGATTGGCTTCGGATGCGCGCTCAGTTGTTCCTCTGGTTCCTCCTCCTCTTTTCTGTGCACTCCCCCATCTTGTAAAAAGGGAATGGTCTCCCGATCCTTCTCTTCAATCCCAAATGTAAATACATCATGGGAAATCTCGTGAAGGAAGAAAGAACAATCCTCTTCCATAATGGCTTCTTTGTTTAATTCTGAGACAACAGGCTCATCGGGGGCAGATGCTAACGCATCCAAAAAATATTCAATAATCTCTTCAAAAGAGATGCTTAGATCATCCGCCTCGAAGACTGGAAAATCCTTTTTGCTGCCTTCAGATTCCAATTTTGCACACTTGGGAGTGGGGAATATCGCCTGCACCACTAGTTCACTCAGAGCGCCATCCTCCTCCCTAGAAACTTCATCACTCTCATAACCCCCCCCTGCTGCAGACGAATGGGGAGGAGAAAGTATGGATCTCTGATCCAGGTCATCAGGATCATCTTCATAGCCTACGTAAGAGACAACTCTATCTTGTATACATTTGTTGTAGTATCCCTCACAAAAGATATGAAAAATCAACTCAGAGGGATAAAGCTCCTGACAATAGGGAGTGAAGGCTGCATGGAATTCACTGAGTGAAGAAATGCTAGCAGGGGGTAAAGAATGATACCATTTACGAGCATCCCCTGCTAATGAGAACATGAACATTTTCAGTAATACATCCTCATGATGTATCTCCCACTAATGCATGAGTTCATGAAACTCACTGAGGTGCCGAGCAGGGTTGTCATCTTCACGCTTTCCAAATATGGGAAAATAATCACCCCATTCATTCAGAGAGGGAACAACATTAGGAAAACCAGGAATAACAGAAAAATTAAAAGGAGCAAACCTGCGAGCAAGGATTTTCTCCATATCGAACCAGTGGAGTCGCCAATCAATCCTTGAATCATGGAGTCACCAGGTGAAAGATGCACATCTTCGAATGTGTCTGGTCCTTGTTCACCATCAAAGGCTATATCCTAATGTTGTTGTTACCCCAGGAAGCTTCTCAGGCTGAGAAAGCAACTGCTGAAACCTTCTCGAGAAAGCTCCCTAGGGTCAGCTTTTAGGTGTGCTAACAGTAGCCACAACTGAAACAGTGATGTGGAAACCTTGGAGTCGCCACAGTGGATTCGCTAGGTGCACAGTAGCAATCTTGAAGGGCTCTGATGTCTGATGCACCTTCAAAATCAGAGGCTCAATGTCGTTCTGCCCAGGGAAAATCTTCAACTTCATCCTCGACAACGGCGCCAGAAATGTTAGCGTCAGAAGTCACTCCTGGATTGCAGCAGGAGTAGAGCTCGATGCCCATCAGTTTATGTCACGATTTGTTTAATGGGGTGATCAGATGGGTAAAGACTCAAGAAGATATAGCTTTAACTCAGGAAACCGGGCCTGGTATGTAGAAAGAAAGGGAGGTCTTGATCCAACTTCCATCAGTAAATGGATTAAAGGGTGGTAGATGGAAGACTTGTGAGAAGGGCGAGCAAGACTACCTCGGGCGACAGGCCTTCGGAGGCTTGAGGGTGAAAAACTCAGAAGCCAAGATCCTCTTGGTTCAGAGCTTCAAGGAGCTGAGGGGTGACTTGACTGAATCCTTCAATTCCAAGTTGTTCAGCACTAAGAAAATCACAGAAACTGATTAGAAACAATGCAACTGTTACAGTGATCCAACCTACATCATCCTATAACAACTACAACTCGATTGGATCCTCCAATTCCAAGTTGTTCTAACACAGTAAACAAAGAGATGGAAAAGAAGCTGACATCCATAAAGTAAGAAGTCTCAAATGCCTTATACATTAACTAGAGAGACCAGCGCTTCATGAAAACTTTACAATCCGGAGCCTTGTTCAACCATCGATAGATTACCAAAATGGTGAAAACGCCTACATATACTCAAAAACAACAACAGCAGCAAAAACAAGACGCTGCATTAAAAACATTGCGTCTGCATGTCCTCTGACAGTCTGCGCATGCAGACTCTGGCCGATCGTGCACCCAAGACTTGGTGTCCCCTCGACCAAATTTGGACGGCTATTCTTTGTCAGACGCCACCTTAACTGCGCATGGCTCCTGCAAGGGAAGTAGCTGAGCCATTAAGAGCCGAGCTAGAGTGCGTAG
>SNQJ01S0001677.1:158713-181286 GCA_010110895.2 Picea sitchensis | reverse complement strand
CCGCTTGCCAGACCCTCCATACCTCGCACTTAATGAATGAGGAGAGGTTTCAACCACCCCTTCTTGCCTTCATTTACTCCAATGAAGACCAGGATCGAAGTCGGGTCCGATGGAAATTAGAGGTCATGACGAGCCTCTCTGTGACTGAAACCTGATGCCTTTGGCCCCTTTTGCGCAGCTCCTTTCTTTACCAAGTGACCACGGGCTGTGACCCTGTGCTTGCTCTCAAAGGCGCTTTTGGCGTTCGTGAATAGGAAGGGGCTGATCCCTGTTCCTTGAAATTGCGATGCGCGAAACGCTGAGACGGATTAATCTGGCACCACGTGTCCCTCTATATCTGATGGTTTCGAACTCTCCCGACGATGTTGTGGGCCCCAAGTCTTGGATTCTCTCGTGGCTTCACGCATCAGGGATATGAGGGAGCTACTTCTTGCGCTTCAAAATCGTGATGGGCGAAAAGGTGGGGAGCCTAATCGCTCGCTAGGTGTTCATTTTAGATGGACGACTGAGACTACCCCTCGGTACTGTGGGCCCGACTTTAGGCACTATAGGCACTTCGGGGTTTGGGGTTTCGAGATGTACAACGACATAAAACCTTCACCCTTTGAACTCGCGATCGCCGAAAATCCAACGTGACTAGATCTCGTGCCATGTGTCCTTTGGGATGAACGACTGTCATCCATTCCTGCACATGATGTGGGCGCTATCCATTGCGCTATCCTTGGTGCAACTTCTCTATCTGCGATTTCCCACCAATCGTTGATATACTCATATGGATGGATCAATACCGTTGACACTATAATTTTGCCCGCTCGCTTGATTTTAAGTCCGAACATGACTTCTTCTATGCGCTGCGCTTGGGTGCTCCTCGTGTGACTCGTCGACCCGAATACTCTTGTGCCCCGGACAAGAAATGTTACTAACACATTGATTGTTTCTACTTTCACTAATGGGTTGTAGAAACTCCAGAGGATCCTCACTCTCCTTAATGTGAAGGGAGAATTCCTCTTCTCACATCTGGACCAAGATGGCCGACCTGCGTCTGAATTCTGGAAATCTGATTTAGGAGGTTCATCATCTGCTAACTTTTTCCACCTCATGGTTTATGTTCTAGTAATTAGCTTTCTGCAGAGTGAATTTTTTCCTTGGATTTTTTATATAGGGTTTAGGTTCATGATATTGAAGCTAATCCAAAATGGTAGCAAAATTTCTCCACACGTGGCTCAATCTTCCTAGATTTTGAAGTATAGGAAAGGAGGTAGTTGTTGATTCGAATCATATTGTTATGAGTGTAATTGATTTCAGGTACAATAGAAAATATGGTTTATCGTAATGGGTAGTTCCTAAATGTGCATGGTGCCTTTTGCACGCAAATATTATTATGGTTGTTGAACAGATGCTCATGCAAAATCCCTCGTGCATTAATCTTGGTGATTTATCTTTGAACTTTGTGCATGTTAAGCCAATATGTAGGTGGTTGCAGCATATTTTTTGTCATTATGTCGATCATTTTTAATTTTGTGATCAATATCAGTCTTTTGCTGTCTCAGATTGAATGTGCTTACTTTGCTGACGTCGTCGTCTCTTCAACCGTTTTTTTCTCGGGTTCAACTGACAAGGTCTCCTCTGTTGATACATGGTCGATACGAGGGCTGACTGCTGATTAGTTTTTGAGCCATCTTTATTACTGGACTAACTTAGTCAATGTTGGTGATGGCTTGTTTGCTCACTCATTTTTCTAAATTTGGCCGAGTCTAGATGATGTTGTCTTTTGTCATGCCAATTTCATTCTTGTTCTCTTGGTCTGTGCTCATATGATCTATGCTCTCTTGATCTGCACTCGCTTGAACCACGCTCGCTTTCTCCCAGACTAATCCTTTATCTTGATTCTCTTATTATGAGAAATTTTTTTAAGTCGATCGAAGGTGTGGAATGTTGAGAATATCTTTTGCTACTTTGTCTCAAGCTCAACCAAGGGTTTCTTTCTCTCTCCATTTTACTTTATTGTTGTTTTCCTTTATCATTATGGATGTTCTTTAAATAATTTACATTTTCAGTTTTCTATACCTAAATTTGTCTAACTATTTTTTGTTTATTAATTTCAAGCAGGGTTTATTTTTCATAAGTATGATTAGTTGGTTTAGTCGGTTCCTGTTGGAAACTCCCTGTTATAATTTGCCAACGGGGTTATTTTATTTTATACCTGATACTTTTTTAAACGAGCACCATTAATTACTTTCTTAAATGGTTTCTCCAATAATGTTCTAAGTTGGACCACTCGAGTCGGTCGAATATCTTCCACGACATAAGGCCCCAACCATGATGTTTCCAATTTTCTAGGTTTGCCTTTTATGCAACTGTCATGTAGTAAGACAAAGTCTCCCTCTTTTATATCCTTTTTCTATATGTGATGATCATGCCACACTTTTTGTTGTTGCTTCTGAACTTATTGGTGATGGATCTCTATTAAGATTTCTTCTTCCATCTTGTTTAACTAGTATAGTCGGTCATTCATATTGTTGCTTTCATCAAATTTTGCTACAACTTCCACCCTGTAGGAATTGGTGCAAAATTGTAAGGGGATAACAACTTCCTGGTCTTAGACTATCTTGAACAGAGTTTGCCCAGTTGATCTTTTGAATGTTGATCTATATGCCCAGAGGATTGCAAGAATAATATCATCCCAATCATCTTTGTTTATGCCATAAATCTTTGTAAGTCCTTTGTGTAGTGTTTTATTGAAGGATTGGACTGCCCCATTTGCTTGTGGGTGATAAGCTGTCGTTTTTCTATGGACGATTAATAATTTTTCCAGTAGAACTTTAATTTTTTCATTCAAAAAGTGAGTTCCCTGGTCATTGATTAGTGTTAGAGGACCGTCGAACCTTGTAATTATGTTCTCATAGATGAATTTAGTTTATACCTCTTTGGTACAGGAATCGACTAGCTCAGCTTTTGCCCACTTGGTCACATACTCAACCACAGTAATGATGTACTTGACACCAGTTCTTCTTTCCCTCTATGGAAATGTCCCAACGAAGTCGATAGCCCAAGTTTCGAAATCTCGATTAGAGTTTATTGAAATTAGTGTCATTTCATTTTTCCACAAAGTTTGTCCAAGCCTTTGACAATTATCACATTGTTTTACTTGATCCTGATAGTATTTATACAAATTCAACCACCACAGGCCTGCTTGTAGTACCTTACGGGCTACTGTGTCGGACTAAAAATTTCCTCCATCTACTCCTACACGGGATTCATTGATGATATTCTCCCATTCATGTTATGGCACACATCTTCTTAAAACATTATCTATTCCCATTTTGTATAAGTATACATTAATGATTGTGAACGGTTCAGCTTGCATGGCTAGGACTTTATTTTTGTTTGTTGGGAGGTCCTTTGAGGCCTTTCCTTCTTCTAAGAAATTGGCAATATCTTCTAAATCTTTAGGGGTAGCTTCAACTCTAAATAAGTGTGCATCTGGAAGGTCATCGTCAATGCCTGTCTGATATTCTCCTGTTTCTAGTCGTGAAAGGTGATAAGGTCGGACATTCTTTTTCCCTGGTCATATGATTACGTAGAACTCAAATGTCTGAAATAATAGTAACCAATGACAAATATTTCCTTCATGAAATGGTTTATTGACCAAGTATTTCAATGCTTGATGGTCTGTAAAAAATGTAAATGGATTTGCAAGTAAGTAGTGACAGAACTTTTGTAGAGAAAAACTCATTGATATGGCTTCCCCTTCCATAGTTGAATAGTTTCTTTCTACTTTATTCAATTTTCGACTTGCATATGCATTTGGGTTATCCATTTTGTTGTCATATGGCTGAGATAAAACCGACCCGACAACTATATTGGGTGCATCGAAATGGATATGAAATTTTCTCGACCGGTCTAGAAATTTGACAATGGGTGCTTCGACCAACTTCTTCTTTAAAAATTTGAAGGATTCTTGGAAATATTGGCTCCATTTGAATTCAACATATTTTCATAAAAGCTCATCCATTGGGAAGGTGATGTCCAAGTAGTGGCATATAAACTTTCTATAATAGCCATTATGACCCAGTAGAATTTTGATCTGTTTTTTATTCACACGTGGTTTTAGATAAAGGATAATCTTAATCTTATCCATTTTGAACTTTACCCCATATTTACACACCACGTGTCCTAGGAAGATTATAATAGGTGTGGAAAATATGCATTTCCTAACGTTTAATGATAGTTGAATCTATCTGCAACGTTCTAGCATAAGTCGAAGCTGTTGTATGTGATTTTTGAATAGACTATATATTGTCCACTCGTCAAAGTATACAACCATGGTATTGTACATATACTCTTGAAATGATTGAACCATTATTTTCGAAAAAACTGTTGGCACGTTCTTCAGTTCGAAAGGAATTACTTTGTAAGCGAAAGATCCAAATTCTGACACAAATGTTGTTTTTTCCTGATATTCTTTTTCTATTGGCACATGGTTATATCCTTAGAACCCATCAATAAATGAATAGCATTCATGACCAACAACTTCATTGATAATTTTGTCAACAAAATGGGTGGGGAATGGATCTGTCATAGTCTTTTTGTTGAGTCCTCGGAAATCGACACAAGTTCTCAATTTTTTTGGATCATGTTTCTTTGGTTGCACCACCATGGGGCTTTCCCATTCTGCCTTGTCGATAGGATAAATAATTCTTTCTTGTAGCATTCCTTCAATTTCTTTTTGAAAAATCGGTTCATATTTATGCGCCAACTTGTATGGTTGTTTTTTGATTGGTTTTTCTCCTGGAATAAGTTCAATCTTCATTTCACCCATTTCCTCTACAAGTCCTTTCAAATCCTTGTAGTCGCATGCAAAAAATTCTTGATATTGTTTTAGTAGATTGACTATGTCGGTTGTTTTCTTATCGAACCAATAATCCCCTATTCTTACTATTTTTGGTCTATCATCATTTGATATGTCGAATTCCTTTGTTTTGATTTCCGCATCCATCAATTCTGGTGGCTTAGCTTCATCGAGATGGCATTCTCCTTATTCAATTTTTGTAAAACTTTTTGGGAAGTTGGGTTGTTCCTGGTCTTCTTTTTGTTCCGTGGCTATACTTAATATTGACTTCACATGATTATGTGGTGATGGGTGGTCT
The DNA here is from genome assembly GCA_010110895.2 of Picea sitchensis. Lineage (NCBI taxonomy): Eukaryota > Viridiplantae > Streptophyta > Pinopsida > Pinales > Pinaceae > Picea > Picea sitchensis. The sequence goes on along the minus strand of SNQJ01S0001677.1, from coordinate 176,136 downwards.
TTCTTCCACTGGAAGCTCTGTCCTGGCCATTTTATATTCTCCATATCGATCCTCTGTGCATTCAATATTTCTTTGTTTTCTGCCAACACAAAATTGCAAGTTGATGTCGATCCTCCATCGAACAACATCTTTTTTTTTTTCTTTTTGTACAATTGATGAAGGAATTTCTAGAATTTTTTTTATCTGTTGTGCTGCATCTTTCAAGTGTTCTTCTTCTGGATTAAATTCAACGTGTTGTATAAAATTTTCTTTAATTTCAACACAGCTTGATGTATGGCCACATGCTTCTACAATCTTATACCATTTGTTTGGTATGTCATATAATGTACTTGGAAACATATGGGGACATACCCTTTCATCCTTATATCCTATTTTTCACCACTCACTTTCGCAACGTTGAATGTGTTCTACTAGGTTGTAGCCGAGTTTGAATGTGGGAATATCTGCATCTTTGGTAATTTCTTGTCTCTGAATATTTCAACGAAGCATGTCGACATAGTCGTCCATGTTTATAATCGGGGGGAATGTGTTTCTCACCATCTTGCAGCTTGGCCTGTGAAATTTTCCACAAGGCTCTGTGTCCTCCCTTTCTCTCTTATGGAATTTTCCACTTCTTCAACATGGGTCGAAGGGGCATACTGCTCGCTGCCTCATAAAGTTTTGCTTGTTTGATTTTCTGTCGGTATAAGAGTGGGAGTTTGTAGAGTTAACTTTTCATATACTTTTGGTACAACCTAGATTGAGTAACATGTCTTAAGATGTTTCTTTGGAATACTTTCAATAGACCAACAATATTTCGCATGTGATTCATAATTTTCTATTTTCCAGTTGTATAAAGTGGAGTCGGAATTATGCCCGATCGACATGAAGGATTCTCTCAAAATTTCTCCTTCTGCGACAGTTTCTCTATAATATTTTTGTTTGTTGTTTATTTCATATAGGAATATGTCTTCTTGATCTTCATCCCACGACTCCATACATGGTTTTCCTTCCTTTGGATCCATGTGAATAATTATTTTTCTCCCACTTCCTTTCAATTTAATTCTATCTCTTTCCAAGGAGATAGTTGCTTTCATTCGTCGATCCCATGGCCGACCGACTAGAGCTACACATGTTGGAATTCCTTCGACAAGGTTGTAACATCCAGTTCCATTGATCACATTTTCATAACATTGTTTATTCTTTGATGACACTTGCATGCAAGTGATACAGTTAAACATGGTACATTATGATTATTTGTTTTGGTTTATGAGGTTATGCTATGATTGAGTATTGAAATTATATGCTATTTATATTGATGTATGGTATTGGCAGGTATTATGATGAGGTTTCCTAAGTGTGCATGAAACGTGACATGATGAGGATGATAATGGCATCGACAAACTTCCTTGGACTCCGGATTGAGTTAGGGAGTGGACTATTGACTTTTATTATGAGTACTTGTTTTATTTATGCGTGTGTTCTGATGATGATTTAGTTATGGATTTCATGTATATGAGTTATTAATGTTATCTTTGTCAGTGGATGCAGGCATGGTGACACTTGCTAATCTGACTCACATATGGAGTAAAGGGGTCATGCACAGATATCAGATTTATGAGGGAGAGGTGTGGTAGCATACCTGTCATAGCATACTAACACTCCGATCATGACTTGAACTGAAGGTTAACGACTACCTTGTTCCTGAGAGGTTCATGATGTCGTGAGGGAAGACTAAGAAAGTCGCTCACGAGGATTTCTGAGGGGCACACAATAAGGAATATTCCTTATTCCTCAGTAAGCCCTTAGTCTCACACAAGGTCAACAAGTGGAGTATTGACTCCAAGCATGAGACAACTTCCAAACTAAGTCAATGGTAAGTGACACCCTTGGAGCATAGAGGTGCGTCTTGAAGGGCACGTCACATGAATAAATTTATGAGTCATTAAAAATATATAAGACCTTAGAAAATAAATTGAATACTTAGACTTTGTTAGAGAAGAGAATACAAATTATTATCAAAGTTTTAAACCAGAAAACATAACAAAAGGTCTAAGTCTAGATGTGTTGACTAAATAAAATTATAAAATGGGTTAAGGGATTTCAGACTAAATTAAACTATTATAGGGGGAATAAAATATTATGACATGTGCAGAAGGTGTGGATGAAATTAATAAAAGTAATTTTTAAATTAAAATAAATTAACTCATGAGAGAATGGGTTGTCAACATAGAGATAGTATCCTAAGTCGATCAAACTCTAAATCCTAACTAAGAGAAGAGTCATAATCAAATGCCAAGTGTAAGTTAGGAGACACAATAAAAGAGAAATCGGGGAACTAAGGGACAACTAGGCGAAAATCTAGGAACTAATTGAGGAGTATGCATAATTATTTAAATAAAAAATGATTAAACATGTGAAACTTGGGGAAAGTGCCACATGTGTTGGGAGTAAATAATATTTAAATTTAATTATTAAAAATTGGCTAATTATGCATGAGATGACAAGTGTCAATGTGAATTTTCTTATAAAAAGAATGGTGAGGAAGAAGGAAATTACCCTATTGCCTGATGATTGAAATGTTGTCAAATTGGTTTATGACTAAGTTTACTTGTGTGAGTTGGGAGACAAGCTTATGCAAGAGGTGGAAGCCTCTCCTTGCAAGGGCAAACTTGAGCTAATTTTGGTCTGAGATTCTGTGTGTGACCCCTTTGTGGCTAGGGGGGCTAAGGGGGAAGAAGAGTACCCCTAGCGTTGAATGGGAGGTACCAGTGTAGTATTTAGATTAGCAGGCGAAATCAAGGAGGATGCAACCCAACTTCAAGTTGAAGATAAACTTCATAGAACATCTGGTTACGATATTTCATTATTCTCTATAATTCATTGTTTAATAGGACCTAGATTTGTGTACTAATATGTACAGAATGATTATCATTGGTTGATGACACATTATTTTTGTTGGTTATATTTAAATTTTCAAAGTTGATAAATGGTACGCATGATGGTATAGATTTGTGTACTAATATGTATAGAATGATTATCATTGGTTGATGACACATTATTTCTGTTGGTTATATTTAAATTTTCAAAGTTGATAAATGGTACGCATGATGGTATTGTGGGATTTGGAAATGTATCTATAATTATGTGGAAAGGCGTACACCTATTGACAATGGGCACAATTAATGATCTTTTTACCATATTTTACCTTAAACCTTAATCTGATGGCTATGCATTGAAGATGCTGGCATATTCTTAGTCGTCTTCCAAAATCAATACGTCAGATTCATTGTTCATAACTTTCTTGCATTTATCAAGGTTAACATGTTTACTTTTTAACATTTACCTAATCACATTAAAAAATTACAGTACGAGTATGTAATTGCCACGTTTCGGCATTCACCAGCCACCAACCACTTTGCGGCTGTGCTAGTAGTTAATCAATGGATCCACATTAGAATTTTGGAGACTGCATCATGTGTGTAAATAACAATTCTTTCACTTATCTAATTGAGTAAGGTCTTAATGGATAGCTTATTGGTTAAACAGTAATATATCATTTCCCAGTAATTGTGTTTTGCAGACATTGTGAAGCTTCCAATATTAAGTATAAATAATTGATTACCTTTCCTTAGTTCAACATATTACTATTTACTCTCTGGTTGTTCCGTGACTTTGAATTCTTGATCTCTGGACCCTCTGTGTCTTAAATTATGTCCTCATATTTTTCCTAGCGTTAAAGCTTTCATTAAGAGGGATCTCTTGACGGTCTTCGAAATTTATTTGATCGCAGTTTCTTTCATCGGAGTCCGATCGTTAGAGCCAGTGAGAAGGAGAGATCCATGGCTAGTTGTTGAGTAGATTCCTCCTTAGATTCTCGAGCTAGCCATCTGTAAACTTTTAGAAGACGTTAGAAGCAACACAAAAAATGTAGTATTTAATATCTTGGTAAATACTTATATCTTGTATTCTGGTTAATGCGAACTTAATTTCCTTGAGTCCCGAAAAACTCTAAGCCTGTTGAACCTGTACTTTTCACACCTCAACGGTGATCGTAAGATTTCACTTTAAAGATCACTGCTTTGAAAAACGTTTTCAACTTAAATATCATCTGGGATATTGGATCCTCGTCATACTATCCATTGACACAACGATTATGTTCAGTTCTTTGGATGACAAATGAACGTTATCGCAAGCTATTTTGTATGACAACTGAGCGTTATTGCGTGATAATTGTTAGGTAAACCAAAAAAACTTAATTGCAGTCAAAATTTGTATCGTACCTACTCCACGCAACAACAAATCGATAGAGGAGAGAAAGCCCCGGTTCTAAACGATAGAAACTTGTATCTGAATAACGATGTTGCCTAGTGACTAAAACATTCTCAAGGAATATCTAAAACCCTTGGGAACCATCAAATTTGGTTGGAGGAACAATGAGGAATAATGCATTAAATAACGATGTTGCCTAGTGACTAAAACATTCTCAAGGAATATCTAAAACCCTTGGGAACAATCAAATTTGGTTGGAGGAACAATGAGGAATAATGCATTAAAGGAATATGTGTGCCTTAGTGTCAGCTAGTTTATGGTGGAATAGAATACTTATGCTACGCCCTTGGTCGGGGATGAAATTGATAGAAGCAATTGTTGCAACTTCACATGAGGCTGTCACGAACTATGACTAAGAGAGATTAAAAGTTAAGAAGGAATTTGAAGCGCTGGCGGTACTTTCTTAGGGTTAGGTCTAGGTGCAACTTTGTAAACAACGCTACAAAATCAGCGTAAAAATATAATATATTGAATACACTCAGTGAAGGTCTACTTTTCCATTAGTTCCTTTTGTACTGAAGTTACTATCGTTTCTCCAGTTGTCGGTGTGCATGGCGTTTTGAGTCACTCCTAGTATCAGAATCCCGCGAGTAAAGGCGTAATCCCGCGAGTAAAGGCGTAGTGTCATTTAAATTTACACCTGTTTTTTTGAAAGGACGTAGAGCTATTTTATTTTATCGCCTGTATGCGTGGAGATTTATGATCTTACATAAATTAAACGGAGTGTGCTAAATAAGGAGCAATCTTCAACCTTGAGTTAATTTTTAGGTAGGTTTTTCCGTTTTGAAATGCATAGAATTTTGATCAGATTCAAGCTCGTTTTTTATCTAAAAAGCAGAATTCGAGAGAAAAGAGAAAAGATTACTCCCTAGTTAACCTACTCCAAGTTCTCAACTTACTTAAAGTTAGACTCATTGTCATTGAGTTGAGTCCAACCTCTTTTGGCAAAGCTTTACCTTTAATTATAACATCAGGTTGTCAGCTTGAGCATCAGCCCATCATTTCATAATTATTTTTTTTCTTCAAGGCTAACATGGATATAATATATATATATAAATTCCTTGTAAGTATGCGTCACTGTACTTATGTTTTGAGCTCATATAATACCATTATTTTGACACTTAACAACATAATCTAACTGATTCTTGCGATAAGTTGTGAATTGCAAATAGGTATTATTATATTAGTTAAACATGCTCTAGAATTAGTGGCATTTATTTGGTAATAGTTCCTCTCATTTAATATAGTAATGTTATTTTGTTTTATCTCTCAGTGATATTTAGATTAAGGGGTTGTTACCATGAATAAAATTTTCATTATGATTACATTTTACTCCAGATATTATGCCGAATAAAATGGTTTAAATCTGATTATTTATTCTATTTAGGAAGAGAAGTCCTGGTAAGTTATAGAATTTCAAATATAGACGTACGCATCGTTTGTTTTTAAAGCGAAGAGGTTTTGATCATATTTAAATTGTAGTTCACTCCCACACAAGTAATGTTGAGCAATTTGATAAAATATAGGGATTTCTATCACAACTTGCGCTTTTAGCACAAAGGAGTTAGTGTGTGAGTTTTTTTTCCACGGGAAAGTTTCTTGATTATATACAACAGTATACAATGTTTTTACATAGCAGCATTACAAAATCTATCCCGGAGACTCAGCAGGGATTGATCACAAGACCTTCTCCCAACACTTGGAGAAATGTGCGCTTGTCTACCATCTGCGCTGTCTCACGGGACTTAGTTAGTGTGTGAGTTGTGCAAATGATTCCTCTTGGAATTCATTGTTAGACATTTAAGAAGTTCGTAAAGTTGAAATTGTAAATTGAGCAAACATGATCTTTAACTAACTTTTGAATTTTTGTCAAACATCGTTAATTGAAGTTGGTATGCTAGCTTATGAACTTTATAAATAAATGTTTACATTCAGTATTGCTTACTCTTGATGTTCAGTTTTCTAGAAAGTTGTTACAAGTAGAAAAAAAATAATGACCCTAGAGAAACATGTGTTAGAAGAATTCAGAACCTTATCGAATTACATGAATGATGATTTTAGATTTTAAGTATTATTACTTACATAAAAGAAGACACTGAGATAATAAAAAAAAGCAATTATGTTGTGTTTTAAGGGGGTCATTACATATGGTATCAGAGCAAGGTTCTACTCTGCGACATTGGACTCGTTACGAATTCCAATGCAAATTTAATTAAAAGATGTAATTATTAATATAAATTGATTTTATTCATGCAGGTATCATGGTTAGAGAACGGAGAATGAGTAGACATCAGGGTGCGGGAGGAAGAGGATGCAGAGGTATGCATCCTGCAAATACATCCACACCTGAGGGATCTGTGCCACAGGGATAAGAGCATACTACTGAGCAGGACCAAGTTGTAATGGGAGATGTTATGGGTATGATGAGGTACTTTTATAGGATGTCAGAGGCACTGATAAATTACCTTGATCGTGATGAAGGCAGAGAGTTTGCACCCAATGAGGGTTCACAATGCCCTCCTGTAGTTAGTGGTAGTGTTCATAGAGAACTCGAGAAGGTAAAATTTCTCGAATTCTTGGGTTCTACAAACGGTTTATTCGTCGAGGCTTCATTGGAGAATATGGAAATGTGATTTTCACTTTGCAATTGTACCTCCAACATTAAGGTCTGCATGGAGGTCTTCCAACTGAAAGGGAGTGCGCTTCTTTGGTGGAAGACACTCTTGCCACAACTGAATATGGCCATTGAGAACATGTCTTCAGAATTGTTTGAGGAACGGTTATGTGAGATGTACCTTTGTGATGAGTTCATTAATCACTAGCTTAATGAATTCAATGCTTTACGACAAGTTAGTCGTATAGTACCTGAGTATGAGGCTATATTTATAGATTTGATCATATATGCTCTTCACCTAAACAGAGAAAAGTTAAAAGTGAATAAGTTTGTGTTTGGTATCAACTACAACATCTGTGCTAAGGTGAAGATCCTGATGCCTCATACTTTACACAATGCAATACACAAAGCTTTTATCGCTGAAGAAGAATTGAACAATGGCGGTCGAGGTAGGACTCCTTACAAAAAGATAAGACATACACCACATAGAGCGCCGCAGTAGACACCTGTTAGAAAAACTCCTGGGAACCATGATACACCCAGAGGACCTGTATTTTATACACCATGTAGACATACTACCAGTCATAGGACTCTGTATATAGCACCACCACAAAAACAACTGCATCGTCCTCAGCAACAACATCAGTATAGATCTGTTTCGCAGAATAGATCGGGTCCTCAAAACCCTATATCAACAGATTCTTCCTCTGGAACTAGGTGCATCGACGCTAAGAATAGATGTTGGACTTGTGGAGAGCCACACTATCAGAGAGATTTTCCTATTGAGAAGGCAAGAGATTTCAGATTAGCAAGACAAATGATAGTGGTAGATTTGGGCAAGGCCCATAGAATTCATGCAATGATGAATAACCGTCAGGACAAGCATCAGTCCACAGTGCTCGAGACTTCAGGTATGATATAAGATCAATAGTTTAGTATTTTAATAGATCCAAGAGCTACTGAAATTTTTATATCTAGTGCTGCACTCAAAAGAATTAAGGTGAAGGAAGTCGAATAAGACGAGTTTAGATATGTAGAAATGGCATCTGGAGCCAAACAAAAATTTGGAGGAAAGGTTAAAGAATGTATTATCGATTTGGGTGAATTCGTTGCAAGTGCAAACCTTTTTGTCACCATCTTGGGATCCTATGACATTGTGATTGGAATGGATTGGTTAGAATCGCACAACAAAGTAGAGTAATTGTAGGAAGAAACTAAGGATTATCTCTAAGATTTATTTCTTCCCTACAATTACAAAAAAATATGTGCAAGGGATGTAAGTTGTACGCCATATTAGCGCTTAATGAAAAAGGTGACATGGGAAGATTGGAATACTTTCCAGTAGTATCGAAGTTTGCTAATGTTTTTACTGAAGAACTATCGGGTTTACCGCCAAATAGAGAATTGGAATTTACTATAGATCTAAAACCTGGAACAAAACCAATTTCTAGAATGCCATATCGGATGTCGACACCTAAATTGCAAGAGTTAAAGATGCAATTGGAGGAGTTGTTGGAATTAGGACTTATATGTCTAAGCGTATGACCATGGGGTGTGCCAGTAATTTTTGTAAGAAAGAAGGATGGATCATGGAGGCTTTGCATTGACTATCGTCAATTAAACAAAGCCACGATCAAGAATCAATACCCGTTATCGAGAATTGATGACTTATTTGATCAAATGAAGGGAGGGACCATATTTTTAAAGTTTGATTTGAGATTGGTATATCACCAGTTGTGAATCAAAGAGGAAGACATTCCTAAAATAACGTTTAAGACAATATTTGGACATTATGAATTTACTATGTTACCATTTGGACTGACAAATTCCGCTGGTGTGTTTATGAGTTTAATGAATGGTGTATTCCGCGAATACTTGGACAAGTTCGTATAGGTATTTATTGACGATATATTGATTTACTCTCGAACAAAAGAGGAGCATGAAGAACATATGAGATTAGTTTTGCAGTGTTTAAGAGAAAACAAGTTGTATGAGAAGTTGTTGAATTTCTCTTTCTATCAGAAAAAGATTCACTATTTGGGACACATTATTTCTGGATAAGGTATTGTTGTGGATCCATCAAAGGTAGACGCTATTATGGAATGGCCAGCACCAATGAACGTACAAGAGGTACATAGTTTTATGGGATTAGCAGGTTACTATAGACGTTTCATTGAAGGTCTTTCAAAAATAGCAAATCCAATTACGAAACTAAAAAAGAAGAATAAGAAATTCGTATGGTCAGAGAAATACGCATAAGAATTTCAAAAGATTAAATAATTATTAACAACAACACCGATACCGAAGGTTCCAGATATGGACAAGGAATTCTTGGTATGCACAGATGCATCCAAGGAAGGATTAGGTGGAGTATTAATGCAAGACGGTCGAGTGATCACATATATTTCAAGGAAACTAAGAAGGAATGAAGATAATTACGCAACGCGCGATTTGGAATTATTAGTGATTGTTTATTCCTTGAGAGTTTGGAGACATTATCTTATTGGATGGAAATGCGAGTTGAAACCTGATCACAGTGGATTGCAACACTTTTTTACTCAGAGTGACTTGAACGCGTGACAAAGACGTTGGTAGGAACTTTTAAGTGAATACGATTTTGAGATCACGTATATTAAAGGAACAATTAACAGAGTAGCCGATGCGTTGAATCAGAGACCATGCATTTTCATAGTAATACCCCTAAAGATGAATCTTTAAGAAAATATCTTAGCATTACAGATTGATGAAGAATGGTAAAAGGAGGTAAAATATAATATCGAACAAGATACCGTGATGATACCTAGATATGAGGGATATTCTATTAACAGTGATGGGCTACTAAGGTATAATGGTATAATTTATATACCACCAAATGATGAATTGAGAATGGTGATTTTGAACGAAGCTCATCGAACAGTGTATATGGCTCATCCTGGAGTCACGAAGATGAAGGAAGACCTTAAACCTTTATTCTCTTGGAAGGGAATGAAACATGATATAGTTAATTATGTGGCGAGATGTATTGAATGTCAGCAAGTGAAGGCTGAACATAGACATCCAACAGGATTATTACAACCACATGCGATTCCTGAATCGAAATGGGAAGTTATATCTATGGATTTTATTGTTGGATTTCCATTGACGACAAGTAGACATGATTCTATTTTTGTAGTTGTCGACACTTTGACAAAGAGTGCATTTTTTCCTAGTTCATACGACGTATCAAGCACCAGACATAGCTAGAATTTTTGTTAACGAAATTATAAAATTGCATGGTGTACCAAGGAAGATAATATCTGATTGAGGATCGATATTCAGTGGATGTTTTTGGACTAGTTTCCAAGAGGATTTCAGAACACAATTTAATTTTAGTACATCATATCACACCTCTAAATAGATGGAAAAACTAAAAGAATGAATCAAATTCTAGAGGATATCCTTAGAATGTATGTGATGGATCAACAAAAACGATGGGAGGATTTTTTACCATTAGTAGAATTTGCGTACAACAATAGTTATTAGAGTACGATAAAGATGGAACCTTTTGAGTTTCTCTACGAACAACTGTGTAGGACACCTTTGAGTTGGGATCAACTAGAGGATAGGGTCCTGGTGGGACCATAATTGATTCAGGAAATGGAAGATAAGATGCAATCCATAAGGAAAAGGATTAAGGGAGCGCAATACTGACAAAAGAGTTATGCAGATGTGCATCGTATAGACCGTAGTTATGAGGTCGATGATAAAGTGTTTTTGCAGGTGAAACCGCATAAGAGTTCGATAAAGGGAGATAAACTCTCTCCAAGATTTATGGAACCTTTCAAAGTTGTAGAAAGGAAAGGACCCATGGATTATCGACTAGTCTTACCTGATTCTTTGAGGTGTATACAAGATGTGTTTCATGTTTCAGTTTTACGTCATTTTATTTCAGATCTGTCACATGTTATTGACATGAGTTCATTGCAGGTATCATATGAGGGTGCTCTCATAGCGGAGCCGATCCACATTATGGACCATCACACATGACAACTACGAATTTTATTGGTAGATCAGGTCAAGGTCTAGTGGGATAATTGTAGTCCACATTCCGCTACTTGGGAGGATGCATATGAGATGCGTCAACAATTTCCTTATTTGTTTTGATAGTTTGATATAGATATTAGTAGCAACTGTTTATTTTTCCATTGTTAAATTGTACAAACTTTGGGACGAAGTTTAAAACAAGAGGGGGTGTATGTAACATCCAATTCCATTGATCACATTTTCATAACACTGTTTATTCTTTGAGGACACTTGCATGCAAGTGATCTGGTTAAACATGGCACATTATGATTATCTGTTTTGGTTTATGAGGTTATTCTATGATTGAGTATTGAAATTGATATGTTATTTATATTGATGTATAGTATTGATAGGTGTTATGATGAGGTTTCCTGAGTGTGCAGGAAACATGACATGACGAGAATGTTGATGGCATCAAAAAACTTCCTTGGACTCTGTATTGAGTCAGGAAGTGGACTATTGAATTTGATTATGAGTACTTGTTTTATTTACGCATGTGTTATGATGATGATCCAGTTATGGGTTTCATGTATATGAATTATTAATGTTATCTTTTTTAGTGGATGCAAGCATGGTGGTGCTTGCTAATCTGACTCACATATGGATTAAATGGGTCATGCGCATATATCACATGGATGAGGGAGAGGTGTGGAAACATCCATGTCTAGTCTAAAAATGAAAAAGGTTTGTGTATACAAAATTGCAAGTGAAATATGTATGTGTCTTGGGAAATTGGATAAAGTTGCAAAACATAAAATTATTGAGTTTTTATACTTGAAATGAACAACATAAACAAACATAAACAACCATCAAAATTAGCACATAACACAACAAAATGATAAAGGATTTCACCCCTCTCTTGGGCTACATCTCCTGGTCTAGCTTCCAATGGATCATTTTCATTATATGCTCAAAAGTGTTTAAAAGGTGCTTTACAATGCTCATAATGAAAAATAGATGGCTTCAATGGCCCCATAATGTCCAAAAACCCTTAGTTGGGCTCTTCCTTCACTTGGTTTGGCCAATAAATGAAGAAAATACCCTTCCTGAAAGTTTTTCCCCAATACTTGTTGTCTCTACTCTCCAAAAATGCACCCCCAATACCCAGACTGCCAAAAAATTGGCTTTCGTGCACCAAACCTATCTCCCCACAAAAATCTGGGTCGTAGGTGGATTTGTCACACCGTTTGCTGATTTCCAGCACCTACCCCAAAGATCTCGATCGCATGGGTCATGTGGCCATGTGCTGGGCTAACTGCTCGCACCCGTCGGTTGGAACCCTCCTTTTACCACATTGTTGGTCGTATGGTGAGTTGCAAATTCATGTGACCACGGGCTAGGGCTAAGCCCCGACCCTTTCTCCACTTGACCGAAACCAAAAGAAAGTTTAAATATTTGCTTTAAAGTATAGGGTTAAGAAATAACTATAGGCGGGGTGCTGGCCTGGCCTACGTGAGTCCTTTCTCCTTGCCTAGGTCATGGGTTCAACTCCCCGCGGAGCCAAACACATAATTTTACCAAACAATAAGGGGGTTTCACGTGGCGGCCCCTAGCTAGGCCACGTGGCACCCTTTCATTCGCCCACGTAATCTGACACATGTCAACTATGGATTGGTCCACGCTAATACCTATCCATGTCACCTACCCATTCAACAGCCTATTTAGCCTTGCCACGCCAATAGCATGGTCACCCTACCACATCAACAGTATGGTCTGCATAGTCAGCCTGTACGAACTGAACAGTCAACAATTTTGCATATTTGGAAAAACAAAGAGAATGTGATATATTAGCCATACAGACTCTATTTGATCCCATTCAAGATGTGTTGGGATTGTGAGGATGGGATTTACGCAATGGTACCATTTTCGAGCATTTTTGAAAACTTTGATTTTTGAGCTATTTTTTATCCCTTGGATCACTCCTCCCCATTGGGAAGCTTTTGGACCTCCAAAAGACTATTTCAGTCAATCTTTAGATGAGGGTATAGTTCCCTCACCTTTCCAACCTCAATCCATTTATCTTTGCTTGGATTTGTGCCTTTGAGACCAACATGAAGGTACTCCACATTCCCTTGTTTTGAAATTCTTATCTTTCTGAAAATGATTGTATCCTCATGCAATTATGAAAGATATTCTGGCGAGAAGTCATCTATGGAAGGAATATGAACATGCTCTCCTTGATCATCAATCAAAGGAGGCTCATATAATCTCAAATTGTCAACATTAACAACTGCATACATTTTCATATAAGGAGGCAAATCCAAACAAAAGGCATTGTTACTGATCTTTTCAAGAATCTTGAAAGGTCCATATCTAAATGGTTTAAACTTTTTACCTTCTCCTTTAAGCCTCTCTTTTCTAATGTAAAGAGAAACTTCATCTCCAACTTGGAAAATGTGATCAAAACGATGCTTTTCATGTCTTGTCTTGTACTTGGCTTGGCTCTTTTCCAACTATTCTTGTACCATTTGATGCACCAATTGAATTTTTTCAATGAAATTCTTTGCTCTATCAATGTCATAATGACCATCAATAACAACATCCTTCCTAAATATACAATCTAAAGGATATTTTGGCAAATAACCAAAACATGCCTCAAATGGAGATGTTTGAGTTGATGAATGCTTAGCCTAGTTATAAGCATGTTGAATGTAGTGTAGGTGCTCATCCCAAAGCTTAGGATGTTTTCTACAATAACCATGAAGAAGATGTACCACTGTTCTATTCACCACTTCTATTTGACCATCATTTTGTGGGTGAAATGTTGTGCTCTTTTTCAAATTGGTGTCCATGAGTTCCCATAAGCTTGACCAAAAGTTCCCAATAAATTGAGAATCTTGATAAAAAATAATGGATTTGGGAACCCAAAATGTACCCATACATGTTGAAATAACATTCGTGCCATTTGTTCAGATGTAACCTACTTCTTACAAGGCATCAAAATACACATTTTGTTGAAATGATCAACCACAACATAAATATAATCATGATTCTTTTTAGACATAGGTAATCCTCCTACAAAGTCCATGGAAATGCTTTCCCAAGGACGAGAAGGAACTGGAAGTGGAGTATACAATCCTAACTTTTTGTTGCTAGGATTAATTGTAGCACATAAAGAACATCCTCTTACATATCATGAAACACTTTCATTCGTTTTAGGCCAATAGCAATACCTTTGCAAATTAGACACCGTCTTGCCTACACCAAAGTGGCCAACAATAAGAGAATAATGTGCTTCCCTTATAATGTTGACTCTTTCACCATGTGGAATACATAGCTTGCCAAGATGATACAAAAGCTTATCATGTACATGGTAATCCAATTCCTCAACTTGGTTAGAGTGACACAAAGTTGCATAAACCTCTTTAAAATCAACATCTAAAGCATATTGTTCAATATATCTCTCATGCATGGTAGAATTATGATTAAGAATAATTGAAGAACTAACAATAGGCCTAGAAAGCATATCAACAACTTTGTTATAAATGCTTTTCTTACACCTGATAACCAAGTGTAATTGTTGTAGTAAACCCATCCGTCTTAAGTGCATTTCTTGTTGTAGCTTTGTTTGTGATTGCAAGTATTGCAATGCTTGATGATCTACGTGAATTATAGTTTCTTTTCCCAACAAATAATGTTTCCATTTTTTCACACTTTGCACTAATGCATACAACTCCTTATAATATGTAGGATAATTAATCACAACACCATTAAAAGTTTTAGAATGAAAACAAATGGGCTTACTATGTTGCAATGAGACTTATCTCATTGCATAGTTACTTGCATATGTTTGTATCTCAAATGGCTGTCTTAAATCAAGAAGTGCAAGAATTGGAGCTGAACTAATTTTTTCTTTCAATGCATCAAAATCTTTTTGTTTCTTGTCTCCCCATTATAAAACTTGCTTAATGCTTGTCACGGCATGTAATGGAGATGAAATTGAAGAGAAGCTAGAAATAAACTTTCTCCAATATTGGGCTGCTCCCAAAAATCTTCTTACCTTTGTTACATTGTTGGGCTTGGGCCAATCCAAAATGACTTTGACCTTGAAAGGATCTATTTTCAGTTCTCCTCCTCCAATAATATGTCCCAAGTAAACAAGTGAGGTCTCTCCAAACTCACATTTAGACATCTTTAAAAACAATTTTTCTTTCTTCAAGACATCTAAAACCTACTTTACATGCCTAAGATGCTCTTCACTAGATTTTCTAAATATTAATATGTCATCCAAGTAGACAATTACACAATCATCAAGAAAAGGCCTTAAAACATCATTCATAACTCTGATGAATGTTGCAGGAGCATTACAAATCCCAAATGACATAACCATCCATTCAAACAAACCTTGCTTTGTTTTGAAAGTTGTCTTCAATGTGTCTCCTTCACCAATCCTAATCTGATGATAACCACTTCTCAAGTCCAACTTAGTAAAATACTTAGAATCTTTCAATTGTTCAAACAAATAATAAATTCTAGGAAGAGGGTAATGATTCTTTACCGTAATCTTGTTCAAGGCTCTGAAATCTACACACATGTCATGTACCATCTTTATTTGGTACTAAGACAATTGGTGACCCGCATGGTGATGTTATTGGCATGATAACCCCTTTGTCAAGCAACTCTTGGATTTGTTTTTTAATTTCAACATTCTCCATGATTGACATCCTGTACATGCCAATGTTTGGAAGAGGAAAATCTTGCTGCAATTGAATGTCATGTTGGATACCTATTTTAGAAGGAAATCCTTTTGGTTCCTGAAACATATCATCATATTTGTTAACAACCTCATATAAATAATATTTTAACTTTGCATCACATCATTGGAAAGATTATGTTTCAACATTGTGTTTGGGTTTGATCATCAAGAGCACAAAGTTCTTACTAGCATTGACTAATCTCTTCATTTGTCCAACATTTACAAGTGACAAATTCAACTTCTTTGTTTGTGCTCTAACAATGTACTCAACTAAATTTTTAAACAAATGATATTTTTTCTCATGATGATGAAATATGGCTCTCCTATCATATAAATATGGTCTTCCCAACACAATACCACAAATATCCAATGGAATAACGTCAAGCTCTACCCGATCTATAAAGTTTGCAGTGATGGAAAATATAAGTTTACATCTTCTTGTCACATGCAATTTGGCATTGTCACATATTCAACGTAGAGGATATGGTTTATGATGAGGATTAGTTTCCAAATGCAATTTCTTGACATTGTCTTCAGAAATTAGGTTTGTTTGAGATCCAACATCAAATAGAGTATCTATCTTGGTATGCTTTGAAATAACCCTTATGTGGAAAATATTTATTCTTTCTTTTTCATGTTGAGTTTCATTGAGGATACTACTTAAAAAACTAGTATTGGCAATAGAGTCCTTACCTTGAAAACCCATGGATGTGTTTTTTGTTTCACCTACAGAATCAGATCCTAAATCATGTTGTGTAGTTGCAACAGTCTTTGTTTTCACTTTGTTGTTGAACTTTTTGGATCTCTTTTTAGGATGAAGTTTCCAACAATGGTCTTCATCATGGCCATCTTTTGAACAATGTTTACATGATATTTTTTCTCCCTCTTTCTTGACTAAATCATTCTTCTTTCCATTTCCTTTGAATTTCCTCTTTCCTTTGTCTCCATTATAAAATGGCTTCTTGTTGTCCTCTTGAGGATCATTCCTCCCTCTTGCCTCTAAATGAGTTTCCTGTACACAAACTTCATCTAGATTTGTAGGGTTAAACATAATAATTGTGTGTCTCAAGTAGCTATGCAATCCTCCAATGTATTTGAGTAAAGTTTCTTGTGAAGATAAATCTATACCCAAAATCAAATATCTTCTTCTAAATTCTTGAGTGTCTCTTTGCACATTTTTCCCTTTATCTTGTCTAAAGTTTTGCCAATCCATGATAGCTTTATGCATGTATGCTAATGGATAAAATTGCCTTTTAATTGAAACAATAAAATCATTCCAAGAGGATAAAACTTTACCATGTTTCTTCATGTCCTCTTGAGTTTGGCTTCCCACAAAATGAGTGTTTCACTTTCCAATCTAAGAGAAGCAAGCTAAATCTTAGTTTCATCATATTGGATTCTTTGTATCCTACAATACACTTCAATCTAACGAATCCAATTATGCAATTTCTCAACATTTACCTCTCCATTGTACATATGAAATTCAAACTTAATATCAAGCTTAAGCAAAGGAGTTTGTGGAGGAATTTTACCATGTTATTTTGGAGAATTTGGAGGTGGTTGTGAAATGGTAGAAGAAGTGGAAGATGGAGGTGAATGTTGTTGGGTATTCTACCCTACGGACTAATAAGCTAGGGCTCTAAACTTATATGCAGAAAATGACCCTTAAGATTTAACTTTTAACCTTCTACCCAAAATCTCAACCCCTTTTCGAGCAAACAATGGAAGAATCAACTCACC
>SNQJ01S0001677.1:128559-158703 GCA_010110895.2 Picea sitchensis | reverse complement strand
TTGTTTTGAGTGGTTTTTTGAGGAGTTACTCAGCATGGCTTTGGCTAGGAAGAGGCATGAGTTGGCCTGATGCCAGGTAAACCTGTATGGTGAATTTTAGGGTTATAACAGTGAAGGAGGTGGAGTGTCACCATTCCCTCCATTCCATTTTGGATTTTTATCACCATTATCCTCATTACCTCTTGGAGGATTTGAGATTTCTCCTTACAACCTTGCATTCCTTTCCTCAAATAAAACTTTCACCATTTTTGTCATATCATAAAAGGGTTTTCTGAAAGTTTCCTCTTCTGAAGTAGGAATTTCATGACTCTCCTCATGAGCCATACTTGGTGAATGCCTCCTTGAAGCTTGAGGTGAATGTATTGTTCTCCTTCTTGAAAGTTGATAACTTGGCTCTACAAGTTTCTCTTCTCCTCTCGTGAGCTTCAACCTTGTAAGCATCAGAAAAAAAAACACCTGCAAACAATCAAACCTTCAAAAACCTTTTCTTTGATACCAACTTGATCTGAAAATGAAAAAGCTTTGTGTATAAAAAATTGCAAGTGAAATATGTATGTGTCTTGGGCAATTGGATCAAGTTGCAATCACATAAAATTATTGAGTTTTTATACTTGAAATAAACAACATAAACATACATAAACAACCTCAAGCTAATCACATAACACAACAACATGATAAATGAGTTCACCCCTCTCTTGGGATGCATCTCCTGGTCCAGCTTTCAATGGATAATTTTCATTATATTCTCAAAAGTGTTAAAAAATTTCTTTAAAATGCTCATAATGAAAAATAGATGGCTTCAATGGCTCCAAAATGTCAAAAAAACCCTACCTAGGCTCTTCCTACACCTGGTTTGGTCAAAAAATGAAGAAAATACCTTTCCTGGAAGTTTTTCCCCAATACTTGTTGTCTCTGCTCTCCAAAAATGCACCCCCAATACCTGGACTGCCAAAAACCTGGATTTCATGCACCAAACCTAGCTCCCCAATCAAATCTGGGTCATGGGAGGATTTGTCGTGCCGTTAGCGGATTTCCAACACCTACCCCAGAGATCTCGGTCACATGGGCCATGTGGCCATGTGTTGGGATAACCGCCCACACCCTCTGGCTGGCCTTGTCCTTTCCCCGCAATGTTGTTCCTATGGTGAGTTGCATAGTCATGTGACCATGGGCTGGGGCTAAGTCCCGACCCTTTCTCCGCCCGACTGAAACCAAAAGAAAATTTAAATATTTGTTTTAAAGTATAGGGTTAAGATATAAATGTAGGTGGGCTGGTGGCCTGGCCTACGCGAGTCCTTTCCCCTTGCCGAGGTCACAGGTTTGACCCCCTGTGCAGCCAAACACAAAATTTTACCAAATAATAAGAGGGTGTCACGTGGTGGCCCCTGACTAGGCCACATGGAACCCTTTCATTTGCCCACGTAAACTGACATGTGTCAACTGTGGATTGGTCCATGTAAGAACCTATCCACATCACCTGCCTAGTCAACAACCTAGTCAACCCTGTCATGTTAGTAGTACGTTCACCTTGCCACATCAACCGTATGGTCTACACAGTCAGCTTGTACAGACTGTACGGACTGCACAGTCAACACTTTTCCATGTTTGGAAAAATGGATAGAACGCGATATCTCAGGCATACAAACTCCGTTTGATCCCATTCAAGTTGTGTTAGGATCATGAGGATGAGATCTACACAATGGTACCATTTTCAAGAATTTTTGAACACTTTGATTTTTGAGCTATTTTTGATCCCCTGGATCACTGTCACAACGTACTAGCACGCTCGTTGTGACCTAAACTAAAGGTTAACAACTACATTGTTCCTGAGAGGTTCATGATGTCATGAGGGTAGACTAAGACAATCACTCATGAGGATTTTAGAGGGGCGCGCAATAAGGAAAATTCCATATTACCTAGTAAGCCCTTAGTCTCACACAAGGTCGATAAGTGGAGTATTGACTCCAAGCGTTAGGAAACTTCCAAACTAAGTCAATGATGAGTGGCACCCTTGGAGCATAGAGGTGTGTCTTGAAGGGAACATCCCATGAATAAATTTATGATTCATTAAAAATACATAAGACCTTAGAAAACAAAAAGAATACTTAGACTTTGTTAGAGAAGATAATACAAATTATTATCAAAGTTTTAAACCAGAAAACATAACCAAAGGTCTAAGTCTAGATGTGTTGACTAAATAAAATTATAAAATGGGTTAAGGGATTTCAGACCAAATAAAACTATTATAGGGGGAATAAAATATTATGACATGTGCAAAAGGTGTGCATGAAATTAATAAAACTAATTTTTAAATTAAAATAAATTAACTCATGAGAGAATGGGTTGTCAACATAGAGATAGTATCTTAAGTCAATCAAACTCTAAATCCTAACTAAGATAATAGTCCTATTCAAACTCCAACTATGAATTAGTTAGGAGACACAATAAAAGAGAAATTGGGGAACTAAGGGACAACTAAGAGAAAATTTTAGGAACTAATTGAGGAGTGTGAGGGAAAATGCATAATTATTTAAATTAAAAAGGATTAAACATGTGAAACTTGGAGAAAGTATGACATGTGTTGGGGGTGAATAATATTTAAATTTAATTATTAAAAGTTATCTTATTATGCATGAGATGACAAGTGTCAAGGTGAATTTTCTTATAAAAAGAATGGTGAGGAAGAAGGAAATTACCCTATTGCTAGAAGACTGAAATGTTGTCAAATTGGTTTATGACTAAGTTTACTTGTGTGAGTTGGGCGAAAATCTTGTGCAATATGTGGAAGCCTCTCCTTGCAAGGGAAATCTTGAGCTAATTTTAGTCCGAGATTTTATGTGAGACCCCTTTGCGGCTTGAGGGGCTAAGGGGGAAGAAGAGTACCCCTAGCTTTGGCTGGGAGGTACCGATGTAGTCTTTGGATTAGCAGGCAGAAGCAAGGAGGACACAACACACCTCCAAGTTGAAGATCAACTTCATAGACGATCAATTTTCTAGTTATGGTATGTTATTATTCTCGGCATTTCATTGTTTAATGGGACCTAGATTTGTGTACTAATATGTACATAATTATTATCATTGGTTGATGACACATTATTTATGTTGGTTATATTTAAAGTTTCACGGTTGATAAATGGTACACATGATCAGATTGTGGGATTTGGAAATGTATCTATAATAGTTAATCAATCCATCCACATGATTTAATAGTTATTTCCCATTAGTATGATTGTTGTTTTAGACTTCCTTAAATCACATTATCTCAATAGTGTGTCGTTGATTATTGATTTCTTCAGAAAATAATTATTTCCCTATTTACATTGATCTTGTCAAGGTAATTTGGCAAAAACATTTGGAGATTGCCTCATGTGTGTAAATAACAATTCTTTCACTTATCTAATTTACTAAGGTCTTAATGGATAGATTATTGGTTAAACATTAATATATTATCTCCTAGTAATTTTGATTTGCAGACATTGTGAATCTTCCAATAATAAGTATAAATAATTGATTACATTTCCTTAGTTCAGCATATTACTATTTACTATCTGGTTGTTTCGTGACTTTAAATTCTTGATCTCTGATCCTTCTGTGCCTTAAATTATGTCCTCATATTTTTCCTAGTGTTAAATCTTTGATTAATTATCCTCTAATAGGTGTGTAGAGGGATCTCTATACGGTCTTCGAAATTTATTGATCACCGATTCTTTCATCAGATTCTGATCGTTAGTGTTGGTCCTAAGGTTTGCACCTAACTGCTAAAGGGAAAAGCTAGGCCACCTATCAGTTTAGAAAGATTGTTTCTTTTAATTTTTTGTTGGTTGGTTAGAAGGTTATTCTATCAAGAGAAAAGAAAGGTTGGGTTGGCATAATGATATGGATGAGGGTCCTCCTTGGTTGGTGGCACACTAATGATAGACCAGTGAAATAATAGAAAACAAAGGGAAACAATAGACTACTCAATGAATAATGTGTTGCAAGAAGTTCAATACTAAAAATATCATTTCAAGACATCAAACATGTATCAAAAACACAATTACTCCCACAGGTTTCAATAAAAACAAATCTTCTCCAAAGAATTAGTTATTTGATAGGTTGCAAATCAGTAAAAATAAGTTATACAATAGCTGAAAGGAAATGAAATGTACTTTGTACAAATAAAAAACTGTATTCAAGACAAGAATAAAAACACATGAAGATTTGAACGAAACACTATCATCAAAACTATGTTCACCAAGTAGAGATATTTAATCCATGCATAGAACGGGTCCAACCGGTCTGATGTATTTCTATATTTCCCCAAAAATCCGACCCCTACAATATCCAAAAACTAACTATTTAAAAGAGTTTCTGAGGCTCTGGTCCTTAGGGTATTGAGACCTAAATTTAGGTAACTATTCGTAAAAACAATTATTAACTTCTCTAAGATACTGGACATAATCGACAAGAGTGGTTCTCATCACACGTAGAAGACCACTCTCGTCTCTAATCTAAGAAAACGCTGGAATTGAAAACTACTATTGTCTCTGAGACAGAACTGATGCATGCGCTGGAGGAAATGAATTGGTAGAAAATAGGCCTTGGAGTGACAGAACGAAGCTCTGAGTTGAGTAATGGCATGCCTGCGAGCTGTTGGAAGCCACTGGAGATAACTGGCTGCATGAGCATATCTATCCTTGAGGAAGAGGGAATCTGCTAAAGTGTTCTGGAACCCATCCACATCGACTTGTGACTGAGACTTAACTCTTTGTCTTTGTCTAAGCTTTCGGAAGCTAAGCGCACTCTGTATCGACTGTAACTGACCCTTCTTCTCGCTTTCTCTGTGATTAGCTGGTAGTGAACAAGAAGATGTGGAGGCAAGTTTCCAATAGGAAGACAAGATGAGTGGAGGTGATAGGTGATATGAGCGGATTTGTATTACATGGAGGTGAGTGGAGGACAAGTGTTGGGTGGTGAGAGGAGCGAGAGTAGTGAGTGAAATGAGTGGAGGTGACATGGAGGTGACACAGTGACCTGATGTCCTTTAAGAACGTGATTGCAGAAGTTGTTGAGGGTGGTTTGGGTCCACACTGCCTTTGGGCCCGCAATCCCCCTCAAGATGCCACGTATCCTTCCAACAATACCGTGGTTCCAATTGTGGGACCGCTCTAGAAAATTAACGTCCATGTAGTTTACATCCACGCAATGAATTGTGGTCGTCGATATGATTACGATCTGTTATCTAGGGGACATTTACCTGCTGCAAGGATCAATGGTTTGCGCTTACATCAAGAGTCCGGGCTTCGGGACTTCGAGAGTTTATGAATTTTATGCTTGGGAAAAGATTGGAGTGACAATGCTGTGAAGTGAAAGATTTGCTGCCATGTGTCCCCGCTGATGGATGGTCCAGATTCTCTTTGGAAATTCAGGCTTCGAGACTTTCAAATGTTTAGCTTGGAAATCTCCCGGAGGAAAATCGCCGAAGTGACGTGGTGGCTTGAGGTCATATGATGTCACAACTGTTGATGTGTCATGGAAAGAAGGGTTACACGTGTCATGTGGAAATGGGTGAACGTCCCAACCAAATGACCTGGAATGAGCGCCACGTGTCATGACTGGTGAGTGCGCCACGTGCCATGACTGATGAGTGCACCACGTGTCTCAACTGATGGTTGTCGCGTGCTTCGACACTTCAGGCTTCAGGAGTTTCTAATGTGAAGCATGGAAATATACCAGAGGAAAATATCTGAAGTGAATGATCTATCACCACGTGTCATGACCGATGGATGGTCCAGATTCTCTTCACAAATTTGGGCTTTGGGAGTTCTGGATGTAAAGTATGAAAATATCCCGAAGTGATGATCTTGCGAAGTGATTAGAAAATTCTTATCACTAATTAACTCAGGATTAAGCTGCGTTAAATACTTCAGGAGTTCGAGACTTCGGATAATTCTTGATGTTAAAATCCGCACGATTTTTCACCCCCAAATGGATGAGAGCCGTTGATCTGATTGTCCTGATGGATCACCACCGTCGAAATATAACCTGTCTGTTTCCACAATCAGAGTCTGAAGTTGACCGCTCTAGATTGATGCATTTGTCCAGGGGTGTTTCCTGTGGATATAAAAACTTGGTCAACCTGTTGTGAGCTCAATCAATGGAAAATGTGATGACAAGCATTTCGAACCAAATACGACATGTATTTTATCCTTCAGGAAAAACTGAAAAAGAAATGCACAAAGACTCAAATAGGAAAAAAACAAATAAGAACCAAGTCACTAAAAAATGGGAAACTGACTTAGCCAACTAGAATGTGAAAAATTGATGAGAGCATAGGGAAAAAGAGAGGAGAGCCAGGGGTGCATACCTAAGTTACAACATTGGCTCTAACTGGGGATAGCTTGTCCCTTTTAGGTGATAAGAACTACAGATCAGTGCCTTGAGATTAAATAACTGTGCTTACCTTCCATCACTTACCTTTGTTTCTATCTGTCATCACTGTGTATCTATTATTGTCCCTCAACCATGCATTTTATTGAATTAAAAACTGAAACTACACCCTAGTGCCTTATTGGGCTATGGAGTCTTTATTCACACACAACTAACTAATCAAAAGAAATAATAAAGGAAATCATCTATGGTACATGAGGGACCTTCCCTCGTCCTTAAACAAAACAGTTCTTCAAGAAGTGCCCATTTACTGGGCCTCCAAATATCCTTGTATCGTCTATTTTGTGCAGGATAAATGTGTTTTTGTTCAGAACTCCAACCGCCTTGAAAGGGACAAACCATAGGTTTTCAAATTTACCATGCTTGGACTTGTCATCCCTTCTTGGTTTTCAAATTTACCATGCTTGGACAGTGGCAAACACATCATAGAAAAGGGTGGTCTAGTAGTATCCTACCCTCAAGATATTGAGCATTTTGGCCTTCCAATGCTGGTGCCCTCCACATACTTCTCTATTCATTTCTGATGTGACCTATTCGACTTCATTTTCATCAAGGCACTTTAACAGGCTGCTAGCAGGATCTCTCCAATACAAGCTCTGTTTGAAATGCAGAACTTGATAGCTTTAAACTTGAGAGACCTTGCCTTTGTCTTCTTCACATCTGGTGGACATTCAAAATGTTGTAGAAAATAAATGATGTTTTTATACCAAGGTGAAGAGGAGTAGTTTTCAAATACCTGTAAGCTGTCTTGTCCAGGCTGTATGATGGGTGTGTCTGATTGGGTGAAGATTTGATACAATTCTAGCACCTTACAATTCGAATCTGATAGCAATTTGGCCAGTCCTTGCCCCTTGATCAGCTTGGTGGGATTTATGTGTAGGTCATACTCCAATAGTTTGACAATCCATTTTCCTCTTTTCCCCTTGCTGTCTGGCTGGACCAAAATCTCTTTGACACTACTGCTAGGAACAAAGGTTGTTATGCTAGACTGCAGCACATAAAACCTGAAAGCCTTGAGTTCTTTGACCTGTGCATAAGCCTTCTTTTCTAATATATCATACCTCAGCTCAACATCTCGGAGGGATCTGCTAAAAAAGGCTATTGGTTGCTCATGCCAGTCTTTATTTTTCTATAGTAATACAATGACAATGGTTTCTTCTGAAGCAAAGGAGAAGATGAATAAATCTTGGGTATAGTCTGGACTGGCTAATATAGGGGCTTCAACTAAATCTTTCTTGATTGTTTCGAAAGATGATTTCGCCTCCAAGGAAAATTTTATCACAACATATTTCTTCAACATGTTAGTAATAGGCTTCATAATTTCAACAAAATTTGGCACAAAACGTTTGAGGAAGTTTATCTTACCAATAAAAGACTGAACAACCTTTTTATTTCTGGGGATCTCAATCTGTTGAATGGCACAAACCCTCTTTGGATTGATTTTTATACCTCCTGTTGATATGATGTGGCCCAGGAGCTTTCCTTCTGGCATGGAAAAGTGACACTTACTAGGATTCAAAGAGATTCCATATCTCCTGCATTTCTTGAAAACCTGCTCCAAATGCTGCAAATGTTCATCATCAGACTTGGAGAAAATGGTGATGTCGTCCAAGTATATGACCATAAATTTATCTTTCTCCCCCACAAAATCTATGTCCATGACCCTCTGAAAAGTGGCCCTTGCATTCATCAGCCCAAAGGGCATCTTGTCATACATGAATGTTCTCCATGGGGTGGTGAATGTTGTTTTTTCTTTATCCTCTTCACAAATTTCTATCTGGTTGTAACAAGAGTATCCATCTAACAAGGAAATTCTGTGTGCACCTACCACCCTCTGTAAAATATGATCCATCTTGGGGAGGGGGTAATTGTCCTTCAAAGAACACTTTTTGAGGTTTTTGAAATCAACACATAAGCGTATCTCCCCCTTTTCTTCCTTACAGGTACTAAGTTGGCCACTGAGTTTGAATACCTCAATGGTACAATAATCTTGGCATCCAACATTCGTTTCAGCTCTTTCTCAATTATGGACATTAACATGGGATTAAATTGCCTAATATTTTGTCTGAATGGCCTAGAGCCAGTTTTTAGAGGGATCTTATGCTGGATGATGTCAGTGTCAAATGTCTTCAAATATTCATAGGACCATGCAAAATTATCAAAAAACTTTTTAATGAGACTAACATACCTATCTTTTTGTTCTGCAACTAATTCTTTGGACAACTTGATGATTTTGGGATCCTCAGTGGTCCCAATATTGCAATCTATCACCTCTTCTTCTTGACTCTTCATGACAGCTCCTTTGTAAACATCATTGTTGTCGAACAATCTTTCCAAAGGAACTAGTCCTTTTGGAATATGATTGGTTTTCAACTCCACAATATCATGACCAGCCACTGTCTTCAACAGATGAGATTCTTATTGATCTTCTAATTTCTCATTTTCACCTTCTTGACTTTATTGATCAATTGAGATATTGGAAAATTCATCAATGGTGTGTAGAAATCTCTGCAGCTCTAAATCATCACTAAAGACTTTCCAATGATTTATGTTGTTTGGTGTGGCTGTTCTATGTTTGATTTCCACCTGATATTTAATATTTGGTCCAATGGGAGGCCTAAAAGTGCTGGAAGCTAAGGCCAAAGTGTCTTCCTTCTGATTTTATTCTCTATGAATAAATGAAATGTTGAATGCTAGAAATAAATTTTTGATCAGATCCCATATGTCATTTCTATATTGCTTGAGGCTCTGTTTCTTAGTTTGATAGATGTTCCTCACTTGATTGATGACCAACTTGGAATCACCAAAAAATGCTAAACAATCAATGGCCATGTCTTTGGAAACCCTCAATCCTAATACCAAAGCTTCATATTCAACTATATTGTTAGTAGTTTTAAACTCTAGTTTTTAAGAGAGGGTTATTACTTCCTCTGAAGGGGAAATGAGGAGAATACATGCACCGGATCCTTCTTTTGATGAATAACTATCAAAATACATCTTCCATACTTTTTTTGACTGACCTATTAATGGATGATCTATGCATTGGCTAACTGGCATTTCAGGTTCATCATCATTTAAATGAAAAACAGATGAACCAATCTCATCCTCAACAACATAAATGGGGTGATTTCTTGGGTTCTGATGATCACTGACTATGTAGGCTAACCTTACCTCTCGGTATAGCCTCCTATGTTCTCCTCCAAACACAGTAATGGTGGCATAAGTGAGGTCCATTTGTAATGATCCTCCTACCTTCTTAGCCCAAGTTCTGGATAAGAGCATGCCAAACTTTGGGGGAATGTCTGCTACAACAATGTCCATCACTACACTCTTCATGGGTAATTGTGCTATAGAAACCACCAGATCCTTTATCAATCCCAGACATTTTACTTTCTTAGAATTGAAGGAGTACAGGTCTTGGTAAGGTTTGGTAATCTCCAGACCTAGTTTTTCCATAACAACTTTGGGCATGACATTGTGAGAGGCTCCCGAGTCCATAAGACAGTTATGCAGGATCTTATCATGGACATTAAAAGATATATAGAAAGGAGGAGAAGAATGAGAACCATCCTCAATGTGTGGACCCAAAGTAATGGTTGGGTTTTCATCCTGCAGACTAATGACATTAGAAGATACACTAGAAGGAGTGGGTTGCAGAACTTTCATGATGGATTTTTTGAAAGGTTCATTTTTTAACAATTATGTTAAAGGCACAGGGATCTTGATTTTTTTCATATCATGTTCTAGGATGAAAGAGGTTGGTGGCGTATCATCTTCCGTTATTTTAGGGGCAAGAGGTTTTGATGGGGGAGATGACTGAGCTTTAGATGACATACCTTTATGTTGGTTGTGGAGCCTGATTATCTTCCTGATTCAGGGGTCTTTTGCTTTCAATCGTGTTTATACCCCATGAAGTATTTACACCCCAGAAGTGTGTACAATATTCCACGCGGGGGAGTGAAGAGGGGGGTTACCCCCTCTGCGGGGTCCAAGGGAAAGTGGGCCCCCGAAGGAAAAATTGCCTTGTAAATGTATATTGTAATTTCATTGTAAATCTGGATTGTTCATTATAAGCTCACAGATCTAACAGTAGAAATTATGTTAGTGTTTTTTTCCCTAGAAGGCAACCCTCTGTTATGGGGGAAATCTATTGCGGCTATGCATGAGGGTGAAAATTGTATTCTGAGATAGGAGACTGTGAGAGAAAGAAGAGGAAGTTATAGCATGTTTGTTGTAGGTTGTATCCCTTCATTTGTTGGATAATAATAAAGGAAGGACCTGGAAATTTATCTGGTGGATGTAGCCCACACTAGGTGAACCACATATATCTTTGTATCTATTGTATTGTGTATCTTCTATGTTTTATTTTATTTCTCCGCGATCCTATTTTTCTAACACTTTACTCGGATGGGGCTTGGGAGGAGCCTCAACTTGTTTTCTTTGATCAGAGGTGGTGGCCTTGGAAGCTCCATTTCTTTTCCTCAAATCATATTTCTTCTTGGGTTGACCTAGAATAACTCCCTCCTCCTCTATCTGATCATAAAACGGATTTAGAAATTGTGCTACCTCATATTCTTGTTGTGTTAAGTGACTGGTATAATAATCTATCTCATTGAAAACCATAATAGTATCATCCACAAAATCATTTTTTGCATCTATCTCCTCAATCTGATTGTTTTGGAAAGGGGGTACTAGCCTTTTATCATCAAAATTTCTCCTTTCTCTTTGCATTACTTGAGGGGAATCATTAGGCCTTCTAAACTGATTCTGATTTCTATTACGATCCCCTTGAAACGTTCTGTTTGGTTGTTTGGATTCCCAATTTAGCTTAGCTATCTTAGAAGTTAGATCCTTCAAAGTCTTGGTCATATCCTCAAGTTTGGGATCAGAGGTAGCCGAGTTAGAGGAGGTAGGGGAATCCTCTCTTTGTTTTTTCTTCTCTTTATCAGATCTAGTCTTTAGTCTGTTTGATGCCAAAATATTAGATTCAACCTCAATGGCTGCTTCATGCATGGACAATAGTGTGGCTGATCTTCTCTCTCTCAGCAGGGGGGAGAAATATGCATCAAATGCATTAGCATAAGTGATCTGGGCAGAGGCTTTAGTTGGTTTGATTTCATCTGGGATTCTACCATACATCTTATTAAATCTCTTGGTGAAGTCTGAAATAGATTCACCATTCTTTCTCTTTAGAGCCCCAAATTTAGTGATGTAGTAGAGGTAATCTCTCCTATATCCCCATTGCTTTATGAAAGTTTCATCCAACTCCTCAATATATGCAATGGAGGCTGGAGGAAGACCCCTGAACCATTTTCTTACTTCCCCATCTAGACTTTGTACAAACAACCTCATCCACACATCCGCATAATCAATGTTAAAGTTGTCTGCAAAGATATAAAAGGATACCAGATGTTCTTCAGTAGTTACTTCACCTTCACCATTATATCTTGGTAAATATTTCATGTAATCTGTGGCTGGGAGTGCATATAAACATAAATGTAGCATTAGGGGTGCATATCTGGCAGCAATTATGAAATCCATTATGTTAACGGCCATGGTTTGAATAATAGGAATATGCAAATTTATGGGAGATACAGGGGTGGATGCAGGACTAGATACCGAAGTGGAATCAAGAGTTGAATATGTCTAAGCCCCTTTGGAATTATGATTCTTAGGGCTATCAAATTCAAACTTCTTGTGATTGTGATTAGACGTAGGCTCTTTGTGTGCAGCTTTACCCTTGAGGGGGGAAGTATATCTCTGATCTACATTGGATTTTCTTAGTTGCCTTTCTAGCTCAGAGACTACTTTTTTATTCTCAGGGTTAGAATGAGCCTTCTTGGCTTTGCTGTTTTCAAATTTGGATCTATTGAATCCCTTTCTGGGTGCCAATATTTCTTCTTTAAATTTTACTCAGTGAAGAATCCATGTGAAAGATGGCAGTCTGTCTATGTCTGATCTTTGTTCACCATAAAAGGTCAGAGCTAATCAATTTTTGTTCTCCTAGGGAAATATATTTCGTTATCCGTTCCCTGACAATGGTGCCAGAAGATGATGGTCCTAAGGTCTGCACCTGACTTCTAAAGGGAAAAGCTAGGCCACCTATGAGTTTATAAAGATTGTTTCTTTTAATTGTTTGTTGGTTGGTTAGAAGGTTATTCTATCAAGAAAAAAACAAGGTTGGGTTGGAAGAATGATATGGATGAGGGTCCTCCTTGGTTGGTGGAACACTAATGACAGACCAGTGAAATAATAGAAAACAAAGGGAAACAACAAACTACTCAATGAATAATCTGTTGCAAGAAGTTCAATACTTAAAATATCATTTCAAGACATCAAACATGTATAAAAAATGCAATTACTCCCACAGGTTGCAATAAAAATAAATCTTCACCGAAGCATTATCTGTTTGACAGGTTGCATATCAATAAAAATAAGTTATACAATAGCTGAAAGGAAATGAAATGTACTTTGCACAAATAAAAAACTGTATTCAAGACAAGAATAAAAACACATGAAGATTTGAATGAAACACTGTCATCAAGAGTATGTTCAGCAGGTATAGATATTTAATCCATGCACAGAACGGGTCCAACCAGTCTGATGTATTTTTATATTTCCATAAAAATACGACCCCTATAATATCCAAAAACTAACTATTTAAAAGAGTTGCAGAGGCTCTCGTCCTTAGGGGACTAAGACCTAAATTTAGGTAACTATTCGTAAAAAAAATTGTTAACTTAACTAAGATACTGGAATTAATTGACAAGAGTGATTCTTATCACACACAAAAGACCACTCTTGTCTCTAATGTAAGAAAATGTTGGAATTGAAAAATACTATTGTCTCTGAGACAGAACTGGTGCATGCGCTAGAGGAACTGAATTGGGAAAAAATAAGCCTCAGAGTGATAGAATGAAGCTCTGTGTTGAGTAATTGCGTTCCTGCGAGATGTTGGAGGCCACTGGAGATAACTGGCGGCATGAGCAGATCTCTCCTTGAGGAAGAGGGAATCTGCTGAAGCATTCTGGAACCCATATGCGTCGACTTGTGACTAAGACTTAACTCTTTGTCTATGTCTGAGTTTTCACAAGATAAGCGCACTCCGTCTCGACTGTAATTGACCCTTCTTCTCTCTTTCTCTATGATTATATGGTCGTGAAAAGGAAGACATGGAGGTGAGCATCCAATAGGAAGACAAGATGCGTGGAGGTGATAGGTGATATGAGCGGATTTGTATTATGTGGAGGTGAGTAGAGGACAAGTGTTGGGTGGTGAGAGGAGTGAGAGTAGTGAGTGAAATGAGTGGAGGTGATGTGGAGGTGACGTGGTGACCTGATGACCTTTAAGCACATGATTTCAGAAGTTGTTGAGGGTGGTTTAGGTCCACACCGCCTTTGGGCCCACAATCCCCCATAAGCTTCCACGTACCCTTCCAACAATACCATGGTTCCAATTGCGGGATCTCTTTATAAAAGTAACGTCTGGGAAGTTTACGTCTCCGCAATGAATTGTGGTCATCGATCTGATTACGATTTGTGATCTGGGTGACATTTACCTACTGTAATGATCAATGATTGAGGTTGATTTGAGATCAACGGTCCGCGCTTACTTCGAGAGTCCGAGATTTGTGACTTTAGGAGTTTATGAATGTTATGCTTGGGAAACTCCTGGAGTGCCAATGATTTAAAGTGAAAGATCTTCTACCGCATGTCCCCATTGATGGATGGTCCATATTCTCTTTGAAAATTCAGGCTTCGAGAGTTTCAAATGTTTAGCTTGGAAATCTCCTGGAGGAAAATCTCTGAAGTGATGTGGTGGCTTGAGGTCATATGATGTCATGGTTGTTGATGTGTCATGGAAAGAAGGGTGACATGTGTCATGTGGAAATGGGTGAATGTCCCAACCAAAGGACCTGGAATGAGAGCCACGTGTCATGACTGATAAGTGCTTCATGTGTCATGACTCATGAGTGCGCCATGTGTCTCAACTGATGGTTGTTGCGTGCTTCAACACTTCGGGCTTCGGGAGTTTCGAATGTGAAGCATGGAAATATCCCGGAGGAAAATATCTGAAGTGAATGATTTGTTGCCACGTGTCGTGACCGATGGATGGTCCAGATTCTCTTCAAAAATTTGGGCTTCGGGATTTTTGGATGTAAATTATGAAAATCTCCCGAAGTGATGATATTGAGAAGTGATTAGCTAGTGCTTATCACTAATTAACTCGGGCTTAAGACGTGTTAAATACTTCGGGATTTCGGGACTTCAAATAATTCTTGATGTTAAAATCTGCGCAATTCTGCACCCCTAAATGGATGAGAGCCATTGATATGATTGGCCTGATGGATCACGACCATCGAAAGCTAACCTATTTGTTTCCACAATCAGAGTCTGAAGTTGACCACTCTGGATTGTTGCATTTGTCCACGGGTGTTTCCTGTGCATATAAAACTTGGTCAACCTGTTGTGAGATAAATCAATGGCAAACGTGATAAGCATTCTGAACCAAATATGACATGTATTTTATCCTTTGGGGAAAACAGAAACAAAAATGCGCAAAGACTCAAACAGGAAATAAACGAATAAGAACCAAGTCACTCAAAAATTGGAAATTGACTTAGCCAACCAGAATGTGAAAAATTGATGAGGCCAAAGGGAAAAAGAGAGGAGAGGCAGGGGTATAGACCTAGGTTACAATAGTTAGAAGCAGTGAGAAGGAGAGATCCATGGCTAGTTGTTGAGTAGGTTCCTCCTTAGATTCTTGAGCTAGCCATATGTAAATGATTAGAAGATGTTAGAAGCAACACAATTGAAGAACACCCCAAAAAAGAATAATGTAAAATAGAAGACTATAGAAGAGAAGTCATCCCACATGAAATAACAATAAAGTGGAAATATAATTTCCAGAAAGAGAAGTCGGCCCCATAAAGGTACCCAGATTAGTATAAATACTAATCTAGGTAAGTTCATTTGTACATTCAGGTAATTCTCCTTCTGCAATGTGCACTAGGAAGTTGCAGTTGCAGTGACAGTTTCTCTATTTCTAGTTTTTGGTTCTCTTGGAGAGTACACCTCACTTGGGGAAGGATATTCTTAGTGTTTCTTGGTGATCTCTCTTGTGTTATACCTATGGAAGAGTTGTGCTAATGTTGTGTGGCGTTGCCCAATTTCTTCATGCCAATTGCAGTTGCAGTTGCAGTAGTAGTTGCAGTTACAGTGTCAGTTGTAGTTGCAGTAGCGACTGCAGCTACAGTTACTAGTTGTGTCCATTTTGTGGAACACTAGTGATGCGCCTATCTTGCCCCAGTTCTTTGGTGACTCAATTTTCTACCCTATATAGGGTTTGAAAAGAATAAGAGATAAGTACTCATTTCTTCATTGTTGGTTGTTGGCCCTTGGTTATGGAAGAAAGAAAAGATTATGGGAGAAAAGATGAAATGCGAACTGCGCGGAAGACACACTGACTGATAGTGGGTCGAAGTGGCCAAAAGAGAAGAAAAGATGGAGCGAAGTGTGAGAGAGAGAGTCGTTGGATGAGAGGATCAAGGAGAACAGATCATCAAGTAAGATGGACCATGGACAACGCATCAAGCGAAAAAAGCCACCGTTGGATGCTTTGGAGCACCTCGCGGGAAGGAAGGAAAGACAGGATGGCGAAGCCCAGAAAACGTGAGTCAAGTTGACCTAGGGTTTGAAAAACCTAGGGTTATGGTATCTAGGTTTTTGACACCTAGGTTTTGGATTAAGGTTGTCGGTGAGTTATTGTAATGTATAAATAAGAACCTAGAAGGGAGAAGAGGGGTTTGTTATTGGGTTCGCGATTGTAAGAGAGAAGGATATTGTTCATTATCATTATCATATTGAGAGAGGAATAAGTGTTGAGTGTGATAGCCTTCTGGTATTGTAAGATCTTCAACTGGGTGCAAAGATCAACCCTGCAACTGGGTGCACAGGAAGGGGAGATAGAGAGGAGGATAGAAAGTTCTGCAAGCTAAGAGCGCAAATAGAACTGTATGCTTTCGCCTAATATATTATAAAGCACATTTCTGTGGACATATCCCTAGGGAGAGGGTGAACCACATATATCTTGTTTTGTGTGTGATTGATGCTGTGTTCTTTTCTTTTGTTACTCTGTTGATGCATCAGTTTGTTAGATATGACATACAATTGTGCGAAGTAGGTTTATGCTTGAAAAGAATAATTAGATATCCATGCGTGGTTGCCTTGATTCCACTTGCATTTCCTCCTTTTGTAGACACCTGTGTCCTGCAACCCCTTATTTCTACTTTGGGTGAGACTTCATCTGCTTCGCAGGTGTTGCCGAAAGGGCTAGTAGTTAGGGCTTGTTGGTGCGTTGTTAGAGTTGAACCCTGGGTCTACCCCTGTGCCAAAAAATGGTTCCATTTCTGGGACAGGGATCTTCTTGAGGGAATGTCAAGGTGGTTTCCATCGAAGACAAAGATTCAGAAGTGGATAGAAGATCAAGAAAAGGACTTCATTGAAGCCCAGAACAAGAACCCTAATCTTAGCACAGAGGATTGGTTGGGAAGGTATATCTTTACCGATATACACGAGATTTTCTTTGGAGGAATTCATCAAGAACTATACGAGTGGCTAGCGAGATTAGTAGATACCCAGTTTGAGATTAGATCTAGACCACTTGTGGTTTGGACGTCAACACTGATCAATAAGGTCAAGAGAGTTGATAATGTCGTGTCAAGAGTTGTATATCACTAGTTCGATATCACTATTGGAGGGTACATCATCTAGTTTTCCATCGATAGAGTTGAGTCGTATAGCCAAGAAGAGAGGTATTTATTTAAGGGGCCGAGAGGAAAACTTTTACACTTCTTAAAGTTGAAAATCAAGATGTTATTACATGAGAAGAACATCTTGAAGGTACAGTAGTTGGTCCGATTGAAAAGCTAATGTTCAAGAATTTAGACAGCGACAACGACGCAGAGGTGGGACATACGTGCAATGGGAGAATCTTCAGAGAGGTCCCTTTGGTGAACTTGTTTGAACAAATCCATGAACCACTAGTATAGGATGAAGGGTTTTACAGTGGAGAGAAAGAAGAACTATTGAATGAGGAACATTCAGAGTTATCTAGGACAGAGGAAGATAATATTGGAGAACCTCACCGGGAAGAATAAAAAACTTCAAGAACTGCGCAGACTGTTGAAGTAAGTACTATTACTCCTCCTGTTGTTTTAGAATCATTAAGCAATCAAAGTAGTTAGAGTCACCAGAGAACTCAAAGCATTGTCACTAGCATTTCAACACATACTCAGTCAAGAAACCTAGGAAGATCTATGTCCGATGAGATGAGGCTCCCTATATTTAGGGGAGATGGATCTGAAGATCCTGATAATCATTGATGAAGTAGTTAAGAGAGCTCAATTTAGTACTACCCTACGGGACCATGCACTAAGCTGGTACATGAAACTTGTCCAAGGAATTGCACAACCTGAACTGCTGAATGAGATCAAGTATGCGTTGGTTGCAGAATTCAAGAAACCTAAGTCGGAGTCACAATGCATTACATAACTGAAAGAAATCAAGCATAGAGTAGATGAACCTGTTTGGGAGTTTGATCAGAGGTTTAAGACCTTAACAGGTCTATTGACTTTTCAGATCCCATACGAGCAGAACAAGGAATGGTTCATTTCTTCCCTATTACCACACATCAGAGTCCCTCTGATGCAATAGAAGATCGCTTTGTAGGCTAAGGAACTGGAGATCATCATGAAACTAGAATCAATCCCTATGGGAGAATCCGGCTCAGGTATGAGTTAAATTTTAAGTCAGTTAACTAGCTTGTCTCTACAGGTCGAAGATATGAAGAAAGACAAGGGGAAAGATAAAAGAGAAGATATCTAGTGCATTAGATGAAAATCATGAGACCATGACAAGGAGCACTGTCCACTATTTCATGAATACTTGGCCTCAGGAGCCCTGAGCCCTTTGAAACAAATTACTCTACCTTGGTGCGAGGTATGTAGAAATCGACATCGCCCTGGTAAATGCTATTACATGCAAAAATATGTTCAGACACCTACAAACGTTTACTGCACCTTCTGTAAATTTGTGGGGTACAATGAGAAAGACTGTAGAGCTTATGACCTACTACATGAACGATCAAGAGACACATATAGGATCCAAGGTGAAGTACAATAAGACGAAACTACTCCACATTATAATTCCCCAGGAAGAGAAAGATTCAACCCTCGTGATGGATTCAGAGGAAGAGGAAAAATAAGAGGCATGGGTCGAGGTTGAGGTCAAATCATTTGTTACAACTGCGCACAACCAGGACATTTGGCAAGGGATTGTCAAAACCCTTGTACCACTTGCAGTTACTGCAACTCATTTGAGCATGTAATTGAATCTTTTCCAGCATTGTTAGCCAAACTTCAGGAAAGACGAGGAGGAAACCAACAAGTACAACTAATCTCAGCAGAACCTCGCGGAGAGGATCCCAGATTCATTGTAATCACTAGAGAAGATGCTATTACAGGAGAATATAGAGTGGCCCTGGGAAAGACTACAGAAGAATCAGGGGTTAGAAAAGCTACAGAGAAGACACAAGTGTTTGATGCAAGGAAAGAAAACCAAAAATTTGAGGAGGCAAGAAAATAATTCGGGAGAGACTAGGGTTGTTCATCAAAGACACGACCAGAAGTAAGAGAATGTGGAATGCCTCTAGCATTCGATCATTCTGCTCTGCCAGGAGAGGGAAAAGAGGTAAGAAAGCTCATGGAATTCTTATGTACTTGCATTAGTTTGATTAAGGATGAAAGCACTGTACAAGAGCTACAAAATTTAATCAGACAATATGATCTAGGAAAGCTAGAACCCTTGCTGAATAGAGAAGTACACCAAGTATCTAAAAAGAGAAGGACAAATAAGGAATTACACCTTAATGCTCAAATTGGAGAGTATGATATAGACTACATGGTCCTCGACTTAGGGTCGGAAGTCAATGTCATGACGAAGCAAACCTGGGCACTGATGGGAAAGCCTAAGCTGATTTATTCCCCTATCAGGCTCAGGATGGCTAATTAGTAGGGAGTAAGCCGCTTTGGGAGACTGGAGCATGTCCCTGTGGACATCGACAGAGTAAGGACGTTTGCACACTTCGAGGTGATTGAGATAGTTGATGATAGTTGTCCTTATCCTGCGTTGTTAGGAATTGATTGGGCTTTCAATAATTCCACTGTGGTTGATTTAAAGAAAAGAAGAATGAAATTTGAAGGAGATGGCCTTAGGGTCATTGCACCTTTGAATCCTGACGAAGGTCGCAACTATACCGAGCCCATCAAAGAAGAAGACTATGCATATGAACTAGAAAACATATACAAATTGATAGCCAGACATCAGGATTACATTAATCCTACAATAGATGGGAACTTAAGCTGGCGAAGTGACAACGCATTTTCATCAGACTCAGAGGAAGAAATGGAGAACTGGAAAAATAAAATGTATGAAGTATCTACACGGAGATGCACTAGATTGACCAGGGAAGTTCGTTGGATTGGAACATAAGTAAGTAACTTGCCCACCTTTGATGGTCTAAATCATTTTAAATATTTCTTGTTGGAATTTGAAGAAATTGTACCAATACAACAAAGGTTGTTGGCACTGTATGAGGCCTTGAAAGCAACTCGAGCAAGATGGTGGGGAACACAAAAAAACAACATTGTAGACTGGGTACAATGTCGCACTTTGATGACAACATGGTTTTCAGAACAAGTAGAAGGATGTGAAGTTAGATACACAGGTCGAAGATTCCCAAAGGATCATGTGCGAAGTTGCGAGGAGGCCTGGAGAAACACTCCTCAAGAGAATTGGGTGCACAAATTCATTAACACGTTGGACACAACCCCTATCAATTGTTATCTTCAAGCAAAAATATGCCTCACCACTGCATATTAGAAAGGTATGACTCAGAACTTTGTAACTACCTTTTATTTGAAAGCCAATATCCTACAGTTGATCAAGCATCACAAATTGTAAGACAAAGAGTCTTTGAGGAGGCACCTACCCACACTGTTGAGCAAGAAGAGGATGAATGGACTACACCTCTTCAGAAATTGCAAGGTTGTTACAATATCAACGCGGATGAAGACAATGATCCTAGGAATGTGAACATCTTAGAAACAGAAGGACAGAGAGACATAGAAGGAACAGGAGTGGAGATACCTTTTATTGGACAACCAATTAAAATCAAGAAAGTCAACATTGGAACAGAGAAAACACTAAAGCTTGTAAACGTTGGATATTATTGGGATGCTGTCACTATTGACAAGATCAAAGAATTATTGCACGAATACCAGGACTTGTTTCCAACCAAGTTCACTGATATGAAGGGAATTAAAGGGCCCATGGGAGAGATGAATATCCCCTTGAAACCAGATGCAAGGCCAATCAAGAAGAGACCCTACATATTGAAACCCAAGTATAAGGAGAAAGTCAATATTGAGCTCAACAAAATGTTGGAAGCACGAATCATAGAACCTGTTGAAGAGGCAGAATGGATTAGCCCTATGGTGGTGCATAATAACAAGACCAGAGAGATCAGGATCTATGTATATCTCAGGAAGCTGAATGATGCCTATTTTCATGACCCATTCCCTACACCATTTACTGATGAAGTGTTAGACAATGTGGGAGGACATGAGGTCTACTCCTTCACAGATGGATTTTCAAGATACCATCAGATCAGGATTGCCAGGGAAGATCGCCATAAGACCACCTTTGCTATAGAATGGGGATCCTACCAGTACACAATGATGTCATTTGGATTGAAGAATGCACCAGCTATGTTATCTACGGTGGTGGTCGAAGCATTCAAGGAGTTTTTACATAAATTTTTGGAAGCATATTTTGATGATTGGACTGTTTTTAGCTTATTGCAAAATCATATTGAATTTTTAAGACTAATGTTGGATAAGTGCATGCAATGTCAGATTTCCCTAAACCTGAAGAAGTGCATCTTCTTTTCACCCTCTAGAGTGTTGCTAGGCCATATTGTGTATAAGCATGGATTGCTGGTAGATCCATCTAAGATTGCCATTATAGTTGATTTACCCCCTCCTACTCAGTCAGACAACTGCATACTATGCTGGGACATACTGGATACTACAGGAAGTTCATTAAAGGATATGCACAGATCACAACACCCATGGAGAATCGTTTGAAGAAATATTGTCAGTTTCAATGGATAGAAGAATGCCAGCAGAGATTCGACACACTGAAACAAAAAATGGTTACTGTGCCTATTCTGGTTTTCCCAGATTGGAGAAAGGAATTTCATGTGCATGTAGATGCATCCTCTATTGCATTAGGAGTAGTGTTATCATAACCGGGAGCTAGAGACATTAACCACCTATTAGCCTTTTCTAGCATGAAACTATCTACAATTGAAATCAATTACACCACCATTGAGAGAGAAGGGTTAGCCATGGTGTATGAGCTGCAAACGTTTCACCACTACTTGTTGGGAGGACACTTTAAGATGTTCATTGATCACTCTGTGATGAAATACCTAGTCAAAAAGCTAGTTTTGGGGGGAAGAATATGCAAATGGCTTCTTCTATTTCAGGAATATGATTTTGAGATCATGGTTAAGCTGGGGAGAATGAACAAAGAACCTGACCACTTGTTGAGGTTGGAACATGGAGAGGAACCTACTATCTTGGAGGATACACTATCAGATGCATAGTTGTTGGCCATTAGAAAGGTTGATGATGACTTCGTCGAGATAGTCTAGTTTATGTCAACGTGAATGGCACCTCCGGAATATACAGTCACTCAGAAGAAACAACTAGTAGTTCGCGCTGTAGATTTTTCACTTATAGTTGGACAACTATACAAGATGGGACCAGATGAGATCCTGAGGAGATGTGTCATGGATGAATAAAGACCACTAATTCTAGCAGAATCACATGAGGGCATCGCAGGAGGACACTACGTAGGAAAAGAAACAATGCAAAAGGTTTTTAGAGCTGGCCTCTAGTGGCCCACTTTACACAAGGATGCTAAGGATTACCACAAAGCCTGTGATGTATGCCAACAAGTTGGGAAACTATCCAGAAGAGGTGAGATGCCTTTAGCACCCCAACTAACCTTACAAGCATTTGAGAAATGGGCCATTGATTTCGTGGGACCTATAAACCCACCAGGAAAGCGCACAGGAGCAAGGTACATAATCACTGTGACAGAGTACTTGACCAGATGGGCTGAAGTAAGAGCAGTCAAGGATTGTAGTGAAAATACAACTACGCACTTCATATTTGATGACATCATAACTAGGTTTGGATGATTGAATATCCTTATGAGTGATCAAGAAACACATTTAAATAATAAGACCATTGAAGCCCCGACTGAGGAATTTGTTGTTCATCATCAAAAGAGCACACCCTACCATCCACGAGCGAATGGGATAGTTGAAGCATTCAATAATATCTTGGAGACAACACTGACGAAGATTTGTAGTGTGAATAGGGATGATTGGGACTTGAGAGTATTAACAATGTTATGGGCCTATAGAACCACTTGCAAGAAGATGACAATGCAGACCCCCTTTAAGTTGGCCTATGGCCTAGAAGCAGTTGTACCAATGGAATATTTGGTTCCTAGTATGAGAATAGTAGCCTTTACAGATATGGATGACACTGGCATTGTTCAATAGAGGCTCGCGTAGTTGGTCGAACTAGAGGAAGATAGGTTTATTGCAGGATTCCTTCAGCAGGTGCAGAAGGAAAGAGAAAAGGCCTACCATGACAGACACATAAAAAAGAAAGCCTTTAATCAAGGAGATCTAGTATTGGTATATGACAGTAAGTTCATGAAGCATCTAGGGAAGTTCAGAACACATTGGCTTGGGCCATATGAGGTTGTCTATGTCACGGAAGGAATAGTTGTGCAGTTGAATACTTTGAATGGAGAATGGAAGGAAGGTTTGGTGAACGAGAGTCGGTTGAAATTGTACTATGACAACCAGCTTCCTCGAAGCCATCAGTAAGAGCAGAAGAGGAAGGGTCCAAGTACCAGGTGCAGTTGAAACTGGGTACCAGACATAGAAAATAAAGTCTGCACATAGTGGGGGAGGATAGTGCATAAAGCACAGGCTGCTTCGTGCAGTCTGAAGTCGAAGAAACACAAAAGGATCAAATCTGAAGTGCCTCGGGATGAGTCAAATGTGATTTTTGGGGGGATTTTGGCCCTTGGTTATGGAAGAAAGGAAATATTATGGGAGAAAAGATGAAATGTGAACTGCGCGGAAGACACACTGACTGATAGTGGGTCGAAGTGGCCAAAAGAGAAGAAAAGGTGGAGCGAAGCGCGAGAGAGAGAGTCATTGGATGAGAGGATCAAAGAGAACATATCAACAAGGAATATGGATCGTGCACAACTCATCAAGCGGAAAAAGTCACCGTTCGATTCTTTGGAGCACCTCGCGGGAAGGAAGGAAAGACAGGCTGGCAAAGCCCAAAAAATGCGAGTCAAGTTGACCTAGGGTTTTAGACACCTAGGGTTTTGACACCTAGGTTTCGGCCTAAGGTTGTCGGTGAGTTATTGTAATGTATAAATAAGAACCTAGAGGGGAGAAGAGGGGTTCATTATTGGGTTCACGATTGTAAGAGAGAACGATAATGGTCATTATCATTATCATCTTGAGAGAGGAAGAAGTGATGAGTGTGAGAGCCTTTTGGTATTGTAAGATATTTAGCTGGGTGCGCAGGGAAGGGGAGATAAAGAGAAGAAAGAAGAGAAGAGAGAAGGAGAGAAAGATCTGCAAGCTAAGAGCGCAGATAAAACTGTATGATTTCACCTAATATATTATAAAACACAGTTATGTGGACGTAGCCCTAGGGAGAGGGTGAACCACGTATATATTGTGTTGTGTGTGATTGATGTTGTGTTCTTTGCTTCTGTTACTCTGTTGATGTATTAGTGTTAGATCTGAAATATAATTGTGCCAAGTAGGTTTATGCTTGGAAAGAATAATCAGATCTCCGTGCATGGTTGCCTTGATTCGACTTGCATTTCCTCTGGTTGTAGACACCTGTGTCCTGCAACCCCCTATTGCTACTTCATGTGAGACTGCATCTTCTTTGCAGGTGTTTCCAAAAGGGCCAATAGTTAGGGCTTGTTGATGCGCTGTTAGATTTGAACCCTAGGTCTTCCCCTATGCCAACATTGGTTTTCTCTTGTCATTAGAGCTTTTTCATGGTTGTATTGGAAATATCTCTCTAAGAAAAGTTGGTTGGGGTTTTCCCCGAGTTTGGGGTTTTCCTAGGATAAATCTTTGTTTCTTCTTGTGCTTTTTTATCTATTGCTTATATATTTCATTATATGATTATTTAATGTTAAAATAAGATAAAAATTCTATGGTAAATCTAATGTTAACGAAACTGATGAAAATTTAACATGGTATCAAAGTTGGTTACCTTTAGAAAAGTCTAAGTATTCGAAGGAAGATCGTGAGATTTTCCACATTGCTGAGATTTGTTTTCAAACAATTTTATTTGTCAAGCTCGTTGAGAACTTGTTATAAAGACAATTTGGACAAAATCCACCAATTATCAACTCGTCCTACTCTAGCGCACCTATTGGACTTCTCATACCGAATTTCCGTCAAAATTGAAGTTTTAGGATTCTTAGGCTTGTTGACATTTTCCTGGACATTGAGTCTTCTGATTCAAATTTCTAATTTTTTCTCATTGATGTAATGTCTCAGATTAGAAGACAAAGTTGGATGGTGTACTTGTATATAATATGAGGGTATTTGCAGGAGATGTACACTTGGAAAAATAACATTTATCCAATCAGTGACAATGGATTCGAAGGGATCTTAGATCTAGTGCACTCAGAGGAAGCCCAAGGATTGGAGGCAACAATGACGATGTCTCCTAATGTATATGACAACTCAAATGGGATAGAAACAACTAGACTCCAGGTTTTCATATAAGGTTTGATATTTTATATTTCTACAACGTAAGTAAGTGTTGTAACTAGAATAGTAGTCTTTAGAATTCTATTACTGCTATTGCTATCAAATGTTTAGTAACACTTGAATATTGTTGGTATTATGATCATTAAGTAAAAGCTCATTGTTCAGTATTAATGATGTACTTGTTTACAAGATAAATTTATCTCCTCTATGAGATGTTCTTGGTTGTTGACCTTGTTCCAGGAAGGTCACAAGTGATAGCTCTGAGAAGGAGCTACTACGATGATTGTTCCCCTTCTTGTTTTTTATTATTGTTATTATTATAAGAGTATTATTCTTGTTTGTTGTTTTCCCTTGTTGTTTCTCTTGTTCCGGGAAAGTCATAGGATATAGCTCTGAGAGGGAGACATAATGACAGTTGCAGGAGGAAACATATTAGATGGTCGCTAGCTGATACATGGAGTAGATTATCCTGACATAGAGTTGTGTACATGACCATACACATCCATGTAATGAAGGAGAAAAGGACGAAGTCAAAACATTCTAGAAAGAAGGGTACTTTTTTGGGAAACAAACTATCTCATATGGAGATTGATTGTAAATAGTAGAAGGCTCTGAAGATGATCATACAAATCCCTCTAGTTCAGTTTACTATTCTTCATATCGTCAAGAAGAGTCAGTAGAGCCAGAAGGGCCTACCCAAAATCGTTGCAGTGACCAGGAAGAGACCAGCATGGTCGCATGATACTTTTTAGGATGCAAATGGGATATAGATATATGTCATTGATGATCCATATCATGAGGAGGATCAGATGGATCCACCAGTGGTGAGGCATGTGGCCCCACCATGTACCAACTTTGAAGAAGCTAGAGTTCAGAGGGAGTCATCCCTCGAGATCTAGTAGGGAGGAGCATCCTCCCCAGGACAATTCATACGAGATAAAAATTCAAGAGGAGGTCAACATATGTAGAGGGATCATATGGCCTCGAAGATTATATAGACTCACCAGGAGTCAAGATTCAATGGGAGCATGTAGACTCAGTGTGAGCTTGATCTCATAGAGAGTCAGTGTCTTAGAGACTTTCATTCAAAAAATATTCCTCCTTAGATTCATATGGGAGAGAGAGATGTCTTCCAGGAATGACATACATGAGGATAGATCGAAGATTTAGAGGCTTCGAGGAGATATGAGACCACCTTGGAGGATTCCCTTGTTTCAATGATAGAGGAGGAAGCCAGTTAGAAGGACCGAGATATGGATTTTTCCTTGGTTCCGAG
Organism: Picea sitchensis; assembly: GCA_010110895.2. Taxonomy (NCBI): domain Eukaryota; kingdom Viridiplantae; phylum Streptophyta; class Pinopsida; order Pinales; family Pinaceae; genus Picea; species Picea sitchensis. The sequence continues at coordinate 132,032 of SNQJ01S0001677.1, read as the reverse complement.
ACCAGAAGGGAAGTTAGTGGTGAATTCCAAGTTGATCTGCAAGATCAAGCATGCTGCAGATGGAATCATAGAGGTGTAAAAAACTCGATTTGTGTCCAGAGGATTCTCCAATCAAGAGGGAGAAGATTATGATGAGACACTTGCTCCAGTAGCATAGGTGTTATAGTCCAAAATGCCACTGTTATGCATTTTTTACATTGGCCTACTCTTTACACATTTTCCAACCACTTTTGCTAAGGTTCCTCTTAAAAAACATCTTTTTGTATGGTGTGCGCACCATGATAGACATGCAGCGCATGTACATACGTGACTTGAATACCAAACAACCCGCGTGTACTCTCAAAAGTGGAAAAAAATAAAAAATTATGTGCTTTCTAGCAGAGTTTACAAGATATTTTGGGTTGCACAACCATTTTACCTCCTGTATCCATTTTGACAATTGAATAACCATAATTTATCCATATAAAAGGGGCTATAGAGGGGTCATTTGAAGATATGAAAGAAGAGGCAAGTGAACTCTGCCAAAATTTCTCTCTCTCTCATTCCAAGCCTTTGCATCATGTTCTGTGTTTTCATCGTCAACATTCCCAATCATTCATCCTCCTTATGCAATCCATCCATTTCCTTCTATTGGCATGTTGGTTGTGAGGATCTCACTTTGGGATTGGTGCACTTGGATTCTAATTACAGGAACCGAGGTGAGGTTTGTGGATTTGTGTCAATAAGATTAAGGTTGTATCTTATCATATTGTTTTTAATAAAAGATAATTTTCTTGTCCCAAATCTATGTGTCTTCATGTTTATATTTCTAAATTGATTTCATGAATATTTAGGCCTTTAAATGATCTTGGTGATTATGCATATGTTGTTGTATATTTTTCTTTGAAGTTGTTCCATGCCAACATTGGGAGGAGCCCTACAATCCAAGAGAGAACAATGATAGGAAATGATATACTACAAACAAAAGGACTTAAAGTGCATACTTTGATTTAACTTTCCTTTCCTTAATTGTCATTAGTTCTTGTTAGATTTGGGTAGAATAGGAGTAATTTTGTCTTTTAAGGTATGATTGCTCTGCCTAGTCACTAGACCCTGATTAGGGGGATTTTTTCCCAAAGAAGAATTGGTGACTCCACTAGGGAATCTCTCTAGGGTCTTGTTAGGAGATTCTTTTTGGTTTGAATTCATGTTGTTTTTCTATGTTTTCTAAGTCTATGAGAGTCTTTGGTCACCTTACAGGTGTTTACCAGTTTCCATGATCTGGGTGGTCACTCTGAATCTTATCTATTTTTGAGTTTGTTCAGTCATATGCATGCCATGGTATATACCCAGACCATGTACACACACTTTCTGAGTTTAACCCAGGATGTGTATATACGCATGTTGCCTGTGCATAGAACGCATGTCTGTTCTTTTGAAGAGTTTTTTTCAGAAAAATTTTCATTTCTTCCAAAAAATATTTGGTTTCTTAGGTCCTCCTAAGTGCCAGAGACCTCAGCTAACTATTGTTAGAAAATATTTAATTCTCAGTTTGTTTATGAAATTGTAAAGAAATCCTCTTGTATAGTTTTCTTTGTCTCTTTCTGTCTTTTAGCAAGGTTGAATGTGTGCTTTCAAGATTTAGGTTCTCCTTTGGATTCTGGTGAATCCCTGCTTTCTGGAAGTGGTTTAGGACTAGAGTTAGTCTCTTGGTTGTTCTTCTTATCTCTTGGTCTACTTTGAAAAGAAAAGAAATAGTTGTTTTGTTGTTTTCATTTCACAAGCATATAAAAAAATTTCAAAAATTGTAGTTAAGTGTAAACTTTTTTCTCGTCCTTTTCCCTTGTATTCATTTTGCAAAAAGAAAAAGAAGTTTCTTAACTTCATTTGCATGTTACTTTGCATGTTCATTTAGTTTTAGTATCTTAGGTTGTGTTTATAAAACAAAAGAAATCTCAACCCAAAGTTCCTTCTTTCCTTCATCTCTGGAAGTTTAAGTAGTTGCATTGCATATGGAACGAAAGAGCATTCTAGGATAGATTGCATGTTAGGATCTTGGTTTTCATTTGAAATTTTTTCATTTTAGAAGTTAAAAGAGACAAATATTTATTTGTAGGACGTAGTTTGATTTCATTCACATTCAAAGAACAATCTTATAAAACTTGTTAACTCTTCTCTTCTAGTCTCTGAAAGAACATCACAAGTTTCACTACCACACCCTTGAGTAATAAAGCCATTAAAATTAATGCTTAATTTTAAAATCAATTAGACTTTTTCATTTATAGGGTACACCAATTAGAATAGGATTTAGGGCCTTGTATTAGGTGTGGAGAGGAAACTCTCCAAGGCCACTAAACAAACTTAAGAGTCTGAGGTAGGGAGTGTTAAAGTCCATTTCTCGTAAAACTTAGCCATGACCCCCCTCTAGTATAGGGGATAAAAGTGAGGTTACCTGATGAAAGGCAAAGGAGATAACCCCTCAAAATCTTGACCAAACATAGTGGGGATCATATTTGAGGTTCATTATTTGGATTTGTCTGGTGGCATCTGACTATAGAGCTTCGTGGACCTCGAATCCATTCAGGATCATCAGTTGTCCTCCAGACCATTTGTTTTTGGTACCCTTGAAAGGCTTCGAACATAGTTATCCTGCTCATACGATCTTCTTGACTATCGACTGTACCCACCTGGTGACTCACTGCGAGATGGAAACCTAGTTTCTTTTTATAGGTACTCACATAGGTGACTGCGGGGGGGATACCATTGTACCTAGGATAGACGCTAGACCAAAATTCACATAGTATACCCTAAGGGTGTTTCCATGTTTGAGTTACACTTGCACCGATAATTTTCTCTAGTGTTGGTTGGCGTTACTATTCTTCATGCCTTTCTCTGGTTTTCTTGATTTATCTTTAGGGAATTTTTAGTGTGTGCTCTGTGCTTCCCCCTAGATTTTCCTTAGAGTGTGGGTTCATTGTTTCAAAAAGTGGATGATGAACATCTCTTCCATTCATGAAGACTTCAAAGCCTCCCACCAGTAATTGTGGATCCACCCCCACCATCGCTGAGGAAAAGGTTAGATCAAGAAGGTTATTTCGAAGCTACCGAGCCACAAGAAAGTGTGCCCAATTGTTAGAAAAATAGGATCAGAAAGCAATAAAATAAAAACAAATGTGGAAATAAAACACAAAATATACACAATAAAATAGAGACACATATATAATTGGTTCACCTAGTGTGGGCTATGTCCACTAGAGAAATTTCTAGGTCCTTCCTTTTTATTATCTAGCAAATGAAGGGATAGAACATACAACACATATCCTATAACTTCCTCTTATTTATCTAACATTATCTTCTCTCAGAATACAATATTCACAATGATACACAACCACAATATAATTCCCTCATAAAAGAGGGTTTCCTTCTAGGGAAAAAAACCCTAACATAACTTCTACCATCATATCTGTGACCTTATAATGAATGATCCATATTTA
>SNQJ01S0001677.1:113797-128507 GCA_010110895.2 Picea sitchensis | reverse complement strand
GGGGGGGGGGGGGAATCCCATCCTGCAACCCCCCCGCATGGAGGGGTGTATATTATTCTAGGGTGTATAGTCCCGATGAGGTATAAACATGACTGGAAATAAAGATCTCTAAATTAGGAAGTTAATCAGGCTCCACAACCAACAATCTCCCACTTGGAGACTGATCACAACAAATCCACCATTTTTGTACTTGTTGGCCTATGATCCACCTTGGACCTAGAAAAATTTTCATCTTCACCTTCATGCTTGAAGACCAATTGAAACTAAGTAGGAACTCAATTTATCTCTGGTTACTCTCTTTGTTAACATGTCTGTAGGATTCTAGCTAGTGTGTATCTTTTCCAACTCCAAATCTCCATCTTCCAAGATAGATCATAGGAAATTGTACCTGATATGTATATTCATAGTCTTCGAATGGAAGGATGATTTCTTTGCAAGATGAATGGCACTCTCGTTGTCACAATACATCCTGCTATTATCTTTCTTCTTTCCCAATTCCTCCATAAAACTTTGTAACCAAATCATCTCTTTACTAGCCTCTAGCAGCAACATACTCTATCTCTATTGTTGAAAGTGCAACAACCTTTTGTAGTTTCAAAATCCAACTTACTGTTGTTCCACCTACAGTAACCACATATCCCGTGCTGCTCCTCTTGCTATCTTTATCACCTGCCATATTTGAATCAACATATCCTTGTAGAACAATGTCCAAACCTCCAAAACATAATGCATGAGTAGCAGTACCTTTCAAATGCTCGAGAATCCAATTTACTACCTCCCAATGTTCTTTACCTAGATTTTTCATATACCTGCTCACAACTCCCACTGCATGTGCAATATCTATTCTTGTTCAAACCAACACATACATCAAGTTTCCAATTTTTGATGAATAAGGGACCTAGACATATATTCTAAATCCTCGTATGTCTTGGGACACATTTTTTTGGTGTACTAACTAGTTTTTCATTCCGCATTCTAAACCTCTCCAACACCTTCTCTATGTACTCACCCCGAGACAATGTCAATTTGCGATTTTTCCTATATCTTGTTATTCTCATACCAAGGATTTTCTTTGCAGCACCCAAATCCTTCATTGTAAATGAATTAGATAATTTCTTCTTGAGCACATTTATATCCTTCATATTAGACCCTGCAACAAGCATGTCATCTACATACACTAGCAAGATAATATAGCTTCCATTTTCTATCCTTTTAAAATAAAAACAGTGATCAGAACACCATCTACTATAAACTTGTTCTGTCATAAACCTGTCAAACTTCAAATACCACTGCCTTGGAGCTTGATTTAGGCCATACAATCTCTTTTTCAACCTGCATACCAAATTCTCCTTCCCATTGACCTCATACCCCTGTGGCTGCTGCATATAAATCTCTTCCTCCAAATACCCATGGAGAAAAGTTGTTTTTACATATAATTGTTCAAGATGCAAATCTTCTATGGCCACAAAAATTAAAATAGTCCTAATTGAAGTCATTTTAACAACATGAGAAAATATTTCATCAAAATCTATGCATTTCTTTTGTGCAAATCCCTTTACAACAAGTCTAGCCTTGTACCACTTTTATCCTCTATATTCCTCCTTCAACTTGTAAACTCATTTATTCTGCAATGCTCTTTTTCCTGTAGGTAATTGAACCAAGTCCCAAGTTTGGTTATTTACTAGGGAATCCATTTCCTCTTTCATGCCTTGCTCCCACTTCTTTTTATTGTCTATTTGCATTGCCTCTTCATAACATTCTGATTCACTAGAATCAATCAACAATAAATAATACAAAGAAGGAGAGTATTGTTCAGGGGGTCTACTTAACCGGGTAGATCTTATAACAACACTTGTAGGAGTTTGAGGTACCTGTTGCTCCTTTTGTTGTACATTTTGATTTCTTGGTACCTTTGGAATTTCTTTTTTAGTGATCTCATCAAGCACTATGTATTTTGGTTTTTCTTTTTCCTATTAATTTCCCTACAACTGATCTTTGTACATGAAATTCTCATTGAATATGACATATCTAATCTTAATGATTTTGTGATTTTAATAATCCCATAAGAAATAACCAAAATCATTAACATTGTATCCAATACAAGTACAATTATTGTATTTTTCCTCAAGCTTTGTTCTATTTTCTTTATCAATATGGAAAAATGTTTCACAACTGAAAGTCTTCAAAAAATAATAGTTTACCTTTTCACCTATCCATGCCTCCTCTGGAATTCCACCATCCAAAAATCTTGAAGGTCCTTTATTTATTAAGTAAACAATAGTATCTACAACATATGCCCATAAATGTAAGGGAAAACTAGCATGCACTATCATACTCCTTGCACGCTCCATGATTGTCATGTTCATCCTTTCTGACACACCATTTTCTTGTGGTGTTCCTGGAACTGTCTTCTCTCTACAAATCCCATGGTATGAACATTAATCATCAAAATCCTTGCTGAAATATTCACCTCCATTGTCTGATCTGAGACACATCAACCTTTTTCCTGTCTCATTCTCAACCAAATCTTTCCATTTATTAAAAGTATCAAAAACATCATATTTTTGTCGAATGCAATAAACCCAAGTTTTTCTAGTTCATCATCAATAAAAGTAACATAATAATGAGAGCCACTAGGAGATGATACCTGAGCTATTCCCCATACATATGTATGCACAATATCTAACCTTTCACTCTTCTTTTCTTTTCCAACTCTGAGAAATCTGTGTCTCTTTTGTTTTCCATAAACATAATGCTCACATAAATCCAAATCAATTTGTTTAAGATTTGGCAGAAAATTTCTTTTGTGAATTATCTACATCCTTATCTCACTCATATATCCAAGCCTATGAAGCCATAGTGATGTATCCACTCTTGTAGAAGCTAAAGACATAGAAGAGTCAGTATTACCAGTACATAAATACAATGAACCTACCTTCTCTCCTTTTTCTATCACCAGTGATCCTTTGGTGACCTTCCATGCCTTATCTGTAAATATAGATATACAACCTTCACTTGCCAACTTCCCTATTGAAATTAGATTTTTCCTTAGATATGGAACATGTCTTACCTCTTTCAACAAACATTGGTTTCCATTCCTTTGCTTTATTTTTACCTTTCCCATTCCAACAATTTTGCATGGTGCATCATCACCCAAATGAACCTATCCAAAATCACCTTGAACATAATCTAGAAAATGTTTTCTATGGGGTGTGGCATGAAGTGAAGCCTCTAAATGTACTACCCAAGACTCATAAATATTATTACAGTAAGAATCAAATCATCTTGTAACACATTACCTGTTACATTGGCTTTCTGATTTTTCTCCTGTTGTCCATCTCTTTGTTTCTTTGGAGCTCTGCAGTCTTTCTTCATATGTCCTTTCTTCCCACAATTCTGACACTCTATCTTTCCTAGTTTGAATTTGGATCTACCCTTCCTAAAATTCCTGTGGTTCCCTGAGCCCTTTCCTCTATCATTTTGTCTTCCCCTATTCTCCATTTTTAATGCATTACCTGATGTCTCACATGTGCTTTTTCGTTGGATTTCCTCTCTAAGGATAACACTAAGAACATCATCAAATTTTAAAGTTCTTGAATTAGAGACAGAGTTACTTATAGCCATGACCAAGCCATTCTAGCTTTCTAAAAATGAGCACAATATTAGAAGATCCCTGACTTCATCATCAAACTCCACTTTTATAGAACTTAGCTGATTAGTAACCGTATTAAATTCATTTATATGATTTGCAATAGGCCCACCCTCTGACATATTCTTATTAAATAATATATTCATTAGAAATACCTTATTGGACGCTGAGGGTTTTCATACATTTTAGCCAATGCATCCATCAATTCCTTCTTTGTATTTTTTTTCGAAATATTGAAAGCCACCAACATTTCTAGGGTCAACTGTATCGTTCCTAGTGCCTTTCTGTCAAGAACCTCCCATTCTTATTCCTTCATGGATGTCATCTTATTTTCTATTCCACCCAATGGTAGGAACAGATCCTTCTAATATAAATAATATGTCATCTGCATCTTCCATAAATGGTAGTTTTGGCGGTTAAATTTCTCGATCCTAAACTTTCCATCTTCTGCCATTTCTCCCACTTGAACTAGGAACCCTCTTTTCCTGCGAGTTACCTTTCGCTTTGATACTAGTTGTTAGAAAAAAAGGATCATGGAGCAATAAAATAAAAACAAGTGCATAAATAAAAAGCATAATATACACAATACAATAGAGACACAAATATACATGGTTTACCTAGAGTCTCCATAGGTCACTGGATATGGAAGAAAATGACGCGACCTCTACTAATATTCCCCATACTCTTGTCTCGACCATAGGTGGAGGGGGCACCATGCCCCCTCCCCCACCTTCCCCTACAATAAATACCTTTCTTTAGACAACTACCACTTCTGGTAGTGGCATAGTGTCTACTACGACTTCAACCACTATTCATACTTCGACCATACATAACATGTTTGGTGCTCATTTATCATATGGGATGTCGAGTTTCGACACAAGTTAGACTTTAAAATACTCCACTTTACAGACTACTGGTCTAGGGGCAGGGAGTTCTAATACTCCCTTGCACGAATCCCTCAGGGAAACCTCTACTCCATACAATGCAATCCCTTATGGTGGGGGTCATATTCCCCCTCCATCCCCCTCACTTGGAGGTGCTTTTCAACAACCATCCAGGCCTAATTCTAGTTCTAGCTTGTTTAGCAGAGGGAGTCAGTCCTATACGACTCTCAATGGGTCCATGTCGTTGTATTTATTTGGTGCTTTTGGGAATAACGCCTTATGTTCATCAACATTTTTGTTAGGGGGAAACCCCTTTCTCAATCAACCCAACACTATGCAAGGATTTATACCTTCATAAGGAATGATGGAAAGAACCACTTCATTTCAAGGTCTTGGAAATCATGGGCAGGGTTCTTTACCTCTGTAAGGGATATAGATTGAGGGAAACCCATCCCACATCCAGTGGAAGCTCAGGGAAGGTTCACTTCCTATACTAGGGGGATCATCTAGGGGAAACCTCAACCAAGGTTTTTGGAATACCATGCAGGGGGAAATCCCCACTCAAGATATGTAATAAAACTATTTGAATTCCTCAACGATGAAAACTAGTGCACAGGTCCCTTACAATGACCCTGGTTTTTACCAGAACCCTGTTCAGCAGGAAAAAATTTCTTTGCAACGTGGAGCCAACCAAAATCTAGGTTCGTCTTTTCATTTAACTGCACCACAACCTAGGTTACCGTTTCTGGAAACTCTTCATTTTCCAGACTTGTAAAGGTTGTTAAATGACCCTATTTGTCATTATCCACATTGGCCTCCTATGCTGACTTAGTTTCCCTCAGATATTCCAAAATTTGAAGGAAATCTTAGCGAATATCCGAGCGATCATGCTACAACTTTTCACTTGTGGTGCTCCTCCAATTCACTAAATTACAACTCTATTAAGCTGTGATTGTTTCAACGCACTCTCATAGGGGGTGCCACAAAGTTGTATGTTGAGATCGATGGCTTGAAGTACTCTTACTTTAACGATCCGGCAATGGTTTTCTTGAACCATTTTCAGCTACAGGTGAGATACCATGTTGACACTGAGTTGTTGTCCAATTTCGAGTAGAATAAGGTCGTCCATATCTCTGATCATATTCAGGAATGGAATATCCGTAAGATCTTGATTAAATTAAAGGTCTCTCATGCATTTTTTCTCAAGTGGTTCTTGAAGTCTTTGGTTCCGTGTGTTTCTAAAGGCGTCGCAACTTCCAAAGTGTTTTATGTGGAAGAAGGTATAATGAGAGCTCAACAACTGGAATTGATCTATTCGTAATCTTAAATGATTTATGAGATTCTTCATGATGCACTGCGGTCAACCTTTGACTTGAACAAACCAAAGTTTGGGCCTCATACCGATGGTATTGTCAGCTCATCACAAATCAAGCCCATGGATCAGTTGTCCAACCAAATGCAACAATTATCGCTACAACAAATTGTGGCCAACTAGACTTCTAGTATGACTTCCCCCGCCACCCTCACATTAGAAGACACACTGTGTAGATGAAAAACCCCGAGGGTAAACACCAATCCAAGGGGAAAATAAATGGCAAGGGAAAGAAGGGTAAGGGGGGTAATGAAAAAAAGGTTGCTAACAATTATGGTGAGGTAAAAAATGAAAAGAATAAGGTTAATTTCCCATGTAAGATTTGTACAGAGGACCACCTGACTCATCAGTGCCCTCAGATTGAGGAAGCCTAGAATCCTTTCGCACAACAATAGTCTATTGTGTTAACTAAACCTTTCCCTCAAGGGAAGAATTTGACATAGAATTCCTCATACACAAACGTGCTTGGGGGTAATCAGGGTGCCTCCACACTTAATTCTAACACCAAATTAGAAAATGTGTACATGATGAGAATGGATGATCATCTTCATACCAGGGCTCGTGATTACATAATGCTTGAATCTGCTGAGAAAGGAAAATAATATCCTGACCCATCGACTCCTCTTCATATTGAGAATACAATGGGATAAATAGTGTCTCACATACCCAAATCTGAATTTAAGAATTCTTCTCATAATCCAAATGCAAGGGTTTCTCAAAACTACTTTGTCGTTGAAGATCTTGTGCAAACCCCTTGTGCGATGTTTGCTCTGGAGGTCCTCCAGAGTTTCTCCTCATAGAGAAAAGTGTTAATGTGCGCTTTAGGTGTTTCTGAGAAAACTAACTCAAGATCTATTGTTTTTTACCCTTCCAATGTTAAACCTCATTTTCCTNTTATGCCACAAAATCATTGACATGAAATATTTTTCGCACGGTGATAGATGAGGGTGCATCAACTTGCGTTATGTCATTGGCATGTTGGAAGGCTATTGGTCAACCTGAGTTGTCTCCATCTCCTACGTTGTTAACTTCATTTGAAGACCATTCTTTTCTACCACATGGAATAATCCCCTCCTTCCCCATGGAGTTGGAGGGAAAAACTGTGTGTGTCGAGTTCGAAGTAGTCGACGTGCCTCTCGACTACAACCTTTTGTTGGATCAAAGTTGGACTTATGCAATGACAACAATGGTATCCTCTATCTTTCGAGTAATATGCTTTCCTCATGAAGGTAGGATAGTAACTAGTGATCAAATGTACTTCTCTCACCATGACCCTTCATCGGGGGCATCCATGGTCCCGATGATTGATAACTCGCAGCAAGGTAGTTTCAACTTAGGTGCTAGAATTTTTCCATCTTTGATGGGGACTTTTGACTTTCCACCACCTTCGAATGTTATTAAATTTATTTCGGTTTTCTTTGATCAACCTAAGACTGCGATTTTCCAAGTGAATTCATTTGAAATGACTTATTTCGATGATCTGTGGACTTTACCTTACCCGTCGAATTCAATGGAAGGGGTAGGGAATCCTAGCATTGTTATGCCCTTATCCACAGTTGAGGTCACGTACAATATTTTTCAGAAAACCTTGGCCAACTCTGATCTAACTCCCCCTCAAGAGATAGATCCTATTCTAGAGCCTATTGTTATAGCAAGATTTTCCTCACTTTATGCAAATTTTCTCAGAAGGCCTTTTCCCATTTCCCTATGCAGACTTGAAGTCCCTTTTTGAAAATCCCAAAGCTAAAAAAAATATTTTTCCACATATACGCGCCCTACCTATTGTACAACATGCATATACGCAGGTTGCGCCACTACAATATGCGTACATTGGGTTTTGTGCTCAAAATTAAAAAATGGTGTCAGGTTTCCATGTCACGTCATGAGATCCATGATCCTTGACCTTCCATATACTAGAAACATTCTGACTTGGCCCTTCAGTTCCACTTGAAGGCTATAAATTGGCCAAATCTGAGCTATGGAAAACAGGAGAAGAATTCAACTTTGAGAGAAAAGTTACTCTGAAGAAATTATTCACTTCATATTGAGTCTGCATCCCTTTGTCCTTTTAAGTCTGAACACATTGTTGAGCCCCCAAGCTCTTCCCTACTTGATTGAGAACTTCATTGTCTCTCTTATATGAGCTTGCCTTTGGTGGAGGATTGAAGTGGTGGAGGCCCAACTGGAAGGGACTTAGTTTCTCAGTTTTGAACCATGCCAACAATGAAGTTTGTAATTCATTCACTTTTTTTGATTATATTTTAATAGAAATACTCTTTTCTCATTTAATAAATATCTTGCAAATATTTAAATTGTTATTCCATGGGCATATTTGTTATGAATGTTGATGGATTATGCTATTGAATGTTCTAAATTTATATATTATCACCATATGCTTGTGTTTCTTGGTTGTTGAGGACATGTTGCAGGTGTATTTCTTTGAGTCAAGTGCTCAATGGTGGACTTCATCGAACCTCTGGATGAGGTAGGCCTCTTATATTTTCTTGCTAACATATTTGTTTATATATCATACCTAATATTAGAGTTGATTTCTGTATTCATTTCCGTCTGTTGTGGTTTACCCCTAGTCATAGAGATATTTTCCTCGTAACTGAATTGGCAACCATAATGGGGTTAAAATCTTCTTTTCGGGGTTTGGAGTGTTTTTCTCCCTGATTTCTCTCGTTTATATTGAGTTTCTTGTCATCTGATTGCTTGATAGCCTCTGTTCATTCTGAGTCTGAGTTTCTTATCCTTCTCCTTATCCTGGCTATGTTTTAACACATATACACAGGTTTTTACCTGACAACTGCATACATACACATGATGTCCTTCTGCAAGAGGCGTATATACGTGATTTTCTCTTGAACGGTCATGTACATCATCCTTTTCTTCTTGGTTACTGGGTTTGATGTTTTCTGGGTAAGTTTTGATGGTTGATGAGTCTTCTTAGGTCTCTGTTATGACTGTTAAGTGTTTGTGGAATGATAGGAAACCTTTCTTTGGTTGAATTTTTGGGCGGTTCCTTTCTCATCATCCTTTTCATTTGATTGTCCTTGCATCTTGGGCTAGGTGTTTTCTTCTTTATATCCTACTTGGTTTGTCTCTGTTTACATATAGTAGAATTTTTATATCAAGTTGTTGTTTAGTCCTTCCATTTTCATTCTTTTATATTTAAAGTACAAAAATATTAGGCATTTTGCATTGATGGCATTTGATATTTTAGGTCCTTACCATTGATCTTAGTACATGTATAGAAAGATTGCATCTTAGTTGGAATTGTAGAACTAAATCGAAAATTGCATTTTGAAAAGCATATCATTTATTGGGAATTGAAGTTAGGACTTTGCATTTTATTCATATTCATTTATTTTACTTGTTGAGTCATAACATCATTAGTTTCATGACCTCACCTTTTTTTGAGTAAGAAAGGCCACTAAAAGCAATGCTGACAATTTAAAATTGATTAGAAATGATTTTATTTTCTAAGGTGCACAAAATAGCTTAGGATTTAGAGCCTTGGAATATGATTTTGTGAATAAACTTCTCCAAGGTTACTAAATCAACATATGTGTCTGACTAAGGGAGTAGAGAAATCCATTGTATAATTGGTGACGTCATGAGGCTCCACTTACATCGAATTTAAGAACGAGGTCACGTGAGGTTCGTTGAGGGGATATCCCCCAATACCTTCTTAGCGTCAGATATGTTTCTGGGGATCTATTCATATATGGGGATCTTGATAGTACCTTTACCTCTGTGAGAGGTGGTGCTTTCTAGGTTTCGGTCCTTGTTACCCTGCCCATACGGTGGACCTGACTTGTGAGTGTTCGCCTGCACATCAGTTATATCGTGGTTTCTTAGTTTATTGACATAGGTACCACATAGGTTACTTGCAGGGGTTATTCTGCAAGTACCCTAGGTCAGATAAGGGTTGGACATCACACAACCTTTATGGAGGATTACCTCTCCGGGGGGATCTGACCGACTAGTGTTTAAGCCCACGAGGGCCATTATAATTGATTTTTATACCTCTGATATTTAGCAGGGAGTCTCATGCCCCTATTGGGTGAGGCATACCTACTTTAGGGAGGGAGGCCCCTTTCAACCACTTTATCCTGTTTGTGTGCATATTGGAATTTTGTTTGTTTTATTTTGGTGTGCTATTTTATTACTAGTTTTTCTTAGGATTTGTTTTTTATATCACGAGTCTTGAGTCAACGTGGAGCCAAACCAGATTCCTCATAGGTCTCGCTACTTGTTACAGTTACCACCGCATTTTCAGTCTTTGCCTTCTAAAAGGCATAAAGTTATCAAACGTGGTACACACACCTCCACTTACCAGACTTGTGATCATACACGGATGAGTATTGAATCGAGTCAGAAAGATATTGGGAGTCCTTCAACTCCCATACCCACTATAGTTAACGATACCCCTTCGAAACCTTCAACCACAATGGTTATAGTGTCGGAGGTTCCTATCATCACTCATGTCCGTCCTATAGTGAATACTCAACCTATAGCCATGAAACCTTTTGGGTCCCTTTGTCACTCATAGGGATACAATATTTAGTCCATCCCTATGGCCTCTAGCCCTTTTTCTTATGGTATGTCAAATTATACATTGCAATTTTCATCGTTCATCCCTACGACTAGTCAAAATACTAGTATTGGACTTGGGGGCATGGCTCCTCCACATAATCCATTGTTGTTTGATGGTTCTCATGTCCCACAAATGACTCCTACAGTTAGAGGCCTTCCTCCTTTTCATGTTGGGTCTAATCCTGGTTCTAATACTCTTGCATGGAGTAACCAACCTGGCGGACAAGCTATTTCTCATGGTCTGTCCTTTACACCCACCTCCTCTGTACTAATTCCAACCAACACATTTGGCATGTTGAATCCACCTTTATCCTTTGGATTCATACCCGGAGGAGGTCAGTTTCATACCTTGGGAAAACCCTCAACCTTGAGCCACTCCGGCTGGGAGCAGGTTTTACAACCCTCATCATAACATTCCTACTGGAATGGTTCCTAACCAACCCCTCATGAATTAGTTTGTAGGAGGGTCTTACAATCCTAGACAGAGCCATGGTGCTTACCAGAACCCTGAGTGGGCTGCAATTCCCGAAAAATAATCTTTCCAAGGAGCTTGGGGCCAGATGCCACAACCCCGTCTCCCTTTTCTGGCCACGCTCAATCTGCCAGACTTGTCTAAGTTAATGAATGACCCCATGTGTCATGATCCAACATGGCCCCCAGTCTGCACTAATCTTCCTTTAGATATTCCAAAATTCGAGGGTAAAACTGGTGAGGATCCTGGTGATCACGTTACTACTTTTCACCTTTGGTGCTCTTCGAATTCCATTAATGATGATTCTATTTAGATAATATTGTTTCAACACACCCTCATGGGGGTCATTATGAAATGGTATATCGATCTACCAAGGGGGACATACATAACTTTTAATTAGATGGTTTTAGTCTTCCTCAACCACTTCTAATTGTCGGTTCATTATGATGCTGGCATAGAACGTTTGTCGACCTTTCTTCAGGACAAGGCCACTCATATCTCAGATCACATCTAGGAGTGGCATAGATGAAAGACGTTGATCAAGGCCTACATACCCCCATAAGTTTTGCTAGAGTGGTTACTTAAGTCTCTATAGCCTTATATTTCAAAGGATGTTTCTACATCTAGGGTTACATGTGAGGAAGAAGCTATTTTTAAAGCCCAACAGTTAGATCTTATATATGCTCAGTCTGGGATGTTATATGATGTTCTTCCAGATGCACCGAGGTCAAACTACGACCCTAGACAAAAGCCCAGGCCTCATGGTGATGGCATTGTAGGCTCTTCCAATGTGAAATCTATAGATTTCGTGACAAGCCATTTGAAAGAGTTGTCTCTAAACCAGTTTGTAAGAGGGCCAACTGCGTCTATGTCCTCCACTCCCACTCAATGGATGGATGTACATTCTTTGCAATCATTGACCAACCCGAGTGGTAACCAACAATCGGGAGGGAATAAAAATAAAGGACGGGGTAATAATCGTAAGGGTGGGAAGAATAATAATAACCCCAAGGACAACGGTAATAATGAGAATTTGAATAATAATGCTGGTGAGGGAAAGAAAGAAAGAAGAAAGGTGAAGTTTCCCTGCAAGCTTTGTACAGACGATCACTTTACACACTTATGCCCTAAACTTGCGGAAGCTGCGAGGATTTTATCTCTACCGCCAATTGTGTTGACTAATCCTTTTCCACATAATCAACACATGGCCTCGAGCTCCTCAAATGCCGAAAATGTGGTAGGTGGGAATCAAAAACCACTGACATAAGATGGTGACCATTTATGCATTAATATGGTTAAATGTGAGGTTGATGTAGCCACTTGGTCACGCAATTACAGTTCTCCATAGACTTTTCTTGGTTTAGAGTCTCCCCCTCCTCCGGAGATGTTCTTACAGATCGAAAAACCAGAGCCCCGCCTCGTATTACGAAAGGAGTACTCAAGCACTCTACCCACAATGCTAATGCTAGAGCCTCCCATAATTACTCTATTGTTGAGGATCTGGGTAAAACTCCTTGTGCGATGTCGGCTCTGGATGTACTCCATATGTGTCCTTCACAGAGGAATTCCTTGCTATCTTCATTAGGAGCTCTAGATCCCCGTGGATCTAAAGTTATCAAGTTTGACATGAAATATGTGAAGCCTCACTTTCCTTACCATGTGGCATTCCATATCCATGTGGGTTATTCAAAGTATACCATCAAACGTACTATTGTTGATGAATGCATTGCAACATGTGTTATGTCCCTGGTCTATTGGAAATCCCTCGACTCTCTGAATATTTCTCAGTATCTGACCATCTTGACTTCTTTTGATGGTCGTTCCTTCCTCCCTCACAGTATTCTTCTTGCCTTTCTAGTTGATTTAGGTGGGAAGATGATAGAGGTGTATGTCGAGGTGGTTGATGTGCCCCTCGAATATAACTTGTTACTAGGATGCAATTGGACTTATGCTATGACTGCAATCATATCGTTTGTCTTCCACACTCTTTGTTTTCCTCACGATGGGAAGATAATGAACATCGACCAATTTTCCTTTGCATATGCTATCCCCAATGCATCAGCTGGACCATCGATCCCCATGATCGAAAATTCTCAGTCGACAACTAAGAATATCAGTGTCAGAATGTATTCATCCCTTATGGGTACCTTTGACTTCATGGCACTGGATCATCATATATACACCATGTAAAATAGGTCTTCTTCGTCAGAGAGGTCCATTCCTTTACGCACTTCATATTTTAATGATCCTTGGACCCTACCTTCCTTGACTGCATCTTGTGAAGATCAATCACATACTAGAATATCCATGCCACTACCAGTAGCAGAGATAATGTATCAAGCTGTTCTTGACTCTTCTGCCCATCAGGATCCTGTTACCTCACAAACGGACGAGGAGGATCTTGTTCTAGAGCCCGTGTGGGCCACTTCATCGTCTCGTTCACGTGACTGCCTTGATGAAAATTTAAATTCGGATGAAGCTATCATAGAGACCATGAATGGTTCTAACAGGCCATGGGATGATATGCATCGTCGCTCTTATTTTATCCCAGATCTTTCTAGAATTGAACATGATGATTTTAGATCTACTTTGAACGAGATAGTCGGTCACGCTTTAGTTCCACTTGATACACATAATATTTATGCTGAAGGAAACATGGCGAGTATCTCCCCAACCTTCATGATCAATATCTCTCATACCCCTGAAAATACTGAAAATGTATACATCGGTGCAGATTGTTCTCTGGAAGAAATTTTGATCTACATCGAGCTCTTCAAAGAATTTCGCGATGTATTCGCTTGGTCATATGAAGAGATGCCAGGAATCGACTCTCAAATTTTTGAGCATTATATTAAAACCTACCGGGATGCTAATCTTGTTCAAAAACAACTTAGAGTTGTTAATCCTAGGAAGGCCCCTACTATTAAGGAAGAGGTAGAAAAATTGTTCAACGTTGGCTTTATCTACCCTGTTCCCTTGACTGAATGGGTGTCCAATCTCGTATGCATGGATTTTCATGACATGAACAAGGCATGTCTCAAAGACAACTTCCCGACACCCTTCATTGATCATATCCTCGATGAATGTGTGGGAATAATTTTTTTTTCTTTCATGAATGGATTGTCAGTGTATAACCAAATTCAAATTAAACCTGAGGACCAACATAGGATGACATTTATTTTCCCTTGGGGTAATTTCTCATACCGGAAGATGCCTTTCAGACTTAATAATTTCGGAGCAACCTTCCAATGATCTATGACCTTCACATTTCACGATCTCAAGCATATAGTCAAAGCCTATCTCGATGATCTTGCTGCTCACTCCCGTAAGAGAGTGGATCACCCCAAACACCTTCGACTAGTTTTTGAAAGACGTCGCCATTATCGCATCCGTTTGAACCCTTATAAATGCATATTTTGCATTAGGTCAGGTTGACTTATAGTAATGTTAGTCTCTAAGAATGGGATCATGGTAGATCCATTAAAGGTTGAGGCAATACTTCGATTGCCTCCCCCGTGCATTATTCGTCAACTTCAAGGTTTACAGGGGAAAGCTAAATTTTTACGATGGTTTATAATGAACTATGCCAATATTACTAAGGGTTTCATGCATCTCCTGAAGGACACTCCTTTTATCTAGGATGAGCGAGCCCATGAATCCTTCGATGCTTTGAACAAAGCCTTGGTATCGACGCCTTTGCTAAAGTTTCCAGACTACGATAGAGATTACTT
>SNQJ01S0001677.1:88008-113755 GCA_010110895.2 Picea sitchensis | reverse complement strand
GAAGAGACGATTGGTATGGTGTTGGTTTAGGAGGATGATGATCTCCATGAGCACGTCATTTACAATCTTAGTTGAAACTTAGTCGGCCTTGAACTCAAATATTCTCATGTTGAAAAGCTATCTTTTGTTGTTGTTCATGCAGTCCAACAATTACGACACTATATATTGCTTTGAAAAAATATTGTGGTTGCCTATGTCAATCCATTTAAATACGTCCTTACGAGGTGTATCATAGGGGGAAAGTAAAATAAATGGATTGTCATTTTACAAGAATTTGATCTCGATTTCTCTTATGCAAAGTCCAAAAAATCACTAGTTTTTGCAGAGTTAATATTCGACTTCCTTCGGTTAGATGAGGATGTTATTCATGTTGGTTCATTTGTATATGAACACATTTTCCTCGTCTCGTCATCAGACCCCTGGTATGGAGATATTGTTTTCTATCTTCAAACTTTGAAGTTCCCTCAACATCTCTCGCGAGATGACTGACGACTTATACGATACCAAGCTAAGAAATACCTTATCATTGGTGACACTTTGTATCACTGAGGAATAGAAAATATATTACGTCATTGTTTAAATCATGAAGAAGCCGAGTCTGTTCTAAACAACTGCCACAGTGGGGCTTGTGGTGGTCACCTATCCGGGCTTGTGACAACCCATAAAATATTGCGAGCCAATTATTTTTGGCTGTCTATTTTTAAAGATTGCGTCGAAGCGGTTAAGAAGTGTCACCCCTACCAGGTGTTCACTCGTAAAATGTGCTCGCATCCATCCCCTCTCCATCCAGTCGTTACTGTCGATCCCTTCACCAAGTGGGGGGTGGATTTTGTGGATTGCAACCCAACTTCAGCTAGGGGGCATCAACACATTATCGTGGCCACAGAATACTTTACTAAGTGGAACGAGGACATTCCTACAGTTAAACCCGATGGAAAGATTGCTTCCTTCTTCGTATTCAATCAAATCATAGCTAGGTTCGGAATCCTGAGTGAGATTGTCACTAATCATGGCAGTCACTTTCAGAATGAAATGATGAAAGAAATAGCATCAAACCTAGGGTTTAGACATGGTCATTATTCCCCTTATACCCCCAAGAAAATGGACAAGTATAGGCCGTGAACAATTCTCTCAAGACCATTATGTAGAAAACTGTCAGCTAGAGCAAATTTGACTGGCATATCATGCTTTATCCAGCACTTTGGGCATACCAAACCTCGGTCAAAAATTCCACCGGTTTTTCTCCTTTCCAGTTAGTACACAGTGTGGAGTTGATCTTACCTATTGAATGCAAAATCCCTTCTCTTAGATTGGCAGTTGTGATCCTACCTGTCACTTCCAATATCGAACAACGCCTCGTACACCTAGAGAGTCTAGATGAGCAACGTCAAGACGTCTCTACATCTATCAAAGTGAATAAAAGATGTGTCAAGGTCGAATAAGATAAGTCTGTCTATCCTTGGTAGTACACTGAGGGTGACTTGGGCCTTCTATATGATAAAGCCAAAGAACCACTAGGGGCAGGCAAGTTCAAACTCATGTGGCAGGATCCCTATATTGTTTGATGTGTCTTAGAAAAAGGAGCCTATGAATTAGAATATTATGAAGGGAACATGTTGGCTGAGACCAGGACTGGGATCTATTTGAAAAGATATTATGATTGAGCCTCAAGCATGGGCATAACTCTTTTTATACTAATGTATTTTATCTTCTCCCTTTATTTTTATCTTCAGATTGCTTATCAAGTTTTCCCTTGGTTGGCAGATGTCAATGGAGTCTTCGGTCTACTTAGGATTCATAGATGGGGCCAGTCGTCATACATGGAACTTGGCTTCCACCGCTTGGGTTGTTTACTCACCCAAGGGTCTACTGGTGTCTTTAGGTGGCGTATGCCTAGGGACATCCATGAATAATGTGGCCGAATATAACATCATTATAGAACTTTTGCGTGATGCCATTTCACATGGTATTCGCTCTTTAGAGGTTCTCTTGGACTCCCAATTAGTAGTATGTCAGTTGAATGATAGTTACAGTGTGCGTGACCCTACATTACTCCGATGATTCTTACAGATACGACTTTTGGAACGACAGTTTGATTTTATTACTTATCATCACATACCTAGAAGTTCTAATTATTTATTTGATGCATATGCTAATTTTGTTTTAGATTGGAATTTGTCACATAACTAAAGAAAATAAAACATTTTCATCAATGTACACATTGTAACATAAGTAAATTCGAAGATCAATATTTTTATATATATTTCAAAAAATATGATGTTATAGTACAAAATTGGGGTTGACACCCTCAATATCCATATACAACCGATCATATAATAATCATATCTACGCCTATGGTGCTACATGAGTGTCATGATAGCATAATATGGAATTTGTGAGACGTCGAAAGATTCATACTCAAGCACGGGGAACACCTACCACCTGTCGCTGCATAGCCTCTAGCAGATCCTCCACCTGAACCATGGAAATCCTATGTGTCAAACAAGACAGGTTGCCCTGCACGTTTTGAATCACTCTATCAACGTCCCCTCCCGCTGCCTCATCTCCTCTATGCCTCCATTGATGTCATGGAATTCCTTCTAGACGTCTTGGACCTATGTCTATGTTGTTATTTATTTAGGTTGATTTTCATTGATGTCAACCCTTGAAGAAAGTCTAGTAGCGAATTTCAGTAGCACAAAGGTTTGGGTAATGGACCCAAGTTTGTTTGATGTATAATGGTATGAGTTTTAATATATTTGAAGTTAAGACTATTTTTTATGTATAGTACATGTCATTCCATTTCTAGTGGTATGTGTAACGTCACATAACTCCTCACGGTTAGAGAGTTATGGCCATGTGAAGTTGGAGAACCCTCACGAGTCATCTGGAAGCCCCAAAAGGTCAAAGTAGTCAAAGTGGTTGCAAAGAAGAAATTATTTAAATAATAAAGTGAAGTGATGAGTGTACTATAATTCAAAGTGGATACAAAATAAATTATTTAAATAATAAAGTTAATGGAGAAATTACTAANTGATGAGTGTACTATAAGTCAAAGTGGATACAAAATAAATTATTTAAATAATAAATTTAATGGATAAATTACTAAGTGGACAAGTGGTTAGAAGTGGGTTAACCCTAAAATAAGGAAAGTGGGTTAAGATGGTTAAAAGGTAAACCCTTTAGGAAGCTACATGAAAGTATAAATAAGAGGAAAGGCTCTCTCATTTTAATCACACTTGAGAATATTGAATATCTACAAGTGACTGAGGTAACCAAAGGATATCTAAGGCGAATTTCAGAGGGAAGGTGAAGTAAAGAAGGCCAAAATTCAAGAGAGAATAAATTGTTTTGATGATGCTTTCTAAGGTATGTTATTTACAGGTCATCTCACCATTTTTGCAATAAATTGTTTTCTAGAATGATTCAAATGGAGAAATAGAGAGGCCATTGAGGAAATATATCCAAGTAGATGTGATAAAAAAATCATCTTGTGAGTCATTGTATTTTTGAAGTTACACTCCGTGGAAAATAAGGTTTGTGGCTAGTCTTGAAACTAGTCTAAAACAGGGGTTTCGGGTAAAAATGTCATAACTTCTTCATATCAAATCCAAATTTAGTAAAAAAAAATGCATTGGTTAGAGTACATTTTGTAGTATTCTTTTTACAATTTTCAGATCCATACAACAAATATTCCGTGCGAGGCATGCTCTACAAGTTCACTCTCTAGAATAAGCCATAATTCAATAATGTATGCCATTTTTCCTTTAACTCCTTTTCTGAGAAGTTCCAAGTACTAAAATCTCGAGGAATTGCATAAAAGACACTGAAGAACATTTTGTACCATTTTAAGATCTTTATTCATTAAAGGTACATAGTTATGATTATTTCAAGTTAGGGCTGTTGACTAATCCAAAATTACTCATGTGAGACTAAAGTAAAGTTTGATGAAAATGGTAATCTCTTGTTGTTAAAGTTAAGGAAGGTTTGCAAGCATGTGATCATATACGCCAGGTATGTTACAGAGTTACAAATCAGATTTGGATGATGAAATTGATGAGGGATTTTGGTTGAGGTACATGTTGGGTACATGGTTGAGACAAGTAGTTGATGAGTTGGCACATACACGAGGTCTATAGTTGATGATGTTGGTACATATTGATGAGTCATAGTTTATGTGTATTTTATGCATGATTGGTACATATTTGGTGCATGGTTGATTCACTCGTTAATGGTACAGGTTGAGGTACAGGTTGGTGCATGCATGATGCACTTGTTTATGGTACAGGCTAATTATAGGTTGTTTGGTACAGGTTAGTGCATGGTTGATGCACTTGTTTATGGTACAGTTTGAATACAGGTTGTTTTGTGTAGGTTGTTTGGTACAGGTTTATAAGAATATATCTCACAGTGATAGTGTGACAGTGGTTCCATCGTTCTACTTCTATGTCCGGGTGGTTGGACGGGGCAAGGATAGGTGGTTGTAGCCACCTTCCAGTTGTAGCCGGAGAACATAGGAGGTCGTAGCCTCCTTCTAGTTGTAGCCAGAGAATTTGGGATTTGGAGCTTCCTTCAGGTTGTAGCCTGAGAAAATAGGGGATTGGAGCCTCCTTCTGGTTCTGACCAGAGAATTGGGGAGTTGGATCTTCCCTCAAGTTGTAGCCTCAGAAACTAGGGGGTTGGAGCCTCCTTCCAATTACAGTTGGAAAACAAAGGAAGTTGGTACTTCCAATGAATGTAATTCTTAAAGACATATAAGAAAAAACATTTTGTGGTTTTCTCTCGCTTTGGGTTTCCACGTAAACACTAGTGTACTGTGTATGTGTATGATTTCTCATTTGTTCATTGTTTATTTACTCTGCAACTATTGTATGATAATTCTACATTGATATAACACTTGCATTTTGTGGTTAAAAATAATTGAATTGATATATAACTGATTCACCCCCCCCCCTCTCAGTAATCCAATAATTGGTATTAGAGTCGATTCCTTCAGGAAATAGTTTAATCACTGGAAGGAGATCATGGATTATTCTGATAATGGAGTACCAATGTTTAATGGTCAAAATGGTTTAAATTATGAGATTTAGAGTAGAAGGACGAAAGTATTTTTACAGGAACATGGACATTATATTTGGCTATCAGTTGTTACAAGATATGATAATTCAAAAAGGGCAAATATTACAGCCAAGAAGGAATTGAAGAAGAATAATAAAATAACAATGGATTTCATCTGGCAAGGATTACCTAATCCGGTAAGAGAAAAGGCTAGTAAATGTTCATTAGCCAAAGAAATTTGTGATAAGTTATAGGACATATATTCTTCACCCATCGCAGGTTCAAAAAATGCCAAATAAGATGCAGATACAAATCAAGAAGAATTATGTTCACCATGTCAAACAAATTCAGAAGATGAAGAGTACATAATCACCATAGGTATGTTGTTTTTATTTAATTGTGAAAACATGGACATCTTGAAATATAATGAAAAGAAGGAAATGAGACAGAAAAACTAATTGAAAAGGAAGACAATTATGAAGCAAAATTGATTAGTGCTTTAGATGAACTAAGAGAAAAAAATAAGTCACTCAAGAAAGAATTGATGAAACAAAAGGAAAGTGTTCACATTTTTTAAGAATCCCAACAGGTCATCGAGAACTTAAGAACTCAGCTAGAAGAAGCCAGAAAGATCGAAGAAAATCTTGAATATCCAAAGTAGTATTTGGAAGCCAACATAGTAGCACAGAAATAAGAAGCAGAAATGGGAGAGAATATATTGACATATCACTAACGATCTAAATCAGCTTGAGGCAGAGTTTGGTCAAGAAGAGAAAGGACTTGAAGAAGAAATAATCACATTAAAAATTTAGCTTGAAGAAGAGAAAAGAACAGAAGAAGTCATGAAGTATCAGATAATGAAGAAAGAAGAAGAGGTTGAGAAGCTTGAAGAAGAAGTTGTCACATTGAGAAGTAAAATTGTCAAGCTCAACAAGAAAGTTGAAGATACAGAAACATCCACATCAGTTATAGAGAATGAAGAGAAGCACTCAAGGTTGCTAGAAAAAAAGAATGAAGAAAATGGAAAGAGTTATGCATAAGTACTAAAAGGA
Source organism: Picea sitchensis (assembly GCA_010110895.2). Taxonomy (NCBI): domain Eukaryota; kingdom Viridiplantae; phylum Streptophyta; class Pinopsida; order Pinales; family Pinaceae; genus Picea; species Picea sitchensis. The sequence goes on along the minus strand of SNQJ01S0001677.1, from coordinate 107,645 downwards.
AAGAATCATGGTCAACCATAATATAAGAAAACTATTGAAGATAGATCTTCAAGAAGACCATCCATGTTCAAGCCACAAAGAAGCTTCAATCATGATCATGATTAGTCAAGGTAGAAATTCAAAAGGACTACACCATAAAGAAAATCATTCACTCCCATGTATGCAAATTTATTTTATGGTCATTGTTTTTATTGCACTAATTTTGGACATAAGGTTGCAGATTGCAGGGATTATAAAAGAAATGTTCAAGAAAGAAATGCCTATGTGGCCCCACGTAACATTGAATGTTACAAATTTCATAACTATGGACACATAGCTAGTGATTGTAGAAGCATGATCGATACGTCCATGAAAGAGAACATTGATATCAGATACAAGAAATTATGGATAAGAAAACACAAAGAACAGGTGAACAAATACCATGTCCCAGAGATCGCAAGATTGGCAATAAAACGAGATGAAGAAAATTCTACAAAGAAAAAGAAAGATGTCAGATACAAAGAGGTTTGGAAAGTAACTGAAAGAAAATAAGGATAGGTAAATAAGGAATAGGTTCAAGAGATTGTACTTTCAGGCATTGTAGTGAAAGATGAATCCACAGACAGAAAGAAAGAATTCATAACTTAGAGAGATGATGAATCTACCAATGAATATGATGATGAATACACATCAGAGAAGGAATTGTTCTGAGCCATCTGACTTAGAGACTCCTAGGTAATATGAATATTAGACAAGGGGAGTCTATGCGATAGCTGTGACAGACCAAAGAACCATCCTTCGAGCAACTTGTAGAGTTTGAGAAGACAGATCCATAACAGTCAGTTAGCAGAAGTACAATCAGTTGTAGTAGTGAAGACTTCATGATAGTATAGTGATAAATGGGTCAACATTATGGTTAGTTGTGCAGTAGAGTCTTGGACAGTATGGACAGAGATGGATTCGTAATAACACTTAGTAGGTTTGGACAGATATATGAGAGTGGACGAGAGCATGGATTCATATATTGGTTCAGAGAGTGGTTCAAAGAAAAAGGAACATTATGGATGTTAATTACATAGGAAATGGCCTGAACAATGCTAATGGATTCCAAATTGACAGATATTTTTTGGACACATCCGGTGCATACAACATTTCACATTCAAAACAGAGTAATGCTCATAAACAACAATGAAAAAATTTCCTATGAGCTATGGAAAGAAATACCAACAAATGTGAACCACTTCAGAGTATTTGGAAGAAAATGCTACATCAAAAGAGAAGATGGCAGAATGGGAAAGTTTGAATCTCATGTGGAAAAATGAGTACTTGTTGGTTACTAAAGTACAAGGAAAGAATACAAGTGTTACAAACTGAGGTTGAACAAAGTTGTGGAAAGAATCAATGTAACAATTGATGAAACAGGTGGATGAGAATTAAAGGAAGAAGAATATTAAAGTGTATTAGAAGGATGTGAAATCAGTTTTTCTAAATGGGGAACTTGAAGAAGAAGTCTACATCGAACAACCAAAACGATTTCAGTTGTCAAAGAATGCATATTATGTGTGAAAATTGAAGAAGGCCTTGTATGGTCTAAAACAGGCTCGTAGAGCATGGTACTCTAGAATAGATAAATATCTACAACAGGAAGGGTTCAGAAAAGGAAGTGCAGAAGACAACCAATACATCAAGGTAACTCAAGATAGTATTTTATTAATAGAAGTTTATGTTGATGATATTATTTTTGGAAGCAATGATGACAGGTTAAGCTAGAAATTTGCAAAGGATATGCAAAATGAATTTGAAATGTCATTACTTGGAGAACTATCCTTCTTTTTGGTTCTTCATATACGTCAAAGCAACCAAGGAATTTTTATTTCTCAAACTAAGCAAATAAGAGAAATGCTAAATAGGTTCGGAATGGAAGATTGCAAACCTTTTACCACTCATATGAAACTAGTTGGAAGTTGAGAAATGATGATGATTCAAAGTATACAAACCAGAGGCAATACAAGTCAATGATTGGTAGCTTACTACATGTGACGACATCTAGACCATATGTAATGCAGGCATTTGGACATTTGGCACGATTTCAAGCAACATCAAAGGAATCACATGTATTAGCAGCAAATAGGATTTTCAGATATCTCAAAGGAACATAAGAGTTTGGATCATGGTATTCAAAAGGAAAGGATCTATCACTTATTGCCTACACAGATGCAGATTGGGCAAGTTGCATTGATGATCGACGAAGCAGTAGTGGAGCAACATTCTACTTGGGTGAGTGTTTAGTATCATGGCTAAGAAAGAAATAATCATGAATATCCTTATCTACAGCCGAAGCAAAGTATATTGCAACAACATCATGTTATACACAGGTTCTATGGATGGAATAAACTCTGACAGATATATAGGTTGAGTATGATGATCCCATTCCAATCTATTGTGATAATACAAGCACCATCAATATCTCAAAGAACCCGGTGATGCACTCCAAGACGAAGCACATTCCAATCAAGTATCACTTTCTATGGGAATAGTTTGCAGAGAAGAACATTAGAGTTGAATATGTGGGTACAAAATAACAAGTGGTAGACATATTTACAAAACCACTTCTAAGAGAATCCTTTGAGTATCTTCGCCAGAGACTTGACATAATTTCTACTCCAAAATGAATTATTTTGAATGATTATCTTATATGTCTTAGATATACATGAGGAAGCACCATAAAGAGGATAGTTCAAGTCGGGAGATCAGTTTCAAGAAGAGTTCAGTCAAGGGGAGTATCCCCAAGGATAGTTCAGTTAGGGGGAGAAACTCCTGATGGTAAGATACCTTTTCCATTGATGACAAAGGGGGGGAGATTTATCATATGCAGAGGTAAATGCTTGGAGAAAGAGCACAGAGGCATGGTTCTAGTGGGAGCGATGGTCACAGGGGGAGAATGAGTGATATGACTTCAGTATTACATCAGAATGTTTCCATCAATTCCAAAGGGGGCGATTGTTGTTTATTTGGGTTTTTTGTAAACTATGTCAACCCTTGAAGAAAGTCCAATAGTGAATTCTGGTAGCACAAAGGTTTGGGTAATGGACCCACGTTTGTTTGATGTATAATGGTATGAGTTTTAATATATTTGAAGGTAAGAATATTCTGGATGGATAGTACATGTCATTCCATTTCCGGTGGTATGTGGAGCGTCACATAACTCTTCACAATTAGAGAGTTATGGCCATGTGAAGTTGGAGAACCCTCATGAGTCATCTAGAAGCCCCAAAAGGTCAAAATAGTCAAAGTGGTTGCAAAGAAGAAATTATTTAAATAATAAAGTGAAGTGATGAGTGTACTATAAGTCAAAGTGGATACAAAATAAATTATTTAAATAATAAAGTTAATGAATAAATTACTAAGTGGACAAGTGGTTAGAAGTGGGTTAGCCCTAAAATAAGGAAAGTGGTTTAAGAGATTTTAGAAGGTAAATAATAAAGTAAATTGATGAGTGTACTATAATTCAATGTGGATACAAAATAAATTATTTAAATAATAAATTTAATGGATGAATTACTAAGTGGACAAGTGGTTAGAAGTGGGTTAAACCTAAAATAAGGAAAGTGGGTTAAGAGGGTTAAAAGGTAGCCCCTTGAGGAAGCTACATGAAAGTATAAATAAAAGGCAAGGATCTCTCATTTTAATTACACTTGAGCATGATGAATATCTACAAGTCACTAAGGTAACCAAAGGATATATAAGGTGAATTTGAGAGGGAAGGTGAAGTAAAGAAGACCAAAATTCAATGGAGGATAAATTCTTTTGATGATGTTTTCTAAGGTATGTTATTTACAGGTCAACTCATCATTTTCACAATAACGTTTTTTTCTAAAATGATTTAGACCACAAAATTGGGATTCCATTGAGGAAACCTATCCAATTAGTTGTGATAAAAATTTCAGCTTGTGGTTCGTTGTATTTTTGGAGTTACACTCCGTGGAAAATAGGGTTTGTGGCTAGTCCTGAAACTAGTCTAAAACAGGTGTTTCAGGAAAAAACGTCATAACTTCTTCATAATAGACCAAAGTTCAGTAAGACCAAATGAATTGGTTAGAGTAAAGTCTATAGTATTCATTGTACAATTTTTAGATCCATACATAAAATATTATGTGCGAGGCACGCTCTACAAGTTCACTCTCTAGAATAAGACAAAATTCAATAAGGTATGCCATTTTTGCTATAACTTCTTTTCTGAGAAGTTCCAAGTAGTGAAATCTGGAGGAATTGCATTAAAAAAACTGAAGAACATTGTGTAGAATTTTTATATCTTTATTCATTACAGGTACATAGTTATGATTATTGCAATTTAGGGTTGTTGACTAATCCAAAATTACTCATGTGAGACTAAAGTAAAGTTTGATGAAAATGATAGTCTCTTGTTGTTAAAGTTAAGGAAGGTTTGCAGGCATGTGATCATATACACTAAGTCTATTATAGAGTTACAAATCATATTTGGATGATGAAATTGATGAGGGATTTTAGTTTGAGGTACATGTTGGGTACATGGTTGAGACAAGTAGTTGATGAGTTGGCACATACATCAGGTGTTGTTGGCATAGGGGAAGACCCAAGGTACACTCCAAGAGTGCACCAACAAGCCTTAGCTATTGGCCCTTTTGGCAGCACCTGCAAGCAGATGCAGTCTCACTCGAAGCAACTATGAGGGGGTTGCATGATAGAGATGTCTACAACAAAGGGAATATCAAGTGGATCTACTCTAAGATTAACACAACATACATATATCACCTATCCAGCTAGATCTACTCGGCACAATTATAGATCTAATCTACTACAACAATGCAAATAGCAGTATAACAATAACAAGATCAAATCATCAATCACACACTCAACACAAGATATACGTGGTTCACCCCCACCCTGCGGCTACGTCCACAGAACTGTGCTTATGATATATTATGGTAAAGATTACAATTCTTATCTACACTCTCTGTTAGCAGATCTTCTTCTTCTTCTCTCTTTCTCTCCCCTTCCTGTGCACCCAGATACAGGAATGATCTTTGCACCCAGTTGAAGACCTTACAATACCAGAAGGCTCTCACTCTCAACCCTTCTTTCTCACAATACAACAATATTTTCTCCCAAATGATGATTAACAATCAACATAATACGACCAACTCTAGTACCGACCCGACCTAGGTCCTCTTGACCTCTATTTATACATTATAATCACTCACCAATAGCCTTAGGCTGAAACCTAGGTGTCAAAACCCTAAATAACAAAACCCTAGGTCAACTTGATCTGCATTTCCCGGGCTTCGCCAGCCTATCTTCCCTTCCTCGTCACATGGTGCTCCAAAGCATCTAGCAGTGGCTTTTTTTGCTTGCTGGGTTGTCCATGATCCTTTTCCCTTGCTGATCTGTCATCCCTGATCTCCTCATCCAACGACTTGCTTTTCCGCACTTCGTTCCATATTTTATTCTCTTTTTCTCACTTCAACCCAGTGACAGTTACTGTGTCTCCCGGAAAGTTTTCCTTTTACCTCTTCTTGCTTGATCTTTTCTTCCTTCCATAACCAAGGGCCAACAGGTGTATAGTTTATGATGTTGGTACATCTTGATAAGTCATAGTTTATGTGTATTTGATGCATGATTGGTACATATTTGGTGCATGGTTGATGCACTCTTTGATGGTACAGGTTGAGGTACAGGTTGGTTCATGGTTGATACACTTGTTTATGGTACATGCAGATTAAAGGTTGTTTGGTACAGGTTGGTGCATGGTTGATGCAGTTGTTTATGGTATAGGTTGACTACAGGTTGTTTCATGCAGGTTGATTGGTACATGTTTATAATAATATATCTCACAGTGATAGTGTGACAGTAGTTACATCATTCTACTTCTACGTCAGGGTGGTTGGACGGGTCAAGGAAAGGTGGTTGTAGCCACCTTTCAGTTGTAGATGGAGAACATAGGAGGTTTTAGCCTCCTTCTGATTGTAGCCAAAGAATTGGGGAGTTGGAGCTTCCTTCAGGCTGTAGCCTGAGAAAATAGGGGGTTGGAGCCTCCTTCTATTTGTAGCTAGAGAATTGGGGAGTTGGAGCTTCCCTCAGGTTGTAGCATGAGAAACTAGGGGGTTGGAGCCTCCTTCCAGTTGCAGTTGTAAAAAAAAGGAAGTTGGTGCTTCCAATGAATGTAATTCTTAAATACATATAAGGAAAAACATTATGTGGTTTTCTCCCGCTTTGGGTTTCCACATAAAACACTGGTGTACTGTGTAGTGTATGATTGCTCATTTGTTCATTTTTTATTTACTCTGCAACTATTGGATGATAATGCTAGATTGATATAACACTTTAATTTTGTGGTTAAAAAGGATTGAATTGCTATATTATTGATTCACCCCCTCTCTCAGTATTCCAATATGTGTCACATACATGTTTTGTTAGTACTTGACATAATCCAAAATTGTTTTTGTTTTCTTATACAAAAATACAAAAAAATGAAATATTAAAAAAACTTTGATTTACCTATGTATCCTTAGGCAGAACTTGGTGGTAACGGCATGTCCGAATCTCCTCTGAATTCAATCCCTGCATAAGGTTAGTAATCCAGAGCAATCACCTGCTGACTCCACCAGAAGAAAAAGTCATCGTTGTAGGGTGTCGGAACCCTACCACCCCCTGCCGCCTCATAACCTCAGTCCACCATGCCATGGATGGATCGCAAGGTCCACACAGAATAATTTCAACTCTAGGACCCAAACCTAGAACCCGCTCGAAGAAAACACTACAAAGGATAGATGAGAACCCGAAGTTCCTCTTTCTACCCAGTTTGAAGTCTGTAAGTTGGCTCTTCATATTGGATAGCAGTGAGGTGCACTAGTCGTAAAACGTGGGTCACAGGAAATCCACTGAATAGAACATAAGTGGCCTTGATTCCTGGTGCAAATAGGTGACCCTCTGATCCGTTTCAAAACCAGGACAACAATCTTGAGACTTAGATTGTTGATCGCTATGATTGGGAGTTGGCTCCCTACCTTCATGATCCCTGCAATGTAGTGAGTGGCTATGTAATCCTCGATATTCATGCCACTCCCATCTCCTTGAGCTTTGAGGCTGGCCACCTCACCCCGATGTGAGAATCTCATCAAGAAATAGATGTCCTCAACTTCATTCCTTAATGGTTGTCCATCAAGGTTGAAGGTCTCCCTATCCAGATCCCAGTTGTTCACAAGAAAATGAAGCAATATCACTTGAGCCCTCATACCTTTGAGAGCCCAAAACTTGTATATCCCACATCTTTTTAAGGCCATTTGGGCCCCTGGATCTCTCTCCACTATAGAATCCACCACTTCATGCTCTCTTTCTCTCCACTCTAGCACCATATTGCAAGATTCAAACCCTTTTCTGAGTTAGCAACATGTAAAAAACCTTATCCACGGACATGTATACAAGCTATAGTGTACACAGTCACATATATGGATTCTTATACGTTGGTTTTTTTTCAAACAGTCACGTATAAGTATGCGTATACATGACCCGATAAATTGTAGCTCGCGTACACCTTAGTTTTAAAGTTGCGCCTTAAATAACTTAAAAAAGGAGGCCTAATTACAAAGTTTAATCCACTGAAAAGAAATAAGAGATAAATATGAATTACCTGGTCCATATAGTCGTTGATTCCATTGCTCGTATCTCCCGCAAACAACAATTGAAATTCAGAGTCAATTTGGTCCAAAATCCACTATTTGGGTAAAAAATACAAATGGTATAGTAAATTTGTTTTTGTTTTTACTATTTATAGCAAACTTTTACCCATTTTACATAGTTTCCTACAATATTTTGGCCTAATGGACTAATACGACAGTGGATGGAGTTGGTTTTGGTAGTTTTATCCAGGGATTCTTGTAGTTGTCATCCCCATGTCACCCGTTCATAACTTTGGATAGGTATTTTCGTTACCCAACATATAGGATATGTATCCAATCCATCATGCACACTTGCATCATCCTATGACTGCAGCTCATATGCCTTAGCTATGAACCCATTTTATAGCTGTTGTGGGTGGGAAATCCCCCTACAAACTAGCATTAAGGGTTTTGTCATGCATGCAGAAATGACCTAAAGTATCCTACTTCTTACCATCATCCCCATCATAACCCCACTATTCATATGTAAATACAAGGTTAAGAGATCAAGTTACTATACCTTAGTTTTTGTGTTTGATGTAGATCCTTTAACGTTCGGTCATTCTTTGGTTGCAAATCTCCTCCCAATGCTAACCTGCATTTACAAACAAACAAACAAAAAACTCCCAAACATGTATTTGATCTAAGAAATAATTGTTACACATAAAAAATACTCACTTTGATAGTGTCGCAAGTGTCATCATTACAAAGGTCGCAAGTGTCGCATGTTGCTCACAAGTGTCGCAAATGTCAAAGAAAGCATGCTGCCATGATGCCTATGTCGTTCCTATAAAGACATGAGAAGGACACTTGAAACACCTCAAACATTTGATTTGGAAGAGGAGAAATGAGTCAGCAGGCTTACAAACCTTTTGCCATTTGAAAGCAGCTCAAAAACTGAGTTTTTGGAGGGGAGCGCTCCCCTATACCTCTTATGGGAGCGTTGGCACTCCCCCTTACACTGTCTGGGAGTGTTATAAAGCTCCTTTGGCCCTTTTGAGGGAGCGCTGGTGTCTTTAGGAGCCCTGGCGCCCCCCTTTAAGCCTACTGGGGAGCGCTGTAGCGCTCTGATGGCCCTTTTGAGGGAGTGTTACCTATTCTGGGCAGTAGTTAAGTTGTTGAGATGAATGGGGGAAGGATCGTTTCATTTTTGGAAGGAAGTTGGATTCGAATCCCTAGTCTATCCATGATCTTAGGGAAGATCCTCAACTGAAGGAGGCAAATCCTCAACTTCCCCAAGGATATCTCAAGTGGTTAAAGCCTCTCCAAGGCTATATAAGCAAGCTTTATAATGGTGAAAGGGGACTGGAAAAGGAGAATCACACCAAAATAATGATCTCATAAGCGGTGCTGGAATAGAGATATTTTGGAAGCAAGAGACCTATGATCTCATAGGGAGCAATCAGTGAAGCTGTCAGCATTCAGATCGTGGATCTTTTGAGCAAGGGGTAGACAAGGAGGACTTGGCAGAACTGTCGCATTCCATCTACAACTATAAGCAATGGTTTGTCCTCATTAATATAATTTGCTTGGCCTGTTTCTTTATGATTCGTGTTCAATCTCACATGAATTTATCTCTTTAATAGATAGACCTATTTCAGACTAATCTTGATAGAGTAGGAAGCGGTTGTACTTTGTTTGTCCACAGGATCCATCAAGGAGCGAAAGATTGGAGCTCAACTCGGAGCGTGCAGGGACAAACACTGGTAAAAGGTACTTCTTTTCTCCTTCCTTCTCACACACTAGTCCACCTAGATCAAAAAGGAAGTCAGTGACCATGATAAGCACTTTCTGTCTTAGAGTTAAGAGTCTAGCTCTTTGAGGAGATCTACCTATCCGCAGGGAGATTTTCCTTCAACACTAATGGGTTAGATATTTTATCAAAATATAATCAATATTAATCATTAACAATCTCATATGGTGGGACGGGAAAAGTACTTCTTTATTAATCTCACAAGAATACCTTACAATAGTGAGATCGACCACTTCTCCTTGAATCTTGTCCTGGGCTCCTCTTTAACTGTACTCCAACTACTTTTGTATATGCTCCTCTTCACACAATAATTGAAAAAGGTGGGGACAAGGGAAATGTAAAATCAGGTAGAGTTTCTTTACTCTTATTTTTCTCTTCTTGGATAGGACTCCTACCCCTTCTTTTATAGGCTAGAAAGGGCTAGGTATTTGGTTGGGTGACTGGTTATGGGTAGTCAAATGGTTTAGGTAACTTACCTGAAACTGTGTGTTCCATCACCAAATTTCCATTTTTTTTTCTTTTTTAGGTATACGCGGGCTGTAGTAGGTCAGCTAGCGTATACACGCATGCAATAGTGGAGCAGGGTGCGTATGCCTTCAACAAGGGTGTTTTTAAGAAGTTGTTTCAGTAGTGGCTTGGAAGAAGATGTAACATGAGATGGCCTGATGCCAGGTAAGCATATCTGGTGCAAAATAGGGTTATAATAGATGCCCCCTAATGTGTGAGGTCAGAAGAGCATCTGATGGCCAAAATACAATATCAATCTTCACCAATCATACGAAACAAGTGAGCCCAAGGACCAGAGTTCGGGAAGTGTCATCTACAAAATAACAATTGTCTCACCAAGGCGGGCATACCCATGCTTGGGATGAAAGAAAATCATGGTTGCCAATCAAATACATTGTAGATCCATGTCATATAACTATATAATTGTAGCCGTGAGCAATACATAGCGGATCTACATCTCGAAATCAAAAATATATACATGCATAGTATCCATCTTCTAGAAGCTGATAAGGCCTGATGGCTGGAGATGAAGTCTTCAGAGATCAAACAACAACTTCAAAATATTCACAACTTGGGTAGGAGTGTAATATGAGTTTACGACTTCACTACCCAGAGGTCTTCGACGACTCATCGGGAATGGGCTAGAGGATCTTGATGATCAGGTTGAGGGCTTCAATGATTTCGAAGAAAGACTTGATTGGGATTTCGGGATGGCCAGGCATGAGGGAAAGAGACAAACTGCAGAAGGGTCGACTCAGGCTTGGTAAAAAATTCCCTTGGACAATAGCACGACAAATGATGAGACTCAGGCAGCATGTCATTGACATAAGTTGACGATGCAGGATGAAACACAAACTCTCCATATGTTTGGAAGAATAACCAAATGGAGGAGGACACAACTCTATGTAGTGAGAACAACTTCCTAAGGTCATATTAAATCCAAAATCTTGATGAACAAACAAAAGGATGTGCTTTGTCCAAGGGTGACTCATTGTGCTACCAATAAAAACAAAATACTTTTCCCTTCCTCTTTTTGGGGTATATTTGAATTTTTTTTGTCTTTTTCAAATAATTTTGGAAAGCTTGAAAAAGAATAAAGAATGATACATTACAAAGGAGGAACGAGTGTCGCAAACATACTAGTTCTAGGTGCAAGGACCAGACTGATGTTCAGAGCAAGAAGACATACTTGGAAAAATCCCTCTAGGGGTCAAGGTGTCAAGATGCAAAGGAAAAGTGCTACAAGGCTTGCGTTATAAGGCATGCTTCAGATGGTTCAGTTAAGAGAAACATGGAGCTGACATTAGGCCAAAGACATAGAAATTCAAGTGCGGTTAACAAGACACAATGATAACGTACTTTGATGTAATTTTAACGAGCCCAGAGAAGGTAAGCTCAATGGTTTTTCATTTTTAGAGAGTCTGAAAAAACGTAAAAGAAGACTCCACTGGGGTACCTTTTTCGAAGGTAGTCTAGTCGGCTCAGAAAAGGGGTAAACTAGCACCGAAAAGACGTCTATTGAAAATCATTTTAACGAGTGTGACAATGACAAGATCACTCAGAAATCTTTTCATTTTCAAGGAGTCTGAAAAGAGCTTAACTATGGACTCTGTATAGGGTGTTCTTTTGGACCATTTTAACAAGTGTGAAGGAATAAGGTCACTCGACGATCTTTTCAATTTTAGGGAGTCTGAAAGGAGCTTAACTATGGACTCCGTGAGGGTTCCTTTTTCGTAATTTTAGTCCCTCAGGCCCGAAAAAGGATTAAAATTATACCTGAGGATACTCTTCTAGAGAACTGAGGCTCCTAGAGTATACCGTTGTTCGTATAGTTGACCATCTGGACTGAAAAAGGGGTAAACTATTGTCAGACAGACGTGCCTTCAAATTTCAGTTTAATGAGCGTGAAGGGAAATAAGATCAATCGACAATATTTTTATGTTTAGAGGGTCTGAAAAGGGCTTAAAAGAAGACCCGTTACTGTTTGGGAGTCCTGAGGGTGAGGTCAAAAGTGATGATGAATCATGCAAATGAGGCCTATAACTCGTAATCAGGACAAAACTAACAAGGACTCTCGAGCCTATAGTCATTAATGACAGCATGGACACCAATAATGCAACCAGGATCTACCTAGGGCATCCATGAAGGGGTAGGCTCTACCACTAAAATACGACACTTCTAAAGCAACAATGATGGTTGCGTGTCACAATTCGGTGGGATTGATCCTATGGCAAAGTGAAAAAGACAATAGGATGCAGAAAGTGGAAATGGAATCCTATCTTAAATGCAACAAGTTGGAAAAATGACTTTTTACCACAAGACCTTAAAAATGACCCAAAATCTCCAAAAAGTGTCCCAATACCCAAAGTAACACTTATCATGACAATCCATAAGAAACTCCTGAACCATGCTAAATGATTTTCAATTTAGAAAAAATGACAAAAGGGGCCAAAAGTCTATAAATAGAAGCTGGAAGCTCATTATCACCATTGTGAATTGAGAAATTGACTGTGGAGCCAAAAACACCCCTTTTCCAAAAGAACTAATTTTGGGAGCTACAGTGGACGGAACGAGCTTCCGATTGGACCAAGTGAGTACATACTCCCCCCTCTTGCATTTCAATTCTTTATTTATGCATTTGTTTTTGCTTTTTGGGTAGCGCTGACCTTTACAAAGGTCGACCCTACGTATACACGGGATTTCCTAGGACAACCAGCGTATGCCCTCGTGCAGAGAAAATATTACACGCGGGCATACACGACTGCCCACATTATAGCCTGTGTATACCCTCTAACATGGGAAAAAATTAAAAAATGCAAGATCTAACCCTTCCTGAACTTTTTTAAATGCAGGATGTATGTTCACTGGAGGGAGAGAGAGCATGCGAAATTTGCCTCTGTGGTCTCAGATGACCCTGATGCTGTTCCTGCATTAACTCAATGCGGGTTGTTCAAGTTCTTCCAGTCTTCTTTTATGCGGGCACAACCCAGGCTGCTAAATGCCTTGATTGATTACTGGCACCCGGATGTTGAGGAATTCATGCTTGAGGGATAGTCATTGACTCCAACAACTGAAGATATATACTTTCTAACTGGCCTCTCATGGAGAGGGGAACCAGTCAACCTTCGAACGTTTCTTTCTGGGCCTCACAACATAGAGGAGTTGATTAACCTCCATTGCAAGGCAGGTAATGAAATGTTGGGCACTCAGGTACTGGTTCATAGGATCAACAATATATCACTCCAAGCAATAGTGTTACTCATTGGGCAGATCACTGGATCCACAACTTTACACCAGGCTTCCCGTGCACACATGAATTGTGCAGTTCAGTGCTCAAATGCACAACTCTTTGACTGGGGTACTACTTTACTAGACTGCATGAAAAGGTAGTTGACAGAGTGTCATATGTGGAGGCACAAAAACTTTGGATTTGGGACTATTCTGTGTGATTTCTTCTTTAAGAGGGTGCCTAGTATGAGTCTGAGAGAGATAGTATGAGGGCATGTAGCATGGGCGGTGTTGTTTCCGCGATAGGGGGCGGGGAGGACGATTGAGGCCTTCAACGACAAGTTTTTTTCTTAGTGGGCGCGACAGATTCCAACCATAGAGGACTAACCCTATGCCAGGATTGACTTCTCTAGAGACCTAGACATGCCCATGCCTCCCGGAGTGGTACAAGGAGAGCTAGGTAAGCTTTGTTTTTTCAAAGTTATTTAATTTTTATGTTTTTTTTTATATGTATCATTTTTTTTTTGTATACCAGAGTAGCTAACAGATATTCATCTGTTATGTGTAGATGTGGGGCCAGTGCATCTAGCGGATTTTGTAAGGAATAGGCGACATCCTCAACCAGAGGCCGCACCAGCTGTAGCCGGCGGACCAACAACAACAAGGGGACCTCCAGCCGGTGAGGTTGAGAGAGTCTTGAGATGGGTAGAGTAGAACTTTACCTCGCTCACTTGAACAGTCCCCATGGCAGAGATTGAGGATCTTCCGCCATCTATGCAGCCTCATGTAGTAGGGGCACCACGAACATTGGTCTGGCTTTTTTAACATTTTGAAAATTTCGTTGATCATTATAACAGGGCCGACATGCCCCATCCTTAGTTAGGCTTGACTGCTTACGTGCCGAGGACACTACTTGTATATTTTTGAGGGCATAATCCCCATGACTCTTTACTGGACATAATTTTGAGGTGCTTGCACCCACCCATGTACTCTGATACTTTTGATATTATATATGGATTTTTATGTCTTTTTTATGTGTTTATGGACTACATCTATTTTACAAATGTTTTTATATGTGCATGTGTGTGCTTTTCCTTACATGTGTGCAATATGCCAATCTAATACATGATTAGCTAGAGCATCTGTAACTTGATTCAATCTCCTAGGAACATGAATATATGTAATGTAATCAAAGCTTCATTCTAAGAGATGTACCCTAAGGAACTGTCGATGTAGAGTAGGATCGTAAATGCGGTAAACTCCATTTAACTAAGACACAACTAGTTGAGCATCTAAATATTCCCGGAGGCTAGAAATACCATGCGACAAAGTGTCACGCAACAACTCTAGAACTGCATTGTATTCAACAACATTGTTTGTGGTGTCACCTAAATAGATACCTTCTAAAGATAGCAGCTATCCTTGGGGTGTGAAAATCACCCAAGCTATAGAAGCAAGACTCCGAGTGTGTCGGCTAGCACCGTCCGCAAACCCAACAAACACTTCTGATTCACTTGACATCTTCCACAGTGAAAAGGATGACATAAAAAATGATATGTCCACAAAACCAAAAGACCAAAACTAAAAACGCTAATGTACATGAACTATACATAAGTTACAAAAATTTACCCAAGGTGACCCACCTATGAGTAATACTTCTAGAGGTAGAGCCCATTTCTAGGCTCCGCCAAAGCATTTCCCTCAAAGTCTACTAGATGATAAGAACCCTTTTTAAGAACCTCTTTTATGATGAAAGGTCTGAACCACATGGGTTTGAACTTGCCTGCCCCTAGGGGGTCCTTATCTTGGTCATAGACTAGGACAAGGATGCCTTTAGAGAAAATCCAAGGATGAACAGACTGATCATATTGACATTTGACTTTTTGTTTGTGAGCCTCGTTAGCCAAGGCCACGTCACGACGCTGCTCACTGATCTTCTTGAGGTATAATAAATTCTCTTCAAGCGGTGAAGTGTCTGGCAATAACTGTACTGCCAACTTTAGATACCGGATCTGGCACTTTATAAGCAAGACTGCTTCCAACCCATAAACAAGTTGAAAAGGTGAGAAACCAGTTGTAGTCTTAACAGACGTTTGGTAGGCCCATAATGTAGAGTATAACATCAAATGCCAATTTGACTTGACCGAATTGATTGTTTGTTGTAGAATGGTTTTAAGAGATTTATTGACAGCTTCCACCTGACCATTCTCTTGTGGGTAGTAGGGTGACGAGTGTTCTTGCCTCAAAACAATATTTGATGTTAACTCAGAAATCATTGTGTTCTGAAAGTGACTACAATGGTCAGTGACAATCTCTCTCAGAACATCGAACCTTGCTATAATTTGGTTAAATAGAAATAGATCTGCAGTCTCTCCATCATCCTTGAACATTGGCATAGCTTCCACCCACTTCGTGAAGTAGTCTACGGCTACAATTATATAACGGTGCCCCCTTGCTGAAGGAGGGTTTCATGTAGTGTAATCAATCCCCCACTTGGTGAAGGGACCAACAGTAATGTCAGGAAACATGGGAGCAGGGTGTGCCCTCATCTTCCGAGAGAAGACTTGACACGGGTGGCACTTCTTGACTAATTCAATAAAATATTTGATTAATGTCAACCAGAAGTAACTGGCTCGTAGAATCTTTTGGGTTGTTTCCAACCCAGACAAGTGACCACCACATGCTCCAGTGTGGAAATCGTTGAGCATGATTTCTGCTTCTTCATGAGTGAGGCACTGACGAAGGATGCAATCTACACCTCGACGATACAAAGTGTCTTCAAGTATGAGATAGTTCTTATCCTGATGGCGTATGCGATGACGCTCATCACGACAAGTGGAGGGGGGGAACTTCAAAGTCTGGAGATAGACGAGTATATCTCCATACGAGGGGTCCAAAGATGCGATAAAAAACATGTCTCCTTGAATAGGAGACTCTTCAGGCATAACATCACCTGACTCGACCAGAAGTTACGAGATGATTTCCGAAAATACCAGTGACTTTTTGGATTTTGCCGAAACAAAATCTAAGTCAAATTCCTAGAGGACAACTATCCATCTACTGATATTTCCGCCAATTACCCATCATGTCAACGCGTATTGAAATGGATTCACAATGACAATGATGGTGGTCTTGTAAAACAAGATATAATGACAGAACTGTTGGATAGCATGAACTGCTTCCAATGCAAGTTTTTCAATGTGGGAATAATTGAGTTCCAGTCCAACTAGGCCTCGGCTCAGGTAATAAATCACATATTCTGAGAGAAAATCATCCTCCTGAACTAAGACCATACTGATGGTCGACTCTGCCGTAATAAAGTACAATAAGAAATCTTTATTATAATTGGGTGGCCAAAGTAGAGGGGCAATCGTGAGGGCGCGTTTCAACGCGTCGAAAGAGAATTGAGTGGCTTCGTTCCTATGAAAAGGAACATCCTTCTTCAGTAAATGCATAAATCCCTTTGTGATCTCGGAATAATTTGCGATGAAACACAGTAAAAAGTTCTCTTTGCCTTGTAAACTTTGAAGCTGAAGGATTGTACATGGGGGATGCAACTGAACTATTGCCTCAACCTTGAGAGGATCAACCCTGATCCTTGTTGTCGAAATGATGAAACCTAGCAGATGGACTAACGTCACGCAAAAACTGCATTTGTTTGGATTGAAGCAAATCTGGAAGTAGCGACCTCTCTCAAAGATAAGTCAGAGGTGTGTAGGATGATCAATTCTCTTATGAGATCGTGATGCTAAATCATCTAGGTAGGCCTCGACTATATGTTTGAGGTCATGGAAAGAAAAAGACATGGCCCGCTAAAAGGTAGCTCCAACATTTTTCAGACCAAAAGGCATCTTGTGATAAGCGAATGTACCCCATGGACAAATGAAGGCTATTTTGTGTTGGTCTTCGAGTTTGATTTGTATCTGATTGTATCCCGAGAAACCATCCATGAAAGAAAAGGCCTCACAACCTTCACATTCATCAACGATATGTTCAATGAACGGTGTGGGGAAATTATCTTTTGGACAAGCTTTGTTCAAATCATCGAAGTCTGTACATACGTGAATCGTACCCTATTTTTTGTCGACCGGAATGGGATTTGACACCCATTGGGTCAAATGGATGGGGTAGATAAAACCTTCTTTGAGCAGTTTCTCTACTTCAACCTTAATAGTTGCTGCTTTCCTAGGATTAACCGGATGAAGCTTCTGCTCGACTAGCTTAGCGTCAGAATAAGTCATGATTTCATGTTCAACAATTTTTGGATCAATGCCTGGCATTTCCTCATAAGACCAGGAAAAAACATCACTAAATTATTTAAATAAATATGTGTAGATTCGAATATCCTCGGGGGAGCAGTCGGCTCTGATGAAAACATTCTCCATGACGCCAGGGGTTCTGGAGATATTAATAGGTATAGTTTTAGCAATGGTTTCCATAATACCCTCGACATAAACAACATGCATAGCCAAGGGATTGATAGGACAAAACCTATCTCCAGTCATAGTCAAAGTGAATTCCCCTAATTCAATTCTTCTTAACTCTGGGAGAAAATAAGATCTGTGATGGAGATCATCCCAGGGTTTGTCTGGACTAGTCATTGCTTCAATAATCACTTCATCTGAGGGAAAGACTAAGTCTAAAGAATCTGTATCAGAAAGGGAACCTTGAGCCCAAGTAGGCTCTAGAATCAGATCTAACTCTTGTGCGAAAATCGGATCGAGGTCGACAGAATCTTGCTGGACTATAGAGTACGCAACTTCTATCAGAGACAAGGGCATGGTCATACCATGGTGCCTTGTCCCATCCATCGTAGCCGATGGGGAAGGAAGAGTCCACAGATCGTCGAAGTAGTTCGTGCGAAATGACGTGACTTGAAAAATCTCAACCTTAGGCTGGTCTGAAAAAAACTTAACATCGCCAGAAGGAGGTGGTTAATCGAAAGTACCCATCAAAGGTGGGCACAAACCAACCCCTATGTTGACGATACCAGGTTGAGGGTTATCAATCATTGGGACCGTGGATTCCCTCGATGAAGGGTCAGGACGAGATAAAGATAATTGATCAATGGTCATGATCCGACCCTTGTGTGGAAACAACAAGACCCAAAAAGTTGTAGCGACCACTGCTTGCATGGAATAGGTCCAACTCCTTCCTAACAATAGACTGTAGTCAAGGGACACATCGACCACTTCAACTTTGACACACATGGTCTTCCCTCCTAACTGCACGGGGAAAGAGGGGATGATTCCATGTGGTCAGAATGAATGACCGTCAAAAGTGGTAACAAGAATAGGTGACGGAGAAAAAGTGGGCTGGCCAATGGCCTTCCAACACGCCAAAGACATTATGCATGTCGAGGCACCCTCATCAACCACCGTGTGGAAAATGTTCCGAGTAAATTTTTTTGTGGTGTAAGCCACTACTATTTGGAACGCTACGTGGTAAGGGATATGAGGTTTTAAGTCGGTCGTATCAAGCATGATTATACCTAGATTATAAGTCTCAAAAGATCCTAAAGTGGCTAACAAATCCTTTCTCTGGGAAGGACATCTATGGAAGACGTCCAAAGCAGACATCGCACAAGGGGTTTGAGACAAATCCTCCACCACAGAGTAGTTCTAGGCGGCCCTTGAGTTTGGGTTGTGAGAATCTTTCTTGAACGCACCTTTTGGGATGCGTGTCATTGTTTCACCCAACGTATTCTCGATCAGGAGAGGAAGAGATGGGATTTCGGCTTCTTTACCTTTCTCAGAGGTACTTGGATTTCCATAGTCATGTGCTCTAGTTGATATATAGGCATCACCTTTCATCATATACACATTCACAGATGAAGGATTACTCGAAGATGGAGGGGTTACTTGACTGCCCCCTTCCGTGCTTGGAGAGGCTTAAGTTAAATTTGGCCCATGTTGAAATGGGTTTGTTAGCACAGTAGGTTGTTGCTGTGACAATAACTTTTGGGACTCCATAAGCCGAGGGCACTGGTGAGTCAGGTGGTCTTCTGTGCACAGGTTACACGGATACTTCGCCTTCCTCTTTTCTGTATTGCCCCTGCCAACATTATCAGTGGGTTTCTTATCCCCCTTACCATTCTTTTGTTGTTTCTTATTTCCGTCAGGTTGTTGGGTGGCCTTTAGGTTTGTCGATTGCACACTATGTACATCCGACATTTGGGTAGGGGGAGCAACCAGACTAGTGGTATGGATGGGCACTGTGTACTGTATCGATAGCTTCTACAACTATTTTGTCAGCTGATTAGTGTGATTTGCTTGTGCTGAACCAACAATAGCATCGACATGTGGTCCAACCCTTTGTCTAGTTTTATCAAGTATTGACCGTGGCGCATCCAGCAAAATTTCATACAGTAAACCAGACTGAGAGTAAATCAGCTCTAGCTATTGAGCTCTCATGATGGAATCTTCTTCGGAAAACACTCCTGACGTTGTGACATCTTTGGATAACTGCGGGACCAA
>SNQJ01S0001677.1:27514-87426 GCA_010110895.2 Picea sitchensis | reverse complement strand
CTATATGAAGTTGTATTTCAATGAATTAGATGATCACCAAAGGTGAAAGGTAGTCACATGATCTCCTGGATATTCATTAGGCTTGGCTTCAAACTTTGGTATGTCTTAAGGAAACTTGGTTAGCATAGGAGGCCAACGCGGATCGTGACAGATAGGGTCAGTCAACAACCTTGTCAAGTCTAGAAAATGCAAAGTTGCCAGAAACGGTAGTTTGGGTTGTTGGTTATAACCATGGAAAAAGGGGCCTGGAGTTTGATTGGCACCAGGTTGCCAAGAAAAGTTAGGCTTCTGGCTAGGGTTATGGTAAAAACCATGTCCATGACCAGCGTACAAATTCTGCATTTGTGGAGACATCATTGGTTGATTCCCGAAATAGGACGTAGACGGTTGAGCAAACATTGAATTCAAAGGACTTTGGCAAGGGTTGCCCCATGCCGATCCCATGGGCATAGGTCCTGCACCTTGCCCGGGGTTCCATTGGTTGTGAAAGGGGTTTCCCCCGATTGACATTCCTGATGAAGGAACTGATCCTTGCCAAGAATTACAAGGTCCTTGTGTGGAAGGAATTCCTGGGTTTTCCCCCTGTGCAGGAATAGTACCCTGCATAGGATTTTGTTGTCCATAACCAGGGTTTCCCCCAGTTGGGAAAGTAGCTGATGAGAAAGTGTTGTTACTGAATGCATCGAACAAATAAAATGGTGTCGAACCTACCAACATGCTATGAGAAGGTAATCCTTGACTCCCTGCTCCAAACAAACTATGGTGTGTGTTTGGTCCGGTGGAATGCTAGTGAGCACCACCGAGCGAAGGGGACGAAGGAGGTATATGACCCCATCCGTAAGGGAAAGCATTAAAGGAAGATGAAGTGCCCCCCATGGATCCTTGCAGAGGAGCATTAGAGCTCCCCGCCCCTAGACCTAAAGTCTGTAAAGTGGAGTAGGTAAGTATAGGGATTGTACCTGAGCTAGGCATCCCATATGAAAATGGAGGGACTTTCGCACTCTGGGTGAAATGAGTAGTGGTTGTTTCCATAGACGAAATCAGACCACTGCTCGAGGTAGAGGCGGTCGAGACCGTGGTGGCCCGAACTGACGACGGTAGTTTAGGAGGTGGAACACCCCCTGTGGTGACAACCATAGCGGGAATATGAGAATTCCTGGAAGAAGTGGCAACATTTGTTTCCATTGCTTCTTGTGACACTATCTGGCGCTCATAAGGATAAATTTGTACGATGATGGGCACCGAAAGATCAGTGGTTGGAGTTATTGATGGACCAAGAGCTTCCGATCCAAGGCCTGAGATGGTGGGTTCCTCTGGAATCAAGTGCTCTCTTCTAGGAGTGGATTCAAGCACAGTCTCCTATGGCCCGGTCGTCTCGTAAGACCCTTTTTGGTCTAGTTTTCGCCTTAGCAATGGGGGTGGCTCTAGTGTAATCGATGGCAGGCCAAGAAGCCTTTGTGGAGGGTGCAGTTCCTGATCCTCCACTGTGTGAGAAGATCAAAGACACACTAAGGATTTATATTCATTCAAGAACAACACACACTAGAAAAAAATCCCTACGAGATAAGACAAGCAATCACTAACTAGTTGGAAGAATAGTTACAACAACCAACACTAGAGAAACTTACCGGTGCAAGTGAAACTTGAATATGGAAGCACACTCCAGGTATACTCTGAAAAGTGTGGCTTGATGTCTGTCCTAGGTACCGTGGTCTACCCTCGTAGTCACCTGTGTAAGTCCCTAAAATAGAGGCAACTAGGTTTCCAACCCATGAACAGTCACCAGGCGGGTACAGTCGACAATCGGGTGGACCGCAATGAGCAAGGTATCAAGCCCAAAACCTATCAAGGGTATCGAAAGAAAGTGGTCTAGAAGACAACTGAGGACCTCAAACATATTTGAGACCCATGAAGCTCCATGGAAAATTCAATCGATGGAATCCCAAAACAAGCCCTCTATATGCGTTCCCCACTACGCTTGGTCTGGCGTTGGAGGGATTATCTCCGCTACCTTTCCGCATGTGACCTCGTGTTTAGCCCCTATGTTAGAGGGGGGTCCCAGATAAATTTCATGATACTAGACTTTTACACTCCCTAGAACAAACTCTTATGTATGTTTTGTAGCCTTGAAGAGTTTACTCTCCAACCTAAATTAAGGATCTAGCCTAGACTAGTTGATGGACCCTACAAAACATAAAGTCTAGTTGATTTTAATTAATCGTTAATTTTTTGTGGCTTGTCTTAAGTCAAAGGTTATGAAATTGAAACTGGTGATTTTTTGAGAGATGAAAGAGAAGATAAACAAAAGATGGAAACAAAATAACTTCCTCTTGACAAATTCAAATTTGCACTTTTAACCAACTTTTCAAACTATATTTTTTCTAAGATCTTTGAATAGAAAACTCGAAATAGGATTTCGCTCGACTACGAGCTACTTATTGTCCTAAGAAAATAGCCAAGAACTTATGAAAGAAAACTTTTTCCTGATTATTCAATGCAAACTACCAACTACTAAATCAAATGAAGAAATAACAAGAATTTTGTTTTTATGCTTGCAAACAAGAAATCTGAACATGCATTCTTTTTATTTTATGAAACAAGCAAGAAGAGAAAGTGAAGACAAAAGAAACCAAAAATAACTTCTGGCCCTTCTACAGATCACAGGGAGTCACTGACCAAACTCAAAAGGCTGATTAGAAAAGACTCATAGATTTGTCTAGAACTCTAAAACAAATTTAAGCAATCTTTTGATGAAAAAANGAAGACTAGCTTCTGACAAGTAAGAGGATGACTGCCTCTCTTTGTCAAAAAATCTCCCAGATACAGACACGCTACTGTCACTTCAGTAGAATGCATATATATGCGTGTTATCTAAAGTCATAGTGCATATGCATGCGTGCAAGGCTACTACAGGGCACGTATGGCTCTGTAAATACTCAAAAATGAGAAAAATACAGTCCACCATAGACAGGGAGTTTTGGTATTAAAAACCAAGATCCCTAGAGACACAGAAAAATATTTTGATAAAGAAAATGCAAGGGAACTTTGTTAAAGCAAAGATAAACTGAGGTTATTCCTATGCTATAGACTGCAACACAGAGACCAAGACCAAAACCATGAAACCCCTGAGAAGGATCTCTCCTAACAGGGAACAGGATGATTGCCTCTTCTTTTTATAAAAAATATTTCTGGACTGAAGCACGCAACTGACACTTCAACAACCCAATGGATATACACGGGTTGTCCAAAGGTAGGGCACGTGTATATGCGGGTAGGGCTTCTACAGGCCGCGTATACCTCTGTAAATTCCCGGAAAGAAAATTAAATAGTCAAGCAATTGTGCAGAGAGTTCAGGTATGGAAGACCAGAATCCCTACAAATTCAGACTCTTGCAAAAACTCAGAAAAAAGGTAATAAAACCAATTTTAACTACCCAAAAAGTATTCCTAGAAAACCCTAGAGATCCCCAGTACGGTCGCCAATTTTGTTGTGGGTGGGAAATCCCCCTATGGACTAGCGTTAAGGGATTTATCATGCATGTAGAAATGACCTAAAGTATCCTACTTCTTACCATCATCCCCATCATAACCCCACTATTCATATATAAATACAAGGTTAAGAGATCAAGTTACTATACCTTAGTTTCCGTGTTTGATGTAGATCCTTTAACGTTCGGTCATTCTTTGACTGCAAATATCCTCCCAATGTTGACCTGCGTTTACAAACAAACAAACAAAAAACTCCCAAACATGTGTTTGATGTAATAACTAATGGGTTAGGGATTCTATCAACATATAATCAATATTAAACATTAACAATCTCATATGGCAGGACGGGAAAAGTACTTCTTTATTAATCTCACAAGAATACCTTACAATAGTGAGATCAACCATTGCTCCTCGAATCTAGTCCTGGGCTCCTCTTCAACTGTACTCCAACTACTTTTGTATATGCTCCTCTTGACACAATAGTTGCAAAAGGTTGGGACAAGGGGAATGTAAAATCAGGTAGAGTTTCTTTACTCTTATTTTTCTCTTTTTGGATGGGACCCCTACCCCTTCTTTTATAGGCTAGAAAGGGCTAGGTATTTGGTCGAGTTACTGGTTATGGGAAGTCAAACGGTTTAGGTAACTTACCCAAAAAAATTTGTTCCATCACCAACTTTCCATTTTTCATGTTTTTCTAGGTATACGCGGGTTGTAGTGGGTCAACTATCCTATACATGCGTGCAGTAGTGGAGCAGGGCACGTATGCCTTCAACAAGGGTGTTTTTAAGAAGTTGTTTCAGTAGTGGCTTGGAAAAAGATGTAACCTAAGATGGCCTGATTCCAGGTAAGCATATCTGGTGCAAAATAGGGTTATAACAATAGCAACAAAGAACCTCCTATCTGCAACTAGAAGTGTCATTATCGAATGGTAGAGACTTACCAAACATGGGTACCCTAGCTAGATCCCCTGCTTCATTCGGTGCCCATGCAGAGATTTTTGTCCGTAGGATCGAGATAACCTTATCTATATTACATGAATTTGTGTTTGAACCTCATTTCTTACTCATGAACATGCTGACCTATACCTAGAGGACTCCCAAATGAGTTTGATTTAAGCTTTCTGACTCTCTCAAAAAGAGAAAAGATTATCGAGTGAACTTGTCTCTTTCACACTCGTAAATTGGATTTGAAAGGATGTCTATTTGGGGATATTTTATCCCCTTTTTCTAACCAAGTAGACTAAGATTATAGAAAAAGACATTTTTTGGCATTAAGTTGTAATTGCATCTCATTTTCTTGCTTGCACACCTTATACCCAAGAGGAAACATTCCCCTGAGTGTTCATCTCCCGCATGCACCTCCTTGCATTGAGCATAGGTATGTTCCACTGCTAGAACTAGATTTCTTACTTGTGACACTTGTTTCCTCCTCTATATCATAGCATTCATTTGACTCTGAAAAAGAAAAAAAAAGACGGGCAGGAAAATAATATCATCTTATATTGGCAGCAGTCGTGTCTCCTTTGAACTAAGCAAAAAAATTTTGAGTCCACTTGTCATCAAAATTTTGGGTTTAGCATGACCTTAGGAAGCTGAGCTCATTACAAAGAGTTTACTCCCTTGATTGGTTACTCTTTCATCCCCTATGGAGAGTTTGATTCATGCCTCCTGCCTCTCAAATTTTCATCGTTGAGTCTATGCTGGCAGAGTATTCCATATGTCTCATGCTCTTGTTCAAAGGAGGTCTATCAACCTATGTCGACCATTCCTCAAAAATCTTGACTTTTCATGTCGGCCATACCCTCAGTGTGTCTCAAAATCACATGAAGTTGTAGTCCTATTGTGCACCCTGGTCCTAATTTCCTCATTAGTAGGTAACCTTGAACCCAACAATCGACATTTCATCATTGCTCACTGACTGGGTGGTTTCCCTTGTGTTCGACGGCAATAAATCTATTCACACATTGGGATTCATGCAATGTCTTGGATTCCATTATCCTGATTGGTGGTTTCCTCGCCTTTGTCAACATTTTTCCTTATTGGCTTCTATTCAGAGGTTCTTTTTCGTGTACCGCTTGCATCTGGAACACACAAAAGACGCACAGGGTCGTTGGTTCGTGAACATGTTCTTTGTCTGATTTCCTCAAAATAATCAAGCTCCTACTTTGTAACTCATGCTGAATGATGAGAGATGCCTCAATTCTCTCCTTTCAGTGGGTCTCCTTCCATTGAATTCATATCATCTATTTTGGAGATGAGACCTAGAGTCCTATGAGTACCTAGAGGCTTGTAGTCATTAGTGGCATGTTCTCTTGCCATTGAAAGTTGGGAATACATAAATTTATCCTTATCGATGGATTCTTCAAGTGTTTGACCCCGAAACCTTTATTCACAATTGTAAGAATGTAATCGGTGCCTTGATACCTACTTTCATTATCGGTAGGATGTCTCAGATTTGTTAAATGTATACTTCAATGATCAGTAATCAAACGAAGTCTCACTGTGTTCAACCTCAACTCCTTTATTGAAACAATGTATACTTGCACCTTTGTCAGATCATGTAGAAGACTTGAAGACATCAGTTCATAGTTGTAGCTTTCTTGAGTTGTTTCTATCTTTCATTGGACCAGTACCTATGTGACTTCAGTGATAATGGGAGATCGGATTGAACTCCATTGTATACAGATATATTCAGATTGATTTTGAGACTAGTTTTACTGGGCCTTGTTCATGACTATGAAATAATTTGGCATATAAACACCTTTGTATTGCTACTCATGGCCATGAAAAGTTGTTTGGTATATTTTCACATGAATTTGCAGTGTAATTGGCATCCATGTGTGCAAACTCAGTACAGATTGTAATATTCCTGTGAGCAACTAGTTCTTCCAGATGGGTCTCCATTACTCCACTTCTAGGTATTATAATGTATTTAGGCCATCGTAGATACTCCTCTGACCTTACACATTAGGGGGCATCTATTATAGAAATATTTTCATCACCTTATGCAAATTTTCTTAGAAGGTCGTTTTCCATTTCCCTATGCAGACTTGAAGTCCCTTTTTACAAATCCCAGAGCTAAAAACAATATTTTTCAAAATATACATGCCCTACCTATTGTATAACATGCGTATACGCATGTTGCACCACTACATCCCATGTAAATTGGGTTTTGTGATAAAAATTAAAAAATGGTGTTGGGTTTCTATGTCACGTCACGAGATCCATGATCCTTGACCTTGCATATACTAGAAAAGTTCTGAATCGGCCCTTCAGTTCCACTTGAAGGCTATAAATGGGCCAAATATGAGCTATGGAAAAGAGGAGAAGAATTCAACTTTGAGAGAAAAGTTACTCTGGAGAAATTATTCACTTCATATTGAGTTTGCATCCCTTTGTCCTTTTAAGTCTGAACACATTTTTCAACCCCCAAGCTCTTCCCTACTTGATTGAGAACTTCATTGTCTCTATTATATGAGCTTGCCTTTGGTGGAGGATTGAAGTGGTGCAGGCCCAATTGGAAGGGACTTAGTTTCTCGGTTACGAACCGTGCCGACACGGAAGTTTGTAATTCATTCACTTATGATGATTACATTTTAATAGAAATACTCTTTTCTTGTCTAATTAATATCTTGCAAATATTTGAATTATTATTCCATGGGCATATTTGTTATGAATGTTGATGGATTATGCTATTGAATGTGCTAACTTTATATATTATCACCATATGCTTGTGTTTCTTGTATGTTGAGGACAAGTTGAAGGTGTATTTCTTTGAGTCAAGTTCTCAACGGTGGACTTGATCAAAAATCTGNGTCTGTTGTGGTTTACCCCTATCCATAGATATATTTTCCTTGTAATAACTATTTGGGCTCAAGAGTCTCTTACTTCGCATGATCCTTTGGACTTGGTCTTGCCTTCTAATAAGGTGATTTTAGAGGCAATGACAGGTCCTGATAGACCTTGTGATGATCTTCATCATAGATCGTAATTTTTACCCAAACTTAGGAGAGTGGAAGCATGAGAGTTTACTTCGACCATGAATGGAAATGTCACTTGCCCTGTTAAACCTTTGGAAACACACTAAGTATATGAAGAAGGAAACATGG
Source organism: Picea sitchensis (assembly GCA_010110895.2). NCBI lineage: Eukaryota > Viridiplantae > Streptophyta > Pinopsida > Pinales > Pinaceae > Picea > Picea sitchensis. The sequence goes on along the minus strand of SNQJ01S0001677.1, from coordinate 79,830 downwards.
AGAATATATCTGAGATGATTCCAATTGATATCTCCAAAACCCCTGGTGTCATCGAAAATGTCTTCACTGGAGCATATTGTTCCCTTGAGGAGATTGAAGTGTATATTGCATTATTGAAATAATTTCAGGACATTTTTGCTTGGTGTTATGAGGAAGTGCCAGGCATTGACCCTCCTATTTTTGAACACGAAATTAGAACCTAACCCGATGCTTAGCCAATTTGGCATAAGCTTCACCTGGTCAACCATCAAAAGGAAGAGACCATTAAAGCAGAGGTAGAGAAATTGATTAAGGTTGGTTTCATATACCCAGTTCAATTAACATAATGGGTGTCAAATCGTGTTACTATCAATAAAAAGAAAGGTGCATTTTGAGTGTGCATGGAATTCCACAATCTGAACAAGGCATGCCTGAAAGATAACTTTCCTACCCCATTCATTAATCATATTATCGATGAATGTGTGGGTTGTTGAGTTTTTTCCTTTATGGATGGTTTCTCAGGGTATAATCAAATTCAGATCAAGCTCGAGGATCAACATAAGACTGCTTTTATATGTCCTTGGGGTACCTTTTCATATAAGAAAATGCCTTTTGGCCTAAAAATTTTTGGATCTACTTTCCAGTGGGCCATGTCATTCACCTTTCATGACCGCAAACATATAGTCAAAGCTTATATTGATGATATCGAGTAATGTTCTCGAAACAGAACTGATCATCACTACTACATGATTCGATTGAATCCAAACAAGTGTAATTTTTGTGTTACATCGGGGCATTTATTGGGATTTATTTTTTCCAACAAAGGGATCATGGTAGATCCTCTTATGGTTGAGGAAATAGTTCAATTGCCTCCCCCACGCATAGTTCCTCAGCTTCAAAGTATCGAAGGGAAAGATAACTTATTACGATGATTTATTTCTAACTATGCCAAAATCACTAAGGGGTTCATGCATATTTTGAATAAAGGGGTCCCATTCTTTTTAGATTAAGCGTCTCAACACTCTTTTGAAGTGTTGAAAAGTTCCCTAATGTCTGCCCCTCTACTCAACCCTTCTAATTATGGAAAGGATTTCTTGTTATATTTAGCTACAACAGAATACACCATCGGTATGGTCCTAGTTCAAGAGGATGATGCACTCCAGGAAAAAAATATCTACTACCTCAACCGAGGCTTAGTCGGACCATAACTCAACTATACCCATGTTGAGAAACTGGCTTTGGCAGCTGTTCATGTTGTCCAAAGGTTTTGTCATTATATTCTACTTTGTAAGACCACCGTCATGGTCGTCGTTAATCCTTTTCAGTACGTGTTGACATGAAGGGTCATTGGAGGGAACATTAGTTACTGGATTGTTATTCTTCAATAAATCAATTTGGAATTTGTTTCAGAGAAGTCCAAGAAATCTTTGGTATTTGCAAAGTTAATTTTGGAACTTCTGAATGAGAGTGGAAAATATTGCCCTGAAGAGTCATTGATCAATGAAGATCTCTTGCTTATTGCATATTTTGACACTTGGTATGGAGCTATACTTGTGTATCTTCCGAATCTGAAGTATCCTCCCTCTACTTCTCATGATGAACATCGATGGATATGCCATCAAACATGAAATTATCTTATCATTGATGACACCTTGTATCATCAAGGATTTGACTCTGTTCTCCATTGTTGTTTGAATGATGAGGAAGAAAAGCTTGTGTTAAATGATTGCCACACTGGAGCATGTGGCGGTCACTTTTTTGGTTTGGCTACTGCTAAAAAATCCTTCGTGTTGGATACTTTTGGCCCTCGTTATTCAAATATTGTATAGATTCGGTTAAGAAGTTTCACCCGTGTTAGATCTTCTCTCATAAGATGCAGACACACCCTACTCCTATGTTTCCTGTTATTGTTGTTGGCCCCTTCACTAAGTGGGGAATTTATTTCACTACATGCCACCCATCTTCTTCTAGGGGGAATCGTTATATCATTGTGGAAGTAGACTACTTCACCAAGTGGTTCAAAGCCATGCCAACATTTAGCAATGACGGGGAAACAACGACACTCTTCATTTTCAACCAAATCATTTCTAGGTTTAGTATACCAAAAGATATTGTCACTGACCATGTTAGTCACTTTCAAAATAAGATGATGAAAGAGTTAACGCCAAATCTAGGGTTCAAACAAGAAAAATTTTCACCCTATTATCCACAAGTGAATGGTCAAGTGGAGGCTGTCAATAAGTCTCTTAAAACCATTCTCCAATGAACAATCAATTCGGCCAAATCAAATTGGTGTTTGATGTTATACTCATCACTTTGGACATACCAAACTTCTATCAAGACTGCTACATGATTCTCTCCTTTCCAACTTTTTTATGGGATGGAGGCAGTCTTGCATATAGAGTTTTAGATTCCTTCTCTCATGTTGGCAGTGGAACTACTTTCGAACACAACTGTTCTTGAAGAGCGTATTGTCTATCTTGAGCATTTCGATGAACAACGTCGGTATGCAACCTTGGATAACGAGGCTCATAAACGTCACATCAAGTGTCGATATGATCGGTTGGTTCACCCTAGGGTTTTATCTGGAGGCGATTTTGCCTTGGTCTATGATCAAGAGAAGTATCCCTTGGGGGAAGACAAGTTTAAACCCATGTGGTTTAGATTGTTTATTATAAAGAATGTTTTTGGAAAAGGATCTTATGAATTGGTTTAATTTGAAGGAAAATTGTTGCCTGGGCCCAGAAATGGGATTTATCTAAAGAGGTATTATGCTTAGGTTGGTCACCTAAGTGTGACTTCTTGTAAATAGTGCATACATTTATCTATATATTTTAGTATCTTTTTGTCTTATGGAAATGTAGTTTATTTTGTTTCTACATTGTGGCAGATGTCAAGAGAATCCAAAGTTTATGTTGGGTTCACGGACGATGCCAGCCGAAACAATTGGAGGCTTTCTTCCCCAGCTTGGGTAATCTTCACACCCACTGGTTAGTTGGTATCTTCTATAGGTTCTTGTCTAGGAGAAGCATCCAATAATGTTACCGAGTATAGTGAAATAATAGAATTTCTACGTGATGCTTTGTCATATGGTATTTCATCTATATACTCAACTAGTTGTGTCGCAGTTAAATGGAGTGTATCGTGTCCACAATCCCACTTTGCACCGATGATTCCTTAGGGTATGCCTCTTAGAACATTATTTCGATTATATTACATATATTCATGTTCCTAGGTGCTCTAATAGATTAACTGATACATTGGAAAATCATGTTTTAGATTGGCATCTTTCACATATATGAATATAGAAGCATACACATACACACACATGTAAATATATTTACTCCATAAGGAAAAAAGATAAATATATATAACGTGTCCAAAAATGATGTCATAGTACAAAATGTGGGTCGTAAGCCTAAAAAATGTGAACTTTACATCGTTGGGCTTAATCCCTCAATACATAAGAGAGATACAAAAATAGGTTCCCCGACACACATATTGTCCAGTACTAATATAAGGTCTAGGCCTATTGGCCTTAATAGAATTCACTACGACATTGGCCAGATGCCGGAACAACTGGACCCATGCCCTGGGTACTCCTACTATATGAGGCTGCATAGATGGTGGCATATCCTCTATCTCTGCCATGGGCACGCTACGGGTGAGGGTTGTCAAGTTTCTCTCTACCCGCTTCCGTACTCTCTCAGCCTTTGTTGACAATGGCCTTTTCTTTGTTGTGGCTCCTCTTGGATAGGTCTTCTCTCCAGGATGACACCTAGTCCGAGGGAAGTCCACTGGCCGCACTGGTCCCTCATCTGTACATAACAAGTTTTTGAGTCATTACTGTGACATTACCAAAAAAAAATTCTCTCTCATAATAAAATTAAAAAACAAGTTAAAAAATAACAACACATACCTATCTCTCCATGTGTTGCGCTAGGGGGCATGGGCATGTCGGGGTATCTCAAAAAGCTAATCCATAAATATAGATAATCCACAATGGCGGGAATTTGTCGTTTCCACTAGTCGAAGAACTTGTCATCGTATGACTCATGTGCCCCCCTACTACCTGACGAGGCATCAAGGAAACCCATCTACATAGTGTTGGAAAGGAGGATATGTGACCTCATACACTCTCCTTCGAGATCATGCCTGGAGCTCTTCCAAAAAATAATGCACATAGTACTATCTAGAATCCAAAGTTTCTATTCTTCCTCAACTTACAATCTGTCAGATGTATCTTCATGTAGTTGAGCATGGTAGTGCTCCAATCAAATATCACTAGATGTGGACATTGCACTACAAAATGCATCTGAGCTCAATAGGCCTAATGAAGTGGAGTGGATCCAGTAATCCTCCCAATCATGTATAACACCACTCTCAAGCTAATATCCTTAATCTTTTGTATAGGGAATTGAGAGCCTACTTTCTCTGTACTGGATTCACAATACTTGTCAACATAGTCAGCTATGTTATATGGCCCTAGAGAAAAAGTCTTCAAGTTCACCGACTCACTCCTCCTAGAGAGACCAATTATAAGGTAGATGTCCTCGGTAGTTGGTGTCAAATATTGGCCTTCTAGCATAAATTCTTCTGCATCTGGGTTCCAATAATCAATCAAGTGGTTTAGTAATCTCGGTTGGGCTCTCATATTAAAAGGACAGTGGAAGAGTTTCCACATTCCACATTGTTTTAGTGTAGCCATGGCCCTTGGGACCTCTTCAACCATTTGATCTACTTCTTCATGTTCCCTCTCCCTCCAATGCACATACATCCTGGATCATGCAATAATTTGGGAGTTAGTGCATTTTCCTATCACTTTTGTGGGCATGTACGCACCCTATTTTTAAAACAATAATGCATGTACGTTGGCCGAGGGTATATCATCCAGTGTACACATGAGTACATGCAAATTTGTGATGGATCATAGGGCTCGTGGCCCCCAAATTCCTCTAGAAATATTTAAAAATGAATGAAATTGCAAGAGAAGGAGGGGGGTACTTACTTTCTCCAAGTACGAGTCATTTTTGTCCATCGTTTCTCTCTGAATGTGTGAATGAAGAAATATGGTTTTTACTATCTTTGGGTATTTTCAAACTGCAATGGTGAAAATGACCCCTTTCACCTAAATTTATAGACTTTTTGACCCTTTTTTGACCTAGTTTTTCCCTGTAATCTTCCCTATTGTTTTCTTGGTGGATTTTTTGGTTCCTCTTGGTGATATATTGGTCATTTAAATGTCTTATATGCTTTGGATTTGGTATTTTTTAATGCATGGGTACTACTTATATCATCCTGTGACAAAGTTGTGTTTTTACCATTTTCATATACGGTAGGTTTATACCACCTTGCACTTTGCATTTTATTGACGATTTTCACTTTGCCATAGGGTCGATCCCACTGAAGTGCGACACATAAACTTCCATGCTTCTTTAAAAGTGTTGTAATTAAGTGGTAGAGCCTTCCTCTCCATGGATTCCATAGGTAGATCCTTGTGCTGCAATCTGACATCCATGTTGTGAGTCTTCTGTAGGCTTGGGATTCCTTTTAGTCCCACCATGACTTTAGTTTTAGGCCTCATTCTTCTTCTCAAATGTTCTTTCTAACCTCAACTTGTGGGACTCCCCTAGAGCATATTTTGTCTTCTTTCAAGATCTCTTAAATAATGAAAGTGACATTTGGAAATAGATTATTTATCCTTTTCAGCCTTGCTTAGATTACATACAAAAATGAGTCCCCTTGGAGTCTCCTTTAAGCTCTTTTCAGACTCCCTAAAATTGAAAATATTGTCGAGCAATCTTCTTTCCCTTCACACTTGTCAAAGTGAAATTCGAAGGCACATATATCTGGTGATAGTTTACCCCTTTTTCAATCTAGATGGATAATTTATGAAAAAGGTACACCCTGGGAGCTATGGTTTGCTAGGAGAGTATTCTCAGGTATACGTTTATCTCTTTTTTGGGCCCAAGAGACTAAATTTACGAAAAAATGGCCATTCTCCTTGGTTTTGGTTTATCTCTTTTTTGGTCCTTGGAGATTATTTACAAATAAGGAAACCCTTGGAGTCTTCTTTAAGATCTTTTCAGAATCCCTAAACAGGAAAAGATCACCGAGTGACCTTGTTTCTTTCACACTCGTTAATGGGTCCAGAAAGAACATCTATTTGGTCCAAGTTTACCCTTTTTTCTCGCTAATAGATTAACTAGGAAAAATAAATACCTCAGGGGATACGTCCAACCGGGTGAGTTTTCCCAAGTATCAGTTTATCCTTTTTTTGGGTTGGGGAACTTAACTTACTATAAAGGAACAATAGTTCTCCTTGGTATAAGTTTAAACCTTTTCCGGACCTCGGAGACTCAACTTACAAAAAAGGTGCACCCTAGGAGATTTGTCTCACTAGGAGAGTATTCCCAAGTATTATTTTATCCTTTTTAGGGCTTGGGGATCTAAATGTACAAAAAATAACTCTTTGGATTCTTCTTTTTGTGTTTTTCAGACTCTCTAAAAGTGAAAAACCTCTCAGCTTGCCTTCTCTAGGCTCATAAAAAATTACATTGAAGGAATCTCCTTGTGTCAATCTGTAATCACATTGCATGTCTCATTCTTGCATCTTTGGCCTAATGTCAGCTCCATCTCGTTGTTGATAAACATTTAGAGCATTCCTTAGGTGCAGGCCTTGCAACATTTTTTCCTTTACGATATGACACCCTGACCCATGGAGGAATTTTCCCAAGTGTCATTATCATGCACATGTCTCCTTGCACTAAACATCAGTATGTTCCGTGCACTTGGAAATTATTTTCTTTTCTGTGACACTCATTCCTCCTTTGTAACATAGTGTTCTTTTATTATTTTTCAATATTTTTAAATATATTAAAAAGAAAAAAAAAATATTCCAAAAACGAGGAGAAGGGAAACATTCTCTTTTACTGGAAGCAATCTAGTCACCCTTGGACAAAGCAAATCCTTCAGTTTATTCTGCAAGCATTGGTATTTAGTATGACCTTAGTAAGTTGTTCTCATTACATAGAGTTGTGTCCCCCTCCTTTTCGTTACTCTTACAAACATATGGAAAGTTTGTGGTGTCTCTTGTGCCATAGACTTATGTCAATAACATGATTCCTGAGTCTTTTCATATGTCATTCTCTTGTCCAAGGGAAAGTATTACAACCCGAGTCATCCATTCTGCGATAAGTCTCTGGAATTTCATGAGTCGACCATCCCAAGAGTCCTGTCAAGTTCACATTCAAAATCAATGAAGTTTGGTGCCTATTATTCAAGTTTCCTCCAGTCTTTCCATGATAGCTTGTCGAAGACCTCAGGATAGTGAGTCTTACACTCCTATTATATGCCTACCTAAGTTTTGAATATCTTGAAGATATTGCTTGAGTCATGAAGCTATCATCTCCAGCTACAAGAATTGATGCCTCCTGAAGATTCATATGACATTGTATTTGTATATATTTTGATGATTTTGAGATGTAGATCCAGTGTGTATTTTTCGCGGCTATGTTTTTTATTGGCATACATATTAGTCATGTAACCATGATTACTATATATGACATGGATCTATAGTGTACTTTATTGGAAGCCATGCTTAGTTAGTTTCGAGCATGGGTATGCCCTCCTCAGTAATTATTATTATGATTTTTCATATGACATGTTCATGAATTTTCGTATGGGCTCACTTGACTCAGTGCATTCCCACTTTATCAAATATATTGTATTGTATTTAAGCGATTAGTTTCTCTTCTGACCTCACACATTAGTGGGCATCTGTTATAGTCCAAAATTCCACTGCTATGAATTTTTGACATTGGCCTACTCATTTACACATTTTCCAACCACTTTTTTTGAGGTTTCTCTTAAAAAACATCTTTTTGTATGGTGTACGCACCTTGATACACATGCAACATGTGTACATGCATGACTTGAATACCTAACAACCCACGTGTACTCCCAAAAGTTGCAAAAAATAAAAAATTCCACACTTTTCGATAGATTTTACGGGCTATTTTGGGTTGCACAACCATTTTACCTCCTGTAGTCCTTATGAAAACCGAATAAACATCATTTATCCATATAAAAATGGCCCTAGGGGGGTCATTTGAAGATATGAAAGAAGAGGCAAGTGAAATCTACCAAAATTTCTCTCTCTCTCATTCCAATCCTTTGCATCCTGTTCTGAGTTTTCATCCTCAACATCCACAATCATTCATCCTCCTTATGCAATCCATACATTTCCTTCTATTGGCATAGAGAAACCACAAAGATACATGAGAAGGAGTCTCATGTCTGTAGATTAAAGAATCCTTTGTGCAAGCGTAAGCAGACACCCAGGGCATGATATGTCATATCAAATAGTTATTTGATGAGATTGGGGATGGTTTCCCATTGATCCTATATGTGGATGAAATGTTTCTTACAGGGGATGAGAAGCTCACAGATGGGTGCAAGAGGGAACTCAATTCATAGTTTAAGATGAAGGATCTAGGTCTGATGCATTATTTCTTGGGATGAGAGGTGTGGTAGAGACCAGATGAGACTTTCATTAGCCAAAATATATTGTTGAGATCCTATAGAGATTCAAGATGGTGGAATGCAAGTCCATGGCCACACCTATGGTGATGAATCTGAATCTCTTGAGTGATTCATCTTCATATTTGGTGGATCCCATGATGTACAAAAAGTTGATTGGATCCTTGATCTACCTAGTTACCACCAGGTTGTACATATGTTTTGCTGTGAACACTTTGAGTCACTACATGGTTGAACCTATACATGTACATTGGATAGCTACAAAACATGTGTTAAGGTACCTACATGGTACAGTTGGATATGGACTGAGATATGTCTCAGATGGAGATGTGAAGTTGTAGGGATGCACAGACCCTGATTGGGCAGGGAGTGTAGTGGACCAAAAGAGCACATCTGGATGTTTCTTCAATTTGGGATTGGGTATGATCTCATGGTTGAGTAGGAAGAAGACATCAATGGAACTCAATATAGTAGAGGTAGAGTATATTGCGGCTAGTGTGGAAATCCGTGAAGCAGTGTGGATTCAGAAGTTGGTTGCATGGATATTTCATCTAATTTTGGAGCCAACTTTCATATATTGTGATAATCAAAGTTTTGTGAAGCGTATAGAGATCAAATATCATTACATTCGAGACATGGTGCAGAGAGGAGATATAGAGATCTAATATATATCCACGGATGAGTAGATAGATGACATTCTCACCAAGCCTCTGTCTAGAGTGAAGTATGTGTACTTCAGAGACAATCTTGGTGTGATCTAGAATGTCCACCCTCGTTGAGAGGGAGGTGTGTTGTTTCTCCTCCTGCTAGATAACCCCTCTGGCCAAGGGTTCCCTATATTAGTCATGTGAGGTGATTGAGGAGGTAATGCACTATCAGACCTGATGAGAAAAGAAACATCACATCCATAGTCATGATTACTATGGGAGTAGCTTCGTGCTATTGGATGAGACTATAACTATTGTTTATGGAATTGTAGTAGTTGTGTGCTAATAGATGATTACTGCATAGTTATAGAGACATTGACTATGACTATGGATGATGGAATTGTAGTATCTGTGTGCTACTATCTTAAGGCTTCATAGTTATATAGGCGATGACTATAGCTGATGACATTGTAGTAGTTGTGTGCTACTAGTTGATTGTTGCATAGTCACGGGGATTGAAAAATATGATTATCGATGATGAAATGGTAGTAGTTGTGTGCTACTAGTTGATTGCTGCATAATCATAGAGACTATTGGACTGCATGGTGGTAGTTTGTGTAGCTACCAATTGATTGTAGGATATGACTATGGTTGATGGAATGGTAGTAGTTGTGTGCTACTAGTTGATTGTTGCATAGTCATAGAGTTTGTGACTATGGGTGATGGCATTGTAGTAGTTGTGTGCTACTAGTTGATCGTTGCATAGTCACAGAGATCATAACTATGGATGATAGAATGGTAGTATATTAGTGGTACTAGTTGATTTCTGCATAGTTATGGAGACAATTGGACTGCATGGTAGTAGTCTTATGACTACTAGTGGATTTCAAATCATGACTATGGTTGATGGCATGGTAGTAGCTTAGTGCTACTAGTTTATTGTTGCATAGTTATGAGAGACTACTGGATATCATGGTAGTAGCTTAATGCTACTAGTTGGTTTCTATGTAGTCATGACAACATGGTGGCATATTTTTTCTACTAGTTGATTGATGGAGAGCATGGTAGTAGATGTGTGCTACTGTTTGATTGCAACATAGTCAGGAGGACTATGGAAGTAGTTGTGAACTATTGGACTACGTTAGTAGTTGTGTACTACTAGATAGTATGCATAGCTGTGTGCTACTAGATGATTGTAGAATAGTCTTAGATACCGTGATGAATGATTTGAGCTATCGGTGGCATCATAGTAGTTGTGAGATACTAGTTGATTGCAGAGTAGTCAGTGGACCACTAGATGAAGACATCGTGGAAATATACCTCCCTATCTAAGAGGGAGTGTTGATGTTTTGGTAGATGTGGGAGGTATTTCCTCCTGGACAAATTTTCTTAGAGAAGAAGAAGATTCCAAGAAGTTAAAGGAAGACCATTGAACAATTGAAGAATACCTAGGAAAAGAATAAAGTAAAATAGAATACCATGGAATAGAATTCGGCCCACAGGAAATAATAATAAAGTGGAAATATAACTTCCAGGAAGATAATTTGGCCCACAGGAAATAATAATAAAGTAGAAATATAATTTCCAGGAAGAGAAGTCATCCCAAAGGAAATAATAAATACCTAGAATAAGAAGTCAACACTAGACAGTCGCCCAGATTAGTATAAATACTAATCTGGGTCAGCTCATTTGTACATTCAAGAAGTTCTCCTTCTGCAGTGTGCACTAGGCAGTTGTAGTTGGAGCTGCAGTTTCACTATTTCTGGTTTTTGGTTCTCTAGGAGAGTGCACCCCACTTGGGGAAGGATATTATTGGTGGTTCTTGGTGATCTCTCTTGTGCACTACCTTTCGAAGAGTCACACTAAGGTTGTGTGGTGCTGCCCAGTTGATTCATGCCAGTTGCAGTTGCAGTAGAAGTTGTAGTAGAAATTGTAGTTACAGTAGAAGTTTCAATAGCAGTTGCAGTAACAACTACAGCTGCAGTTACCGATTGTGCCAATTTCGTGGCACACTAGTGATGCACCTATCTTGGGCTAGCTATGTGGTGACTTAGTTTTTTACCCTCGCTAGGGTTTGACAAGAAGAAGAGATAAGTATTTGGTTCTTCATTGTTGGTTTTCTCTTGTGATTAGAACATGTTCATGGTTGTATTGAAATATTCTCTCTAAGAAATGTTTGTTGGGTTTTTCCTAGGATAAATATTTGTGTCTTCTTGGGCTTGTGTAGATGTTTCTTATATATTTTAGTATATGAATATTGAATGTTAAAAGAAGATAAAATTGCTATGCTAAATTTCATGTTAATGAAACTAATGAAAATGTAACAATTGATACTGTTGATCCAGCAATCCCATCAGCATCCATTGATACTGGTCAACAACTCCATACTTATATGGAGTATGATGAACCTACTCCACCTGTATGGGTTGTTGACTCTTCGGGTTCACATGATTTCCTAGATACTGAGTTGCCTTCATAAACGACCATCCTATAATTCATGGCTTCCATAGAAAATCCCAAGGATGAGGTGATGCATTGATCATATTTTCTTGTTATGGAATTGATGAGAGTTAGCATGATGAGTCTTGATATGGGACTAGGGTCATTTTCCAAGGAATCCAATAGACCTCCTAGTCTTGACCCATTTCCACCTCGATTATCTTTTTCATAACTTGTCACTGAATTATCTTCTTACCCTTCCCTCAAAGATACACGTTTTGTACTTCCTTCATGTCTTGATGGATCCCATCAAGGAGCTTCCATAGCTCACAAAACCACTGACGATAAGTATCTTTGGGCATAGAGATTCATTTCTACATGGCATGGAACCAACATGGTGTGCCATATGATTCCAACAATGGCTCATGAGTTCATCGATGATGAAAAAGGTCCTTGACTTGAGCCTACCCCTGGGATCTACTTGGTGTAAAGCATAAAAATGTGTAGTGCCTTGTACATAGGCATGTGGTCTGAGTGATTTTGTTTTCCATATATCATGTCCGAAAAATCCAAAAATATTTCCTTTTTTGAGATTTAACTATGTGTTTTGACCTTGGAATCTAGTTTACATGTGCTTGACAATATTCTAGGGAAATTTTTATGAATATGGTGACATCCACTGAACTTGAGGTATGTGTTCCCAAACTGGCATATAGGGATATGTTTTTCCCTACATTTCCCTCTTTGCATTATTAACCATCCATACTACAAACATTATGCCTTAGTTTGGAACCCAACTTGTTGTGACAATAGCCACTCCTTTTGCACATCGTAACTAGTTCGGTAGTTCCTACCCTTCATGGGTGCCACAATTAGCACCTGGATTTCCATTCGATGCCCATGTTGTGTTTTCCAATAGGTCCAGGAGCCCTCCTTTAGACCCGCCAAGAACTTGAAGATTGAGCCTCATTCTCCTCTCTTCTTCTATATTCTGGCCACATCCCATGGGGGTTTCCGAACATTTTTATTGTTTATTAATGGTATCCTATGCATTATTTTCTCGCGTCATGCTTCCCGTCATTGTGTTGTTGTTCTCCCATATCCCGATTATCGCTATGGAGTAGCCTTGACCATCCACCTCTTACATTATTTGGCCTTCATTTTTCACCCATCTACCCAGGGAGAGAACAAATTATAAGAGTGGACCTCACTTTCTAGTACCATTTGCATTCATTATTTCTTAGGACGGTTCCATGTGCTTGGAACATAGGGGCATGTTTTTAAGCCACTCATTCTCTCCCACCGAGTATACTTTTATCTCTTTTTCGTACTCTTACAAAGACATGAAAAGGTATTGAGATTGCTTACGTAATTATTTCATTCTCTTTAAACCATGAAGGAGGTGGAGCATACTTGTGTCACTCTTTCGTGCTCATTAAACTATGTGGGAGATGAAAATACAAAAATATCGAAAAAAAAAGAGTGGGTTTTTCACCATTGGTCTATTCTCAAAATGGAAGTGTCATTTGAGTCACCCTTGAACATAGAAATTGTTTGAGTCCTCATCATATAGTTTGGTTTTATCTTTCCCAGGAGTCGTCCTAGTAATATGAGTCACATATACTCATCTGACTAATTACTCTTCCAGTCATCATGGAGAGTGCTTCAATGCATCCTGCATTGTTGCACTATATTATTCAAACTCTTGTGTCTTTCTGCCATGTCACCATTGTGTATTACTATATTTTCAAGGAAATTTTAAGCCCGAGTTGTCCATATGATGTTTTATTTCCTTTCTGAGTTGGCCATCCCTATGTTAGTTGTACTTTGTGATACTCTTTCTTCACATAATCTCTCGGTGTATGTTTCATGTTGATTGATGGGGAATACATTAAGGCCCTCCTTCAATGGATATTTTCCTATCGACTTCAACACATTATATAGGAGAGGGATATATAAACCATCTAGTACCTTGGAGCTTACAGTCCTTAGTGGCAGGCCTCCTTATGATCGACAATGAGTTTACATCATTGAATCATGATCGATTGATTCAACGAGTGTTCGATAATAGATTCTCTATTCACACTTGATAGATTGTACTGGGTACCTTGGGGTCCATCTTCATCATTGGTGGGTCCCCTCACAACTATTAATGGTATACATCAATGACCAGTAATGAGATAGTGTCTACCATGCTCGACATCAACTCATTTATTCGCATGATGTAGATTCATACCATTGGGATTTGGGATGAAGACCTCAGGTTTGGAGATACATCAATCCTTTACAACATCCCCTACCAAGTTGCGATGGAGTATATCACTTGTATATGAAGGATTCTAGGGCACTCTCCTTAGTTCTCGTTGTCTTCCTGAAATCTATATGTTGTGTCATAGATCCACATTGTATTTTTTGGTGGCTATGATTAAGTTCATGACGTAGATCCACATCATATTGTCTTGTGGCTACGATATTATTGATGAAATGGATCCACTCTATATTATTTCATGTCCATGGTCTATCATTTGAGATCATGGATCCGCAGTGTATTGTTCCGAGGGCATGATAATTTAGAGTCTGAGCATTTATACCTAGGGTATTGGTCTATATATTCTCTCATCCTTGGTGTTTGATTGCATGAATTCTTGTATTGTTATGATTTCCAAATGTAGAGGTATCCATTATCACAACCAAAATTTAGTGAGCCTATCCTAACCAAGGAGCTGCAAGGAGAGGCAAGGAGCAAGGAGGCTATAGGAGGATGCATCTTCATCAAGTGGAGGTATGAATTGATATATATTCTTTATGATTCATTAATAGATCATTTGTTTTTCCTCATGAATGTTTTTCTTTGATACACAAATATTTAGATCTGGTTTATATGGTTATAGATCAAGTTAGATCCAAGACAGATCTAGGATTCTAACACTAGGAAGAGAAGTAGAATGGTATTGTTCTGTATTTGGTGTACAGGAAGCAGGTTGTAGAATCTGGAGCTGGAACTTCAGAACTACAACAACCATGATACACTAAGGAAAATTTTCAAGAAAAGGTATGCCATTCTTTCATCTCCTTGTGTAATTATCTTATTTCTTGTTTCTAAGAGAACCATAATAAATCTATCCCATTCCTATCTAGGATTTCTAGGCCAATCCTAGGGATATATTATTGATTATTCAGTGATATCCATGTGAGAAAAAATACCATAACAATGTTATAACCATGGTATATCTATTTGTTACATGTCCAGTTGTGGAGGTCAACTCCCATGAAATATTTGTGTTCATATGTGGAGGCAAACTCCCATGCAATATTCATGACCAATAACATGTCTATAAAAGGTGAATGGACCAATTCCAAATTGATAGCAATGGACCAATTCTAGAGTGATAGTTTGTTCCTCTTAATATGGTTATATAACGGATGAATGGATTGATTCCAGATTAATATCTTGTTTGAGAGCTTGTTCCTACATTCCTTCTGGTTACCTATCAAATAAGTAGGTTCCTCACCAATGCTTCCCCTAGCTTATGCAGTTACAATGTATGTAGTTCCAACAAATCCAAGCATGGATACATGTGCATAAGTTTCATTTGTCGACTTCTTCATTGATTTGCAAATTTTTTTTAGGTTCAATATTCACTATATATTGAAATAATCATCTCAATGCATTTGCATTTACTTATTACCATGTGTTAAAATGAATAAAAGAAAGAAATTAAAGGCACTCATTTATTTACATGTTTTAACTATATATTGAAAGAATCATATGAGTGCATTTACTTATTACAATGTGTTAAAATGCATAAAAGAAAGAAATTGAACGCACGAGTTTATTTACATGATTTCTAAAATATTTAGAAACCAGGAGGGTATCATAAATTGATATGTTAGTATCAAACTAGAGATAAAGGGAGTCCTTTGAGTTAAACATTACTGCATTGGTTAATATATCAAGGTTTTGATGTGTAGGAGTGCACCCATATAGTATAGTTGTGCCTCTAAGATTTATTTTTCTCAGCATGATGTAACGTGAGATTTAGCCCTCCATCTGTCAAGCCAATAGTAACATTCATTGTAGGAGCTTTTTCATGCTTCGTGACACCAAAATTCCCATATAATGTCTAATTTTGTCTTTTGCTACTGAGTATGTTTCAATTTGTACAGGTTCGCCTGCTCATGAAAGTTGAGGTCTTTCCCTGCCTAAACATTGAATAATTAATAGTTCAATTTACTACTTTTCTGAAATGTTTAATAAGAATTTTTACTATTTCAATTTACCATTATTCCAAACTTATTAAGGGGTTTGATAAGAATTCTTGTGAGAGGTAATTCCATTTCATAGAACTTGTTGAAATTTTGTAGTTTAGCCTTGAACCTTATTTTTCCTACTAGTAAGTTGGCATCAATTTTAGTACAAAGATATATTTCTCCTTCTTCCTTATTGAGTGATTATTGATGGTTTAAGTTGGGAAAAAACAAAAATGTAGTGTTACTCCTTAGAGGTTTGTGGGTGGGATCCCTATTTTGTTGCAATGGTTGTAATTCTTTTTATTATCTCATAGATTTATTTTTGCAATGGATGGAAAAAGAATAAAAAAAGGAGCATATTTGCATGGATTTGTATAATTTATTATGATTTCCTATGATATAATTCAATATAATTTCATGTGATCTAATTCAAAAGAGAACACAACATCTAGTTGACTAGTCTATGGGTTGGCTTTTAGTAAATATAAAGAGTATTTGAAGGTAAAAAATTCTACATTGGTGAGTAATAAAAGAATGCATATATAAATCTCGGTGATATAGATCCAGATTATCATTTATGTGGTCGCGATGAAAAGTTTATTGCTTGTCGTGGTAGAGATCTAGTGCTAATGTCAAAGAACTCCTCTTTCTTATTCCAATGTGAAGCCATTTGACAAAGGACCCGATCTAGTGCCAATGTCAAAGAATTTTTTTTTCCTATTCCAATGTGAAGCCATCTGACAAAGGACATTTCTTCATTGCATTACTACCCATTGTAAACCTGACCACAATTTCCTTGGTAGGGTGACGTGGGAACATAGGCTGTTTCTAGGGGCCAACTTATGAGGGAGAATAAAACCTAATTAACCCATGTTTCTAGCATGAGTGGGGTGTGAACGAAGCTTATCATATTAGCAGGTTGTTCCTTGCCTAGAGACTATCTTTCACTCTTTCACCATGAAGGATCTCAAGGGAGACACCCAAGAACCCAATTTGGTATGAGGCTCTATGGAGCATCTCCCGACAATACTTATAGATGCTACTTGTTGTGATCGAGTTGCTCCATCTATCAACATTGCGGAATAGTGATAGTGGACCAAACTCTTGAATGAAATATGAGTGTGTTCTCATGCTAGGCAGAATCAAAATGCTTGTGGATCTTCTATCACAATCAAAGAAAGATAGAGGCAACACTCAGCACATTGAATTCCCCCATTGTCCATCGACACCCATCATCCGTTTGTACCCAACACATAAACCATTTAAACAAACAAGAACACATGCATGCACACATGTGTGTGTGTGTACTCACACACACATGTGAGCATGCACACTTGTTGCTTTAAATAGTTGATGTGACAGGTGCAAATAGACGATGGGTGTTGATTGATGATAGGATAATTGAATGTTATATATATGACCAACCACCCTCGCCCACTCAATGATTCACAATGTGGTGGTGGGTGATTGAAATCCATCAATATGCACATTGGATTCCCTGTGAGGTTCCATTGAAGTATTGTCTAACTAAAGTGGGATCGTAGTCAGGGTGAAAAATGAGTTTGCAAGGCCTTGGTTTCATGTGAGTAGAGGATTTTTGCATGGAATTTCGGTCATTGTTTTCCAGAAAATGATCCATAAACGGGAGGATTATAGCCTCACCATTTCACCAACACAAAAATATCTATGTTCAAAGAAAATACAACCTTGTATCTTTGGATGATGGAAACGACTTGATCAGGCAAGCCACAAGTTGAGTCGGCTCAAATAACAATGAATTCAACTACCTAGAAGTTGAGACGAGAAGCAAGTCTGAAGAAGGGTACGTTGAGTTTGTGGCAAGGAAAGTCAACTAAAATGATTCAAACAAATTCAAGTTGTCCAATTCGAGTCAGATGAAAGTCAGATCGACCAAGGGAACTGAATCAACCAAGGAAAACCCCATCAAACCGTGGGTGGATCTAGTCGACTAGGAATATTATCAGTCAAATAAGGAAGGGAACTCGACCAAAGGGAAAACCCAGTCTAAGTGGGTCAATGTGTGATTAAAGAAAATAATTAAAAGGAATATTTGATGGCCAATAGTGAAGGGAAACCTTCTACAAGTTGGAATTGGTGACTAGAAGTTGAGAAGAAAGTATAAGGCGAAATGATTATCACCAACAACATGTAAAAACGTTTGGAGGGTGGATTTGACAACCAACTATGTAGGAAAATGTTTGGGGATGATTTGTTTTGTAACCCACGACATATAAAATTGGATGGAAGTTGATTGCTACATTCACTGGCAGAGAAAACGTTTTATAAGTCGATTTGGGCATTCAACAAAAGTGAAACATGTCTAGGGAGAAATTTATAGTAGAAGGAATGGAAAAAACGTGTATATGGTTCATGGGTAGCTAATAAACGCACATAAAACGGTAGGCTTCAATATATAATTCATTTATGATTTATGGGAAAAGTAAAATGTCCCAGGAAGTTGAGAATGTGCCACGACTCTTAAAATGAAATTAGAAACACCCAAGTAAATAGAAATGGATCAGGAAGGAGGGTCGTCAATTTACAACTTCTAAATCAACGTACGAGTGTGGTTAAAGAATTGTTAGTTTGGTTTACTGGCCCATGGGGACCATATTAATATAAAATGAGATCAAACCAAATGACACGAAGTTATCGTTGCTAAACCATACATAAACAACCATTAACTTACAGTGCACACCATTTACCATTCATAAACAAATATAACCACAACAATCATCACACATAAACTTAGAATTTACCCTAAAAACCCAAATGAGAAAACTGACATTCTTTTGGGTTCATCTAGGGTCTTTATTATTCAACAATGGGCAAGTTACAGGATCTCGAGTTCATCTCTATGATCCTTAGTGACATATGGGAAACTTCTCTACAACATTCACATCCAAAAAGCCCCTCTATCATTGTGGGGATAGATGATATAATAGACTAAGTCGACTGGGAGGATAGTTGGAAGGTCAGGCGTCCCCAATGCTTCATCTTCTCTCCAGTGCATTTCTCCTTCTTTTATTTTTTTATTTGTCTTTTCTTCGACGTTGAAAAGGTCTCATGAAATCTTCATTATTTATTTACATACAACAATATACTTTATTGCTTTACATATATTACATAAAAAATGGACATCAATCATTATGGCATGGGGCCCTTCACGCCAACAAGTCGATCTCCTTCTTCGTCCATGGACTTAAACTTTTCCTATGTTTATTATCACATAGCCTATGTAGATAGCCAATTGTTCTTGTCGTACTCGATTAGGATCACACCTCCCCAGTGGAAGGATTTTGGTCCCCAAAATATTCCAAGGATAGATGAGGGAACTTGTTTTCAATATGGCTCCTCTCATACCAATTTGCTTTCCTTGCAATCTCCCTTGATACCAATCTACCACATTTGTTTTTGACCTCTACAAGTTGTCCTCTCCTTGTGTTTCATAACTATTTCTTCCTTCAACTCCCCATCTCCATGAGGTGCAAGGTCTTCAATAGTAGGAAGAACCTGATGTTATTCCTCTTTATCCAACATGGAGGGTTCGAACAACATCAAATATTCCACGTTCACCACTGAGTTGATCTGCATATAAGGTGGAAGTTTCAAGCTGAAGACATTCTCATTCACTTGTTCAATGATCTCAAATGGTCCATATCTAAGGGGCTTGATTTTCTTTGATTCTCCTTGTAGTCATTCCTTACAGAGGTAGAGCCACACCTTTTCTCAAACATGGAGTTTATGATGCTCCCTGTTGGGCCCTTCATTCTTGGGAAAGAATTGTGCAAGTTTTGACTAAGCACGAGTTGCACAAACTTCATCAGAGTCTAGGAGAAAGAGTAACATAAAGAAGTTGCGGAAGTCAGCACAACGCCAGCTAAGAAACAAATGGTTGCAACAGAACAAGGAAGTGTGCAAGCCGAGAAGGAAGACACAATCCAGCTATATATATATATATAGGGATGAATATAATTGTAAAGAGGTTGTTGTTGAGGTTGTTGTTGTTGTTATTGTATTTGTTCATTCATAGTTTGGTTAGATGATGCACTCATTTTTGATAGCTCATGCTCACTCATCATTGGTTGATTAGGGTTGAGTTGAGACATGTAGATCAAAGTCGCCCAAGTTTTGGGATTGGTTGTCGATACTTGTTGTAAGTCGGAAGAAGACAAGTCAGAGTCTGTAATGAATTAGAAGTGTCAGTCAAAGAGATGGAGCTTTGAGATGTGAATCCAGAGCCAAGAGTCTATAATATGCCCTACTGTGTGGCTCTGAGTCAGTAACAGAGAAAGATCTCAAAGATAATATGAAGAAGGACCAAATTTTCAAATATTATGTGTCTTTGTATATTTTCTTATGCATTACAGTGTTTCTTTATGGCTTATGAGTTATACTTAATGGTTCAACATCTTAATACTTGCTTGCAATGTAAGTAGGTTCAATTCTTGCATTTAGATGTTTCAGATCTAATAATGGCTCTCACAAAAGAACATGAATGAGTTCTGAATGCCCTATGGATCCTCCTTAGTCTTCTTCCTACCCTTCCCTATCTATCTGTCTCAGTAGCGCTTCGGGTGAGACTTCTTCTCTTGGGAGGAGATGAAAATGCCAGCACTCTAGACTACACGGTGCCTTTTGTTGGTAACCTGAGAAGGACCCTGGTCTGACCAAATTCACGCCAACAAAATGGTTCTGTTGTCAAGACCCTTGTTAAAAGTGAACCTGTAGGAAGAATGCTACCATCGATCCATATATCTGGAATCGGTCAATGGTGGGAAAGGAAATTTGATGCCTTCATATGGAAATAAGTAGAACTAAGAAGAAAATTAGTGGGAACTACTCAGGAAACAATCTTTTACTCAGAAAGATCAAGCGACTAGTACGAGATTTTTTGGGTTAAATTCCCAAAAGAATTTTTTTACTGGATAAAGAGGCTCCAAGAAGCTCCAGAGTTCCAGGGATAGGTCAAGATGATCTGCACGTGGGATACCGACAAGTTAGCAGCACTCTAGAGGCTAGATTGTCTAGTCACACGAGATGTGTATTTCTGGGTTAGCACCACGCTCGAGGGATATATAATTGAATTTGTTACTGAGAACCACTAGTCTTTCTCATAGGTAGAGGAAATTTTCAAGAAAGGTGCAAGGGTAAGACTGTTAAGAGAAATCCCCTTGTCGATTAACATTTTCTGGATGGAGGAGGGGATGTTGATTATGTCCCCGACTGAGATGGCAGTGTAAACACCCTCGCTTGGGGTAGGGAGTGATGGGGTGAGAGTAATGGTGTGAGAAAGGGGAAGGGTTCTTTGAAAAATGGGGGAGAAACAACAAGAAATGGATTCAAGAAATGAGGGAGCCTTGAAGAGAGCCTCCATAGTTGAGAAGTGGTGGCACGACAAGATCAAGAAAGCTACAAGACAATCTCAAAAGTTGAGGAAATAAGGAGGATCGGGATAAGTAGAGGAAAGACAAATGGAAGAACTGCAGAAGATGAGAAGACAGAAATGACTGGCCAGTCAAAGATTAAATGAGAGAGAAGCAAGGAGAGAAAGAAGTCCCCAGGAAGTGGGACGAGAAGTAGAAAGCACGGATGTAAGAGAGGAGGAAGCCAACATGAATCTTGGAGGAGA
This sequence comes from Picea sitchensis, assembly GCA_010110895.2. Taxonomy (NCBI): domain Eukaryota; kingdom Viridiplantae; phylum Streptophyta; class Pinopsida; order Pinales; family Pinaceae; genus Picea; species Picea sitchensis. Next base: position 58,320 of record SNQJ01S0001677.1, on the reverse strand, counting down.
AAGAGAAGATTCAACCCTAATAATAGGAGAGATCAGGAATCCGGCTGAAGAGATTGTCCCAGTGGAAGATAAAGAGACAACCCAGATCAAAGAAAACTGCCCTGAAGCCAGTGACGCCAGCCACGAATCACCCATACCCCAAGTTCCTTTTATACAAGAAGTAAGTTCAATACTACCTTCTCATGCTAGTTCTATTCCAGTACAATTAGTTAATCGGTCACAAGTAGGAAGTGAGAGTACAGGGAGGATATTGGGATCTTGTGGTAGATCGCAAGCAGGACCATTAGGTTTCACATTGATACGAACAACAGGATCAAGAATGGCCAGGCAGGTGGGAGGCTCGATTGCTCGATACCTAGAATTTTTGGGCAAGGGAGATGAAGACGTTGAGAAACACTAGTTCTTTTGCGAAGCCATATGGATATCCAGAGGGAATCCATATGTGAATAATTTGGTCAAGTTACAGAGTACCTTGAGAGGTCACGCCCTCAAATGGTACATGAAGATCATTGAACCAGGAGTGTGAGGGATGCAAGGTCAAGTGTTCACACTTGGCTAGGTATGGATGAGTTTCATAGTAGAGTTCAAACTACCTCGGTTAGAACAACAGGCTCTATCTGTGTTGCTAAAGATCCAACAGAGAGAAGGCGAATCGGCTTGGGAGTATAGCCAAAATTTTAAAGATTCCATAAGGAGTTTGGCACATACAATCCATGAATAACATCAAAGGGGGTGGTACATTCAAGGGTTGCTTCCCCTAACTCAGATTCCGCTAATGAAACAATGGATAGCCACGTTAACAGGCGCCTTGGAACAATCGATGAAGATTGAAGCCATGGTGTGATACCCTGGGATCTTGAGAGTAATCCGACCCCCAGTAGATGTGAATCTGTTGCAACTAAAAGGGCATATATCATCACTTACAGAAAAGATTCAAGAGCTGACAATACTCAGACCAGGATGACCATAGGTTTGGTGCATTGGATACTATACTGAAGGTCATTTGGCGAACGAATGTCCACGAGTGAGGGGTCTGGGACCTCCTCCGAATCTGATGGTAACCCCACCAAAACCCACGTGAGGGGTTGCACAAGTATCGACGAACTCACCATTCCATCACCCCATGCCATATCACACTTTCCCAGGAGGCCAAGCAACACCGAAAATGGAATATTTTGAGATCTATCGAATCCACGGGCATGGACCAAGACAATGCCCCATCATGCAGAAATATTCGACAATACCAAACACAGTACACTGCGAGTTCTGTGCATCCACCACACATATTACTAATCAATGTAGAGTGTTGGATGCACTTGCGGACATGCTAGACTGAACAACATTCAGGGTGAATGAAAACCCTCAGGGACTAGGATGAGGGCGAGGAGGTGGATCTGGAGGAGATTTCAGAGGAGGAAGAACTGGGGGAATAGGACCAAGCAGATTTTATAACTGTGATGAACAAGGTCACTTGGATAGAGATTGTCCTCATCCAAGGCAGCCATGGTGCTCTCACTGTAGAACCAATGGACACACAACCGAAGACTTCCCAAAGCTAATTTCAAAGTGGGAAGACATAGTATGGAAAAGAAGAAATAACCTTATCATCTCAGAGATCAAGAGGATTTCTAAAGGACAATTACCAACCCTTAATATTGTCACTCAAGGAGGAGTGAGGACAAGAGCTGATGCTGATACTCTACCCCAGATTCAGAAAGAAACACCTAAGGGAGACAGGTGTGACCCCCTAAAGAAAAAATTGTTCTTTAAATATTCCATAGAAGTATTCCAAAAAATTGTTCTTTAAATATTCCATAGAAGTATTCCAGCATATCCCTACTCATGAAATATGAGAGAACCCCCCCAACCAACTGTTTACCCTAAGATGGCACAAGTCCCTGCTTCACCCCCTACACCCAGAAACCCTGTAGGCATACCAAGACAACTTAAGCAACCTCAAAATGCATTTGACCTCTAGTTTCAGTTATTCTTTGACATTCTGGGAATGATCAACTGGCAGAAAAGTTGTGCAATGCGATGTACCTAGTCTTAGGGAATGAAGAAACCTCAGATTCAAGGATACGAGCAAACCTTCTTGAGAAGAGTACTCAAAGAGTGCAGTGAATAAAATTAAGAACCAGAAAATAATTCCTACTGGTAGCTCAGTTAGATGACTTCGAAATTAAGGATGTCATGTTGGACCTAGGGTCAGATGTGAACATTCTACCCAAGAAAACCTGGGAAGCCTTAGGAAAGCCGAGACTGACATATTCCCCAATTCAGTTAAGAATGGAAAACGAATATTGTATCTTTTCCATAGGAAGACTGGAGAATGTGGAAATCGATGTAGCAGGAGTAAAAACAATAGCTAACTTTGAAGTCATTGAGATCATGGGAGACAAGGACCCTTACCTTGCATTACTTGAAATCGATTGGGCTTACGACAATTATGCAGAAATTGACTTAAAGAAGGACACCATGACTTTTGAAGCTGAGGGAATCAAGGTAGTCCAACCTTTGGATCCATATGTAGGACCCAGGGACACAGAACCAACAAAAAATAATATGGAAGGAGAATACCTAGACAATTTGTATACTGTAATTGCTGGGTCAAGAAATGATTATATCAACCCTACTGTGGATGGATCAGTAAGATGGAGAAGTATACAGTCAACATACAAAGATTCAAATACTTGGCAACAAGGCTTCCATGAAAGATTCTCAAGAATATGTGCAACTGTCAGAATGACCAGATGGGTTGGGACCGAAGTCAGAGAACACCCTGTATACGACGGTACCTCATATCTAGACAACTTTTTGAAGAATATGGAAGAAACTGTGAGAGAAGATCAAAGAATCTTGGTACTAGATATAGATTTCCAGAACAACCCCACTAGATGGTGGGCTACTCATAAAGCCATACTCAGAACTTGGGACGAAGTGAGGCAAGTTCTCAAGTACAGGTTCTATAATAGGGAGCAACTAGAATCAGAAATGCAGATGGATCTCCAAGTTACGCAACCGTTTAGTGGAGAATCTGACCCTAGAATACACATCGAACAGTGTGTGACACAGTGGCAGGTTGTGGAGATACCCTCTCACTTCTGGGTTTAGGTATTCCCCCATTCTCTAATACCAATCCCGAAAGCTTGGTTTATACATGTGGAAACTAGACGATAGACCAACGATTGGCAAACACTGGCAACTCAATTTTTCAAGGACTTCTCATTCACAAGTAAGTACCCTGAGCTTGAACTAGTCCTTCAAAAAATTAAAGAACTTCTTTTTATAGCCAATAGTGATAAGAGATCAGACTTTGTAGTGTGTCTCAAGCATACCCAAGAAATTTAGACTAAACTCTACTTACCCTTGACTGAAAATCTTATAGAATGCTATTAGATTAGCAAAGATTCATAAATCCTAGACAAATTAGAAGAACTGAGAAGCCTAGCCATAAAAGAGACTGAGGGGAATAGAGAAATACAAAACACCATAGCTAGCCAGACTAATAGTTCCTACAATCACCCATTAAAACTACAAAGACTCAACATAGGGACCAAAGAGAAACCCAAGATAGCTATGGTGTGATATTAATAGGATGAGAAAACCAGTCAGGAAATACAGAGTTTACTGCGAGAATATGAGGATTTGTTCCCAAAGATTTTTTCAGAATTGAAAGGAATCAAAGGAGTTATGGGAGAAATCAAGATTGAGTTAAAACCAGGATCCAAGCCCGTCAGACATAGGCCATATCGTCTTAACCCGAGAGTAAAAGAGAAAGTTAAGAAGGAGATTGATAAGATGTTAGAAGCAGGTCTCATTTTTCTGGTAGAAGAAGCAGAATGGGTCGCCCGATAGTCATTCAAAGAAAGAAAGACACTAGGGATATTAGAGTCTGTGTGGACTACAGAAGCCTCAACTCTACCTGTGTGCACGACCCCTTCCCAACACCCTTTACTGATGAGGTCCTAGAACAGGTTGTGGGGAAGGAAGCATACTCATTTACATATAGATTTTCAGGATACCATCAAGTTAGGATTGTTGAAGAAGGCAAGAGAAAAACCACTTTCATTACCGAATGGGGATCTTTTGCATACAATGTGATGCCATTTGGTTTAAAGAAATCCCCTACAATTTTCTCTAGGATTGTGATAGCAGCCTTTAGAGAGTTCATTCACAAATTTATAGAAGTCTCTATGGATGATTGGACAATATATAGCCTACTTAAGGAACATGTATCACTACTAAGGATAATGTTTGATAGATGCAAAGAGCAAGAAATATCATTAAATCTCAGAAAGTGTATCTTATGCATGCCACATGGAAATCTATTGGGCCACATAATCTGTCAAGAAGGAGTATTGGTAGACCCAGCCAAAGTTGCGGTCATTGTGAATATGCCACCACCTACGAGTGATAAACAGTTGTGCTCCACAGTTAGACACACAGGTTACTATCACAGGTTCATTCGAAGATATGCCAAAATTACTGCACCTTTGGAAAACCTCCTAAAAAAGGATGAAATGTTCCAATGGACTCCCTAATGTGACAAATAATTTGAGACACTTAAGGAGAAACGCATTACAACACCAATTCTGATATTCCCAAACTGGGAGAAGAAATTTCACGTCCATGTAGATGCTTCAGGAATTGCCTTAGGAGCTATCTTAATGCAACCTGGAGATGGAGCAATGGATCACCCTATCTACTTTTTGAGTCAGAAGTTGTCGCAAGCAGAGCGCAACTACACAATGATAGAATGAGAAGGCTTAGCAATGATCTATGCCTTATAGAGATTTATACATTATCTATTAGGATCTCACTTCAAATTCTTTACTGATCATTCCACATTAAAATATTTGGTTAACAAAACTTTGTTGGAAGGGAGAATTTGTAGATGGATGCTATTATTTCATGAATTTTCCTTTGAAGTCATCATCAAGCTGAGATGATTCAACGTTGGACCCAACCATCTATCCAGACTAGAGTCAGGAGAAAGTGGCAGAGCAGTGGATGACCATCTTCCAGATGCAGATTTGTTCAGGATCGAGGCCATACCGAAATACTTGGAAGACATAGCAATCTTTCTCAATACAGGTTCCTGTCCTGAAACATATTCCACAACCCAAAAACGCCATATGGTCGTTAGAGAAACAGATTATCAGCGGATCACCATGCAATTTTATAAACTAGGACTAGACAACATCCTCAGACGATGTGTCCTAGATCATGAAAGGCAGGATATACTCTATGAATTCCATAGTCAAATTGCAGGAGGTTACGTAGGAGGAAAGGCCACGACACAGAAAGTTCTATAGGCAGGACTTTGGTGGGAAACACTTTTCAAGGACGCAGAAGCATATTCTATATCGTGTGATGTTTTTCAACGGGTGGGAAAGTTGTCATGCCGATATGAACTACCACTACAACCAGTTAGAGCTCTACAGGCATTTGAGAAATGGGTAGTTGAATTCATTGGACCAATCAACCCCACAACCAAACATTCAAAGGCTAGATACATCATTACCGCAACTGACTACCTTACTCGTTGCGTAGAAGCAACAATGGTACAGGACTGTTCAATAGAGACTATTGCCAAGTTCATTTTCAAAAATATCATTACCCGGTTCGGATGCCCTAGGAGCCTAACCAACGATCAGGGAACTCATTTCATTAACATCACTATAGCAACACTCATAGCATAATTTTTGATTCAACATCACAAGAGAAGTCCATACCACCCATAAGCCAACAGAACAGTCGAAGCCTTCAAAAAAATCCTGGAAAAGGGACTAGAAAAGGTCTGTTGTGCAAACCGAGAGGACTCTGATGATAGAGATCCAGTTGTACTATGGGCCTATAGGAAAAACACAAAGAACTCCACAAATACACATCATTCCAGCTAGTTTATGGGAGAGAAGCAGTGGTGGCCGCAGAGTTCATCACCCCAAGTTTGTATATTGCACAAGACACACATATGACAGATGAAGAATCAGTGGTGCAAAGACTTGTGAAGCTCCAAGAACTCAAAGAAACCAGATTTCTAGGAAACTTCCATCAGTCGATTGAAAAGGTGAGACAAAAAGCTTGGCATGACCGACACATTAATACCAAGGTATTTACACAAGGGGACAAGGTGTTACTCTATGACAGCTGATACCAGAAGCATCCTGGCAAGCTGCGTATGCACTGGTTGGGACCCTTCATAGTTGTGGAGATACAACCCTCAGGAGCAGTCAGACTCGTGCAATTGGATGGTGTGCTACGACCGAGATGGGTGAATGGCACTCTCCTGAATCCATACCTATCTCAAAACTGAGAAAGAAGGACAATCGCTCCAATCCAACGGAGCTTGTAAAATAGTTAGATTTGATTTTTGTTTTCTTTCTGAAATTTTGTAAATTCAATTGATAATGTCCATGTGCGCAGTGTTGCACCAGAACACATAGTTCATTTGTTTTTTTTAAGTGTTGGTTAATACAGAATTGACGAATCCACAGTACAGGACCTGAAGCATGAGAAATTCCATTAATGACAGTCATTAAAGATGACGAAGACAACTTTTGTGGTTGGAGGTGCCATGAATCCAAATCCACTCTGAGTTATAGGCCATGGAAAACCAGTCTAGTCACCACTTTTATTTCCATTCCGGTACCCTGAATGACATCGTTAAGCCATAAAGACGCATTATGCCAAGATTCCATCAAATTTTTCCCCGGGACACCCACCCTTCAAAGAGAAAGGTCTCAATTCGACCACATCCCCATTCCACTCAAATAAGTAAATACCAAGATCACCCAATAGGATTTACATTGATTAAACCATCCCATCGGACAAATCAAACCTAGTTGCATCTATACGGTCATGATGAGGAGCAGTTACTCCTAAAACCTACCCGTTAAGCCAGTTACAAGGCTCTCAGAACTCAACCAAGAATGTATTGTTTCTAAAATGAGCATAGCTATTTTCGAGTTTAGCAGTGCAAACCAATTGGGACCATTGTCAAAGCTGTAGACGTAGCCCTAGTTCTTAACTGCCACAGAAGTATGAATGTCGAGAGCCACAACAAGATAAAGCACCATGACTAAAGAAGCAGTACCATATGATCTTTGTGACCCCCAGGTCAAGATAATAGGTGACCTCAAAGGGAAGGTAGAGCGTGTTAAGCTACTCAACCTTGAACTTACAGATTCAACCTTGTTCTCACAGATGCACACAAAAGTCTTTTGGGAGATAGCTCTGGATGGAGTTGGGGACATACAATTTGTACCAAAAGAAGGGTTCATCAACTTATTTAACTCAACCATCATGAACCTAAGAGACTTACCAGTCTTTAGTACCATAGGCCAGATTGCGCGCTGCATGAAATTTATGATCAACAGAGTACATGACAGAAGTCTATGGTTGGATAAATAGTATCCAATCCATGCACAAGATATCCAATAGCTTACTGGATTATCCTCCTAAGGAGAGAATGTGTCGAAGGGATTTCAGGGCCCCGACAAGCATGGGAAAAAGAAAGGCAAGCCTAGCCTATACGATAAGTTTAACACAAAGAGAGGAGGACGCACAACCGTCATTGAACCAATACTACCCGAAACAGTCCGGACTGGCTGCTACATCATAGCCAACAAGGTTATGAGGTCTTACTATAAGGGATAATGCACTCTAGATGTGCTATTAGTCGCCGACTTCTGCACACAGGGAGCAGTGTTCAATTGGTGTAGTTTCCTGTTGGAGGAACTACTAGTAGCTTGTGAGGAAGCACAGGAGAAGGGAGGAACCTTCACCTATGGATACCTACTTGTGGCATTCACAATGCTCAAATGGAAGCCACCCATGGGTAGAAAACCAACAATACCAGATAAAGGGCGCATGGTGAAGATGTTTGAGTCAAGGCAGTCCAGACAAGACTCGGAGAACACAAGACTCAAAAATGCAGCCTTTGCCAAATGGTATAATGCTATGATAGATGCAACACAGAGGCCACACATCCCATGGGAGCTCCTCAATTGTAACACAAGGAATATCGCCTTCAACATGAGTCGGCACAACACATGCGTCTGGCTGAGACATGCCATCCGGGAACATTTCCACACTCAGCTGCTACCGTTCTATTTGGATGAGGAAAATTTTGATAAGGAAGTCATGTCCTAGCCAGGAGTTAAACACGCACTGCGAAAATCAGGGATGCATTACATTTTTCCTGCGGAGCTGCTGAGGGAAAAAGACAAGGAAGCAGAAGAGGGACCGAGCTCAGGCCCTGAGTAGAATAAGCTAGACGCTCTAGTACAAACAGACTCCGAGGAGGAAGAAGAGATACAACAATTAGAGTGGAGGAAAAGATTAGGCCGTCATCGCCTGGCAGATGATACCATACTATCAGGTGCGTAGGTTAACCAAATATTGGGTGTTGTGCTCAGTACTGAACCATTGCTGAAGAAGACCAAAACTGGGGTCTCGCCGAAAAAACCCTTGAACCCACAACCCCTTGAATTTTCCCCTCCTCGCACCCAAGCCATGACCAAAACCACCACTATCATTGATATTCAGGACAACCCAGAGCCCGAAACAATTCCATCTACACTCATCATTGAGCACCCTCCACCACTCCAATTACCAAACCTCTTCACCGCCACTCCACATCAGACCACAACCTCAAAGCCAATGCATCTTGATCACCCAGAGACAGAGGAATGATGACCCACACAAACAACCAGAGAATCACCCAAGCCCAGATCAAAAGTTTCTGACCCCGACCCCAAAGCCTCAGAGGAGAGCATGATGCTGTATGTTCTGAATCCGAACACCTAGGAACAACAACTTGAGTTTTCATCACATGATGAAGATGCATGAAGTAGAGAAGAGAAGGAACGCGAAAACAACCAACAAGTCACCTCACCAGCCAAAGGTGAGGCTGCCCAAGAAATCACGGTGCATGATGTAGAAGTATCAGAATATATGGAGATACCAGATGCGCACAATGAGCCAGAATCAACAATGGAGCAGGATATGATAGCCATGTGAGTGCAAATGGAGCTATTTCTCCAGAAACCTCAATAATGTGTAGAATTGATGCAGCTCTGCATAACCAGAATAGAGTTTCTGAGCCTTTTACCCGCAGAACTAAGGTTGAGGATCGCACCAGTGCCACCAACCAAGGAATAGGTAGAAACATGCTTGGACCACTCAACAACCAGCGGACTCCCTCTACAGACGCGAGCACCCACCAACGCAACTCCTCCATCCATCGACCTAGTACAATGGCCTAATCAGAGCCTCAACGGACCAACTAGAGAAAAGGCTCTAGGAAGTCGAGAGATCAGCTGATATTTCTAGGAAAGAACAGTTCGTTGCATAAACATGTAGAATGCAGGAAGCACATGATAAAATTCAAGTTCGGTGCAAACTGGAAAAAGTGCAGGAAAAACTTCCAGAAGCCTAGTCGGAGATTCGGAAGGTTGTTCCTGAACTACTTGAAGCCAACAATGTAAGTGATCCAGAGCAACAGATCAAGCTGTTTTAAGAAGCATGGACACAACTGGCCACTCGCACTGAGCAGATACAAGCGAAGCTAAAACAAGTCTAGCAAGAAGCAGAACAACAACCTCGACAACTGCAGGAACACATGCAGAAGATAATATTGCAAGGCAACAATTCCCAAGCAACAGTGCATAAGCACACAATGGACTGCACCAAAATATTCAAGGAAGTCAGCGATTGGATGGGCATCATCGCTCAATGGAACCAAGTCTTGGAGGAAGTGTGCACAAAAATCCAAGTGTCGAACGAAGAAGTTGCGGCAACAATGGACCCCATGGAGCAACAATAGAAGTTCGACCAAATACAACAAGCCGATAATGAGCTGAACACACTCTACGAGGCACAGTCCGTAGCCAAGAAAGAGTTGTATGACTTTTGACCTGTAATCCAAACAACCTACATGAAAATGCATCAAGTAAATTCACAACATATTCTGAGTGGAACTCATTGGTTGCGACCAAGAAAAAGGAGTACAACAAAGAGACAACCCAACAATTTCTTGCAAAAGCATCACTCCTTGCTCGGAAATGGTAGGACAAAGTTGAAAGTTTCCAAGGATTAAAGCACCGAGCCTTAGAGTTGGTACCATAATTGGGACCTTCGTTTGAGGAGGTAAAGGAAGAAAAGGCACAAACAAAAGAGCTCAAAGAAGAAGAAAATCTAGACAAGGGAAAACAACAGATGCTCCTGGAGGATGTGAAAGAACCAAGTGCTTGACTTGAGGACGAGTCAAGGATTGTGGTCGGAGCCTATTGGGCCCTTCATTTTTGGGAAATAATTGTGAAAGTTTTGACTAAGCATGAGTCGTGCAAACTTCATTAGAGGCTGGGAGAAAGAGTAACATAAAGCATTTGCGGAAGTCGATGCAACGCCAGTTAAGCAACAAATGGTTTCAACAGAACAAGGAAGCGTGCAAGCTGAGAAGGAAGACACAACCCAGTGATATATATAGGGCTGAATATAATTGTAAAGAGGCTACTGCTGAGGTTGTTTTTTTTTTGTTGTATTTGTTCATTTGTTATTCGGTTAGCTGATGCCATCATTTTTTATAGCTCACACTCACTCATCATTGGTTGATTAGGGTTGAGTTGAGTCATGTTGATCAGAGTCGTCCAAGTTTTTGGATTGGTTGTCGATACTTGTTGTAAGTCAGAAGAAGACAAGTCAGATTCTGTAATGAATTAGAATTGTCAGTCAAAGAGATGGAGATTTGAGATGTGAATCCAGAGCCAAGAGTCTGTAATATTCCGTACTGTGTGAGTCTAATTTGGTAACAGAGAAATATCTCAAAGATAATATGAATAAAGACCAAATTTTCAAATATGATGTGTCTTTGTATATTTTCTTATGCATTGCAGTGTTTCTTTATGGCTTATGAGTTCTACTTAATGGTTCAACGTATTAATGCTTGCTCACAATGTAAGTAGGTTCAATTCTTGTGTTTAGATGTTTCATATATGATAATGGCTCTCACACAAGAACATGAATGAGTTCTAAATGCCCTATGGATCCTCCTTAGTCTTCCTCCTACCCTTCCCTATCTATCTGTCTTAGCAACGCTTCGGATGAGACTTATTCTCTTCGAAGGAGATGAAAATGCCAACACTCTAGACTACACGGTGCCTTTTGTTGGTAACCTCAGAAGGACCCTGGTCTGACCAAATTCGCACCAACACTCCCTACGTTGATCATGCATGGATTTGTACAACTGTTGGCTCTTCTTGATCTTCTCATGAACCCTTATATGTATATGCATGATCTTTTCCAGGAATGTTATTTCCGTCTGTTCTTATCCTTGTAGTCTTGCTTCTTCCTTTTGATATCCATAAATCATATCAAATGGTGAAGGAGGTAAATAACCAAAACAAGTCTTGAAAGGAGACTTATTGGTGGAAGAATGAAGTGCTCTGTTGTAAGAGTGTTGAATGTAGACTAGTTTCTCGTCCCAAGTCTTTGGATGTCTATTGTTGTAACCTATCAACAATTTCACCAACATCCTGTTTACTACCTCGGTTTGTCCATCAATCTGAGGATGAAAGGCACTGGAGTAATTCAACCTGGTATCCATTCTTTCCCAGATCATTGTCCAAAATTTTCCTAAGAACCTGTTGTCTAGGTCATATATGATGGAGGTTGGAAATATGAAATGTACCTAGACATGGATGAAAAATAGTTCAACTACCTCTCATCCAGAGATTTTATTCTTACACAGAATGAGCACACACATTTCGTTGAAACGATCTACCACAATGAACAAGTAGTCATGGCATCTACGAGTGATGGGAAAATATCCAACAAAATCCATGGAGATGCTCTCCCAATGTTTGCTTGGCACTGAAAATGTGATGTAAAAGCCAAATATTTAGTTGCTTTTCTTGCTAGTGCTGCAAAGAACACAACCTCTAACAAACTTTGCTACATGTTCTTGCATCTTTGTCCAATACACATAACATTGCAAATTTTCCATTGTCTTGGTCAAGCCAAAATGCCTAGCAACCTTATAAGTGCGTGATTATCTCATAAACTAAAATCTTGTGTCCTAGGGTATGCATATTTTGTTCAGTTTGCACAACAACCCATATTGGAGGTGGTATTCATTTCCTTCCATGGAAACGACCAACCTCTCCTTTAGCTACTTGTAGACTGCTATGAAATCTTCATCTCCCTCATAATATTCACTCAAAAGTTCATGATTTAAAAGCTCAAGCTACATTGATCTAGGTTGAAATCAGTGTCCACCCACCTATTCCACTGGCTCAAAACATGGGTTTGCACCTCGATAGTTTTTCAGGTACTGAACTTCCGGGGCCATTTTGAGGCCCTAAACGAATTTTTTTGGGCTCGAAAACGCCTATAATGTATTGAAAGAAAAATTCTAGGACAAAACGAATATATACTCCTCATATATACCTTTCTGACGAGGTATAGAACGCCCCAAATGAAGATCATGTGAAAACGTTATGTCCTCAAGAAGTTGACGTATCAACTACCCCCATCGGGGCCCACAGACCTTTTGGCATTTCATCTTAAGGGGTTAGGGTTTTGGATTTTATTTATGTTAAAAATTCCTTTGGAGCCTCATTTTAAAAATCATCTTCTTGCGAATGAGCATAGCCATCACATCTCTTCTTAGAGGTAATATGCCACCATTCTAGCGAGTCATTCACTCTATAATTTTACAATTTTTGTACATTTCCCTCATTAATAAAAATTGTGCATTATTGTCTCTCCTTGTTTATTACAATGTCTCTGTATATTTCATTGTTATGTATCCTCCTTCATTTCATTCTCAAAATAGTCTGGATCAGTGGTATCAAAGCATGCTACTCCTTTTTGTTTCTTGTGCATTTCCCCGACGAGGTCAGGGTATAGAGGGTTGGGTCTTGAGCTAGTTTCCCTTGAGGAAAACCTCTCTCATCAGCCCAAGAGGCCTCCCATGGTAGAATAAATGAGATATGATGGAGAAGAATATCCGATCAATCTATTTCTCGCAAAATCCTTCGCACAACCGAGGAATGAGATGTTGGATAATTTTCCCCAAATCCTTCAACAATTGCTAAAAATAGCATGTGCATCTTCGTCAAGCAATCGCTTTGGAGATGCTGCCCCATTCAAGGTAAAAGTTAATTTCGATATTTCCATCTTTGAAGGTCATATCTGTTATCACTCCAAAATTCACCTTAGACTGTAATCAGGTGAGCTTGGTAACATCAAAATATTTGTAAATGTAAATGCGTTTTTAAGGGGTCAAATGGATAAGACTCAAGATAATAATGTTCCAACTCAGAAAATAGGGCTAGCATGCACCAACAATCAAGGTCTTGGCTAACTTCAATCAGTAATTGTGAGTGAGTATGAATAGAGGGAAGACTTCAATGAGAGGAATGTAGGGGTTGTTGTAAACATCAGGTTTACAAAAAGCCTAAGGAATAAAGATTCTTAACACAAGATCTTCTTGAGTTCAAAAACTAAGGAAGCTAAATAAACATCATGATAACATAATGATCAAACATTCATCAAAATATCACCACAACCATTCATGTGAATCATTCAAAGCATGAAAATTTAGCATCAGAAGCAAATAAGTTGAAAGAGAAGTTGATTTCTATTAACCAAAATGTCTTAAATCTAGTACATAGCCAGTTCATAGTCACTTCATCAAAATATTACAGTTTTTGGAAGCCTTATCTCAACCATTCGAGCCCCTTTCTCTCATTTGGAACATGGATTTATAATAAAAAGGAAAGGCCATAGCTAGAGGTGTGAACTGACCTTCCTCACATCAGATTCTTCAACAAAAATTTTCAATTGAACACCTGTGCTAGCAGTTATAACCAAACTGCTATAAAAAAGAAACGTGTTGGTAACTGATCCAATAATATTTAACTGACACTTCCTCCCTTTATCTTCATTGATGCGCCTCCTTTTGCATGCCAAGTGTCCTATAGAGGTGGTAAGTGTTTATCATTTTGCCAACTACTATATCAGTCATTCTCCACATCATCGGCCACCTAAAAGAGTAATGAATTCAAAATCCTTGATTCCAGGTGCCAATAGGTAGCACCATTCTGGTGTATCTCTGCACAAATTTCGTCTCTGCCAGAAATTCGGTAGAGAATTTAGGTAACGCACTGTGGAATACATAGAGCCCAAGAGAGTAGGTAGCACCCAGGAGAGTTTGTAGCGCCCAGGAGAAAACACAATGCCCAGGAGAAAACGCAGTGCCCAGGAGATTTGGTAGTGCACTGCACTCTGCACATCCACGCATGAAAACGGTGGAACGAGTGAGAAATGTGGAACATAATCATATATATCATGGATACATTTATTTCTTCAACACCTGTATAATCTTTAAACAACACTGCATTGACATCTCATCATGGCACCTGCGCATGCATCCTGCAAATCAGGCATTTGCAATTTCACTGAACACCGAACAACTGGAATGTTGGCTTAATTTATGGCTTTACTTTGAGTTGGATGCACAGCTAGCATGTAGGATGGTATGACATGTAAACATGACTCGGAATTGGCATATGTGATATAGCTTAGGTTTGAGGGAATTTAGAAGTAAGACACTTAAGCGCACACACCTTTTTTGATTTTGTTTTATTAAATAAATATATATAATAAACATAATTCATAAACTACAAAATAGTTTAGAAAAAACATTGTATTTATATATTTAATAAAAACATTGTTTTTTATAATAAAAGTGTTTTTATGACAAACTTATCATAAAGATTTGACCGACTTCATTAAGGATTTCTAACCATTTATTTGTAGGTCAAGAGGATGAAGCCAAAGGATTTATGGGCAAAAGAAATCAACGGGAGCTTGATGAATAATCTGAAGGTTAAGGACACTGGCCAAAAGACTTAAGAAAACAATAAATCAAGTAGAGAGTGATGAAGACACTCTCAAAAATACCAGTGTATTTTGATCGCTAACAAGATCAATGAAGATGCTTTGGAAAAGTGGTTAAATCTACTAGAATTTTTTTTCTCTGTCCATAATTTCCCGACGAAGAAAAGATCACCTTGAACTCCTTAAGGCTCTCCCCCATGTCAAACATTGGTGGGAAAATTACTGAGAAAAAAATTCCACAGAGGAGTCTGGAATATTTGGGGTTGAGCCCACTTACGATTTTTTTATGGATGCAATCAAGGAGCAATGTTACCCTATGAGAAACTATGATGACCATTACATGAGATGGACCACACTACATCAAGAGAGGGGACAAAAAATGTCATAGTTCACCTTCCATACCTTGCGCACCAAGATGGGTATCAAATACTCTGAGTGACATCTGGTTCTAAAATACTATAGGGCTCTACACAAGTACAACCAAACCGAAATGGAATTTGTGTAGATCTCATCACTGGGAGCCTCTTATTGATATTCTATCAAAATCGAGCAAAACTTTAAGCACTAGAACAAGTGAGAATTTGGGTTTGCAAATATGCAACAACCAAAGTATGTTAAAGGAATCCCTAATCCATAGAATATCCAGCCTCAATACAACCATTCAAATCCGCAGGAAAAGAAGAGAAAAAGGAAGATGAAGAAGGACACTGGGAAGTGGTGCGACTTCCACAAAATCCCTTGGCACACCATCGATGAATGTTGCTCGAAATGGTCATTGGTAGTTGAGCTCAAAGAAACATATCCGAGCCCCAAATCAAACTCTGATTCAGACAATAATAAAAGGAGACATATAATTGATGTATAACCCATTGCTACCATGGTAACCAAAACAATACAACTAGAAGAACTAGAGGATCCCGAGGAGGAGGAGTTCCTCTTCCATTCACAAATGTGGGTGAAGGGGACCCTGCTGCATTTTATTGTTTATAGCAGAAGCTAGAAGAACCTCATCTCAGCAGAGGTCATAAAGCAGTTGGATTTTCTAAAAACACCACACCCGCAACCATACAACATCGAGTGGCGTCACCATGGTCAATATCTTCATGTCAGACAACATTGTCACCTATCCTATGGCATCAAGCCATTCAAGGATAAGGTACTATGTGATGTTTCCCCATTGGAGGTCTATGATTTTCTATTAGGAAATCCATATATATGGAAGTGTCATTCTATTTACGAGTCTCGACCCTGTAGCATCATTGTTACTCTGGGGGGTCATCTCTACAGGATACCAGAGGTAGTTATGACTATTTTCCTAACAAAACAATGTGGTAAAGTAATCTCTCATACCACAAAGTTTATCCTCTTCACAATCTGCTAAGAAGGTGAAAAAAAGGACACTGCAACCACTGCATCCTCGACCCAATACCTTTCTATCCAACAAAAGTTGATTGTAGAAGAGAACAAATGTATTTTTGCTTCACCTACAGGGGTGCTTCCACACATTCCAATCAAGCAAAGATATAACCAATCCCTTTATACTCCTCATGTTGCATCTTCACTAACAAATTCCTCCCACACTTGGGAATATCATGCAGCTAGATCAGTTGAACAGACCCAAACCATCCAACAACACGTTCATAACAACCTTCAACAAGCTAAGCTAGACAACTTATGCAGCAATGGAAGAAACTCACCAAGGTTCAGATTCAACAAAAGCTTCCCCGTATTCCTCTAGAAATTGACACAATGGGGACCAATTATTCCTAAGGGGGAAGGAATTATCCAAGCAGAAATCAGTGGCCACTGACCTATTCCACTGGCTCAAAATAGGGGTTTCCACCTTGGCAAGTTTTCTACAGTTTTTTAGGTCCTGAACTTCTCGGGTCGTTTTGAGGCCCAAAACGAAATTTTTTGGGCTCGATAATTCCTATCATGTTGCAAGAGGCATATGCTAGAATGAACGAAATATGTAATCCTTGGCTATACCTTTTCGACAACGTATAGAATTCCCCAAATGGAGATTGTATGCAAAAGTTATGTCTCTAATTCCCCAAATGGAGATCGTGTTACTTCATTTAATTCTCAAAATAATATGGATCATGCATTATCATTCTAATTGTTCCAATCTTCTTTAGTGTTGGTCAAGAGAGCATGTCTGCTAGTCTATTTGTGGCTCCTTTATAGTACTTAATTAATAAATGAAATTTCTACAAGAAACCTAATCACTTATAATGCCTCATCTGCTGCAACTTTCTCTGACTCTATAGATATTGAAGGGGCTGATGATATGTTTGTATGATAATCTCTTTTCCCAAGAGGTAATTCTTCCACTTCTTCAATGCTTTTACAATTGCAAATAGTTCCTTATCATGCATGGGGTATTCAAATACTGCTCCATGAAACAATTATGAATGGTAGGACACAAGCCTTCCTCCTTGCATGAATACTTCTCATAGTGCATATCCACTAGCATCCATATGTAGCTCAAAAGGTTGTTGCAAATTCGACATGGAAAAGACTAGAGCATCACTGATTTTCTTCTCCAATTATTCAAATGCTCTTTGTTGTGTCTTACCCCAATGAAAGATATTTCATTTGGCAGTTACAACATTAAATGGTTTTTCTACTTTGGATAAGTTTACAATGAACTTTATCAAATACTGAGCTTCTCCCATGAAAAACTTGACTTTTGTCACATTGGTGGGAATAGGCCATTGGGTGATGGCTACAATCTTCTCCAGATCTACCCTCATATATCCTCCTCTAATCATGTGCCCAAGATATATCAATGAGGTCTTACCAAAATCACATTTATGAAAGTTGGAAATCAGTTGAGTCTTCTTTAAGGTCTCTAGTGTTGGCATGTTTACAGGAAGAGTATGATTTTCATTGATGGAAAGAACTATAGTGACGATGGCATGATTACAGGCAGAGTGTGCTTGTAATTGATGGCAAGATTAGAGTGTGCATTGATGGAAAAACAAGAACAACGTAAGCTCAGGTGAAGAAGAAAACAATATGCAGAGATCAAAGCTCAGGAGATATAACATTATGAGATGCACAGACGATATCCCATACATCAATGCTCACAGAAGGATCAAAGGTCATGGCTCGTAGAAGGATTAAAGGTAATCTCAGTTGAAGAATCAAACAATGTGCAATCCAAGCTCAGAGAATAATAACGCAGAGTTGCACGTAGAGCGCAAGTGTGCGCCAGGGCCGAAGTTAATTCCATTACCAACGCTCATGAGAGATATCATTCTTAGAAATGCAAACGAGACCCAAAGTCATCAGGACTCGCATAAACTTTGACACTTAGAGATTTGAGAAAGACAAAGCTTAGGAGGAGGAGTGACAGCGGCCATTGGATAACCAATCTTGAATACCCGATGTCCGTTAGATAAGAGTCTAGTGACCAGAGGAAGTGCAAAGGAGAAGTACAGATCTGATACGTTGGATCTGAGCACCAAGAACCAACAGGCGTCGGATCCAGTATAACTTCGAATAGGATAAGGCCAAGAGCCATCCTCCAACTCCGCAAAATGAGAAATTGCGATGAGATATTAACTGTTGGATTCAAAGGACACATGGCAAGAGATCAACATTTCGTTGACTCACAAACTGGAAAACTCAAAGGTGAGTTTTCCTCCAAATTCGTGAAACGCGAAGTCCTGTTAAGATCTGGACCATTGGATCATAGAGGGATGTGGGCCATTGATCTATAGAAAGTTTCAAAAAATCGAGAGTCGGGAGTTGGAAGAGTCATGGTTGGCTCACGTTCAAACACCCGAAATGTGAAGTCACAATTTGATCACAGTCGTCGGATCAATTTCGAGTGGAAAGACAAGATAAGATAGAAAATTTGCATCGTAGAAAGATTGATCCGTCGATCCAAGATTTTGATCAAGCAAACAACATTCACTTCGGATATAGAGATGTGAGGAGTTTACACTCAGGAAAGTTTGAAATTTGAAATCCCCGGAATGCGAAGTTTCGTCAACCGTTGAATTTGGAGATCAGAAAATGACTGTTAGATCGTGGCAGACCACGTCAGGAGACAATGTCAGCAAGGATAGGTGGTAGACTAAGTCAGCGAGGACACGCGTCAGTGGATTTTCAAATGCGGGAAAAATAAAAGGAAGGATGAATAAGAGTTTGAGAATTGAAATATCCAAAGTCTGAAGACACGAAGGAGATCTTGACCATTGATCCAAGAGGGACATGCGTTGTTGGATTGTGGACTCTGGGTGAAATGCTCCGGGAGCAAACAAGAACTTGAGAATTGAAACTCCCAGAGCTCGGATCGTGAAATCGATATCGTTCGTTGGTTTGGAGGGAAACATGTCATATGATCGCTAAGACTAAGGATCACACATGGATAAAGGAAACAATGTAGAACCATCGATTGAAGAGGACAGATGTCAGCAGATCTTCAATTCTAGAAGATATCCAGTCAACAACAACAGGGCTTGAGAGTTGAAACTCCCAGAGCCCGGATCACGAAGGAAACCTCAGCGTTGATGGAGGAAGGAGAGATCTGGTCCGTGGAATTGAGAGGAAAGATTTGAACTGTTCGTTCAATATAACCATCAATATCATGAGATCGACAGTCGTGCTTCATTGTGGGGCTAAAACATGGTCAGGCCTTAATTTTTCATGAGCGAGCTGCAATTGAAACCATGGTTTTGGACAAAGGATGCATGGAGGCTCATGGTGAATTATAGGGTGAAAAATAGTTTGGTCTAAACCACCTTTGGATGTGCCCGCAATCACTTGGTCACATGAATCTCATAGCCCAAGGTCATATCGTGAAATGGAGCCAGTGCTCACTAGACAGAAATCAAGAAGCGCCTTTTGAATAAGCACTTGGTCACCATCGATGGTCACGTGAAGGAAGGGGTTAGAAGTCAAAGAAGCCACAATTGACTAGATGTAACTAAAAAATAAGACGAAGAGTATCAACTTCCAGAGAATCTAAGGAATATCAGCATAACAGGCACTGATGATGAACTCACAGGCAACAAAACCGCCAGAGAAGATGAAGAGTTGTCATGATGATCAGGAGATAAATCGACGTGACAAATGCATGCAGAACAGAGAAGTGAAGTTATTTTGCTGTGGAGATATGTAGAAGTAAGGAAGATTTGTAGTGAACAACCTGTAGGGAAGAACAATGATGCATTGAGGAGCATGCAGAGGTACTGCACATGAAGGATGCAGAAGGTGCACAAAGAGTATAAAAATGCAGAACATAGAATAGATGATTGTGGTTGTTGAGTGTGATTCATGTGGGTCGAAGCATGCGGTGTGCAGGAGATGAATCACAGAAGAAGAAAGGAATAGAAACACATATCTTAGAGAAGAATAGAAAGCATAACAGAAACGAGGAGAGAGACATTGATGAAGGCAAAGCAGAGCAGTGTAGCAGAACATTGATGAGACTGGTACTCCATAGGTAAATGTTGTATCAGTGTGATAAAGTTGTAAAAGGAAAATATTTATATTTCAGGGTGGTTGGGAGGTTCTATGGAGGATTGGTGTGCTCAGAGTTTCAAGTGGGTGCTTGAACATAGGGAGTTGTAGCTTCCATCTAGTTATAGCCAGAAAAACCAGGGTGGTAGGATGGTGCAAGGGAGAAGTATTGTTCTCTGTTATATAGGTCAGTGCCTATGTGACTGAAAGTTGGTGCTCCCATCTAGTTGGTGCTGGAACACTTAGGGAGTTGGTGCTTCCTTCTAGTGGGTTCTAGAGAAACTAGGGAGTCGATGCTTCCTTCTAGTGGGTGCTAGAGAAACCAGAGAGTTGGTGCTCTTAGCAAGTTGCAGCTTGCAAAATAGAGGTGGTAGCCTCACAATAAGTTGGTGCTCATAATAATGATAATGTACATAAAATAAATATTACTTATCATATCAAGAATAAGAGGTTTTTACCCTTTATGGGTTTCCTTAGGAAATATCTGTCTTTGTATATTTCATGTGTGTGATTGATTTTGAATGTTTTATTG
The DNA here is from genome assembly GCA_010110895.2 of Picea sitchensis. Classification (NCBI taxonomy): domain Eukaryota; kingdom Viridiplantae; phylum Streptophyta; class Pinopsida; order Pinales; family Pinaceae; genus Picea; species Picea sitchensis. The sequence continues at coordinate 37,403 of SNQJ01S0001677.1, read as the reverse complement.
CTTANAATATCTGTCTCTGTGTTTCTCATATGTGTGACTGATGTTGAATTTACCATGGTTTATTTCCCTGCATTATTGTGATTATCATTTAGTGTCTCAACAAAGAGTTTAAAAGAAGCATATATTGTTTAAGCATGGTAACAACTGATTCACCCCCCCCCTCTCAGTTTTCCAACAATTGGTATCAGAGCGAGTTACCTTTATTTAAGGGTAGATCCTAGAGATTAAACATGACTATCCATGGAGGAACTTCAACCAATAAGGACCCCCTATTCAATGGAACAAACTTTGGCTTCTGGAAAGTTAGGATGAAAACCTAGATAATGGATTTAGGTGCAGATGTCTGGGATGTGGTAGAGACTGGTTATGTAACGCTGGTTCATGTATTAGCTTCCAAGGATGACAAGATAGAATTCAACTTCAACACTAATGCTATGAATGCTATTCTGAGTGGGATTGCAGAAGCATAATTTGTAAAAGTTATGCACTTAGAAATTGCCAAAGCAATGTGGGACAAACTCATTAGCAGCTATGAAGGTAATGATAAGGTAAAGGATGCCAAGCTTCAAACCTACAGATTACAATTTGAACAACTAAATATGAATGAGGATGATACATTTAATAATTTTTTCTTAAGAGTTGAGGAGCTTGTGAATTCCATTAAAGGTCTTGGTGAGAAGATTGAAGATGTATTACTAGTTCAAAAGATCTTAAGATCTCTGCCTGATAGATTCAATCCAAAAATTTATGCAATAGAAGAACTGAATGATCTTAAGACTATTTTTATTGATCAACTCCTAGGAACTCTAATTTCTTATGAAATGAGGATTAGTAAATATAAATCTACCACTAGACAAGCATCATTTAAAACAGACAAGTATGAGGATTTTGAGATTGATGAAATTGAAGTAAAATTTGTGAGAAGACTAAAGAAAGGATCAGGTAAGTACCAAGGCAAGTTTCCCTTCAAATGTTTTAACTATGGAAATATAGGTCACTTTGCATATAAGTGTCCACATAAGCAGAAGGACTAGAAATCTGAAGGAGAAGAGAAGTACAAACCCAAGAGATTTGGTAAAAAGAAAAATTTATGTGTAAACAATGGTGACTCTTCAGAAGACACATATAGTGACTCTTCCTGTGAAGATAAGGTAAATGACTTCATGCTTATGGACAAAGAGGATTATGATAATAAAATCACAAGAAGTGATGCTAATGATGAAGAAGCTGTGGTTGACTTGGAAGGAGAGTTTATCAATGCTTTGGAAGAGATTGACAAACTCAGAATTAAGAAGAGAAAGAAAAAATAATTGTTGATACAATTCAAGAAAGGAAGTAAAAAACCTGATGAAGACTTTGCCCTGCTAAAAGTGGAATTAGAAGAGGCAAAGAAAATTGAAGACATTATGAAACAACAGTTATCATAAAAGAAGGCAAGATGTGAAGCTCTGGAAGAAGAAGTAGTGAAAACTAGGAAAGAGTTGGAGAAGTTTCAAGCCTTGTATCATCGGAATCTATCAAGTATCAAAGCCTCAAAAGGATTAGCCACCATTCTAAATCAACAAAGGAATCCAAAGTTGAAAATTGGTTTGGGTTATGAAGAGGGATCAAGTAGTGGTTAGCCAAGCAACGAAGAACCCATCAAGTTTGTCAAATCTACAACCAATGACAACAAAAAACATGTAGAAACAAAATAATCTAATCAGCCGCCTAGGAGGAGTAAAGAAAAAGGTGCTAGAATTGAATCTATAGAACAAAGAAATAATACACCCTCTGCTCAAGGAAATCATTAGCATGGAAAAAATCAACCTGCTCAAAGAAAACCATTTTCCAGGTACAAATATTTTTTCTATGGATATTGTTTCTACTGTTCTAACTTTGGCCAAAAACATGTAAATTGTTCCTTAAGATCAAGAAACCCAAGGAATAAATCTCTACTACAATAAAGAATGAGACAACCAAGTCAAAAACAACCACAGATTGCAAATTGTCAAATTAAGTTTAGAGACATGCAACTGAGGAGGTCAAGAAATAATAAATAGTCAATGAGTAGACAACGCTTCAAAAATCACTTTGACCTATTGAACAATGAGCTTGAATGTTATAACTGTCATAACTTCAGCCACAAAGCTGCAAAATGCCATCTAAAGAATTACAAAGTAGGTCCAAGGATAAAGCGCTTAGCTAGAAAGGCCAGCACATGGAAAAAGAAAGATAGTGAAAAATGTGGTCTAATACTTTCAACTCAAAAACAAAAGGACTCCTGAAATATAGATAGTGAATGTTCCAAGCACATGACTGGAGACAAGGATAAATTTATTCCTATAAGTAAAAGCAAAACAGAAAATGTGATCTTTGAAAATGATGAACCAGGTAAAATCAAGTGTAAAGGGATGGTGAGTTTGAGTAATGGCAAAGGAAATTCTCAGGATGTTTTGCTTGTAGATGGTCTGAAACATAATTTTCTCAGTACAAGTCAAATGTGTGACAGAGGTTGTGAAGAGGTGTTCACGTCCAAATATTGTAAGGTGAAAAATGTAAACTCAGGACAAGTGGTGGCTAAAGGCATAAGGACAGATAATGATGTTGATATTGAGTCCTCCCATGCAAGAAAATAATAAGTAGAAGAAGAATCATGTCATAAATCGAAAGCAGAAGTTGTGAAGGTTGAGAAGTCAAACACCCAAATCAAGTTCCTGAACAGCTCCATGACCCTGGATGAGATCTTGGATAGTCAGAGATCACCAAATGAAAAATACAGTCTTGGATACAACAAGGAAGAAATAAATACTCCTAAGAAGTCTAACACAGGTCCTTCATTTGTAAAAAGGGAAAGCAAGTATGAGAGTGTTTGTAATGGTTTTTTCTTGTGATGCATATGGTCATAAAAGTCTTGGATTGTAGGCATCATGGAAGAAAAATGAAATTCCTGGAATAGAATATCAGAGAAGAGTGACAGGGGGAGTCATTAAGTTATGATAAGAAAAGGTTGATGAAGGAGTCCCAGTAAGAGAGGTGAGCAATATTGAGTCTGCTACAAAGGACATAGTTGAAGCTGAAGATGAATAGGTCCAAGAATCATAAGGAGAAGACTGTGAGTTAGATACAAATACTCTGCAGAACTCAAATAAGAGGGTCCATCCTATTAGGGGGAGTATGTATTGGTTGAATATCTGACATCTCCGACACAGTACTATAATAGCTCAGGGGGAGCATGTTTTCTTTGAGATTGATGTCAAAGGGGGAGAAAAGGTGTCTTCTGGATGCTACAATTGGAGATCTAAGTAGAACAGTGCAGTCCTTCAGGGTTGTCAATGCCAAAGGGGGAGATTGTTGGCATGTTTATAGGTAGAGTATGCTTTTCATTGATGGAAAGAACAACAATGCCTATGGCATGATTACAGGCAGAGTGTGCTTGTCATTGATGGAAATATCAAAGTGTGCATCGATAACAAAATAGGAATAGCGTAAGATCAAGTGAAGAAGAAAACAATATGCATTGATCAAAGCTCAAGAGAGATAGCATTCTGATATGCATAGATGAGATCCCATACATCAAGGCTCACAGAAGGATCAAAGGTCGTGTCTCACAGAAGGATCAAAGGTAAGCTCAGGTGAAGAAGCAAACAATGTGCAATCCAATCTCAGAGAAGAATAGCGCAGAGTTTCATGCAGAGTGCAAGTGTGTGCTAGGGTCGAGGTTAATTCCATTACCAACGCTCAGGAGAGATAACTTTCTCAGAAACGCAAATGAGACCCAAAGTCAACAAGACTCACAGAACCTTTGACACTTAGATATTTGAGAAATCCAAAGCTCAGGAGGAGGAGCGACAATGGTCGTTGGATCACCAATCCTGAATACCAGATGTCTGTTAGATCAAAGTCCAGTGACCAGAGGAAGCACATAGGAGAGGTATAGATATGATCTGTTGGATCTGAGCATCGAGGACCAACAATCGTCAGATCCAGTATAACTGCAAAGAGGATAAGACCGAGAGCCATCCTCCAACTTCGCAAAATGTGAAATCATGATGAGATCTGAACTGTTGGATCCAGGGGACGCATGGTGAGAGATCAACATTTCGCTAACTCTCAAAATAGAAAATTCAAAGGTGAGTTGTCCTCCAAATTCATGAAACGTGAAGTCCCGATAAGATCTAGACCATTGGATCATAGAGGGTTGTGGGTCATTTATCTGGAGCAAGTTTCAGAAAATTGGGAGTCAGGAGTTGGAAGAGTCATGGTTGGCTCACGTTCAAACACCTGAAATGCGAAGTTGCAATTTGATCACAGTCGTCGGATCAACTTCTAGTGGAAGGACAGGATAATCTAGAAAAGTTGCATCGCAGAAAGATCAAGTCGTCGATCCAAGATCCTAATCAAACAAACAAAATTCACTTCAGATATAGATATGCGAGGAGTTTACACTCGAGAAAGTTTGAAATTTGAAATCCCCGGAATGCAAATTTCGTCAACCATCAGATCTGGAGATCAGACAATGACCATTAGATCATGGAAGGCCACGTCAACAAGGATAGGTGGCAAACTACGTTAGTGAGGACATGCATCAATGGATTGTCAACTCCAGGAGAAAGCAATAGAAGGATGAACAAGAGTTTGAGAATTGAAATGTCCGAAGTCCGGAGACACAAAGGAGATCTTGACCATTAATCTGAGAGGGACATGCGTTGTTGGATTGTGGACTCTGGGTGAAATGATCTGGGAGAAAAGGAGAACTTGAGAATTTAAACGCCCGGAGCCTGGATTGCGAAATTGATCTCGTCTGTTGGTTTGAAGGGACACGTGTCATTTGATCGCTGAGACTAAGGATCGCACATGGATAAAGGAAAGAAGGAAAAAAAGTCAATTGAAGAGGACAAATGTCAACAGATCTTCCATTCCAAAAGATATCCAGTCAACAACAACATGGCTTGAGATTTGAAACTCCCGGAGCTCGGATCACGAATGAAACCTCAATCATTGATGGAGGAAGGAGAGATCTGGTCTGTGGACTCGAGAGGATAGATATGAACCATTTGTTCAAGAGAACCATCAAGATCATGAGATTGATGGTCGTGCTCCATTGCGGGGCTAGAACATGCTCGGGCCTTAATTTTTCATGAGTGGTCTGCAATTGAAACCATGGTTTTGGAGAAAGGACGCATGAAGGCTCATGGTGAATTATAGGGTGAAAAGAAATTTGGTCTAAACCACCTTTGGAAGCACCTGCAATATCTTGGTAAATTCATGCTCATAGCCCAAGTTCATATCGTGAAATGGAGTCAACGCTCACTAGACATAAATTGGGAAGCTCCTTTTGAATAAGTGCTTGGTCACCACTAGTGGTCACGTGAAGGAAGGGGTTAAAAGCCAAAGAAGCCATAGTTGACTGGATGTAACTGATAGAGAAGACGAAGAGTCTCAACTTCCATAGAAGATAAGGAATATCAACATAACAGGCACTGATGATGAACTCATAGGCAACAAAACCGCCAGTTAAGATGAAGAGTTGCCATGATGATCAGGAGATGACTCGATGTGACAAATGCATGTAAAACATAGAAGTGAATTTATTCTGTTGTGGAGCTATGCAGAAGTAAGGAAGAGTTGTAGTGAACAATCTGTAGGAAAGAATAGTGATGCAGTGAAGAGCATGCAGAGGTACTGCGCATGAAGGATGCAGAAGGTGCACAAAGATTATAAAAATGCAGAACAAAGAATAGATGATGGCAGTTGTTGAGTGTAGCAGAACAATGATGAGACTGGTAATCCATAGATAAATGTTGTATCACTGTGATAAATTTGTAAAAGGAAAAGATTTATATTTTAGGGTGGCTGGGAGGTGATAGGGAGGATTGGTGTCCTTAGAATTTCAAGTGGGTTCTTGAACACAGGGAGTTGTAGCTTCTGTTGTTCCTGAGTCTGTACTAAGGCTTAGAGCACAGTTTCAAGGCATCCGAAGGTAAGTAAAGGTGTATACGAAGATGAGTTACCTTCCGTATAGGAAGCTAATGAAGGTTTCTACATTCCCAACGTCTAGCTTCCAACTGCTCTTGAGCAGTTATGTCTCGTTCAATGGCTGCCCATGAACGTTCAAGTTCTTCCCGAGTGTTGGCAGTTATGAGTATCGTATCGAAAAGACTTAAAGCGCTATGATTTTGATTAGAGAGTCCATGTTGAATATTCGGTTGAATAGCTACCGGGACAGTCATTGAGAAAACATCACCAGTATAGAAGGATTTAACGAGTGGTTTCGATGCTGTTCGATTTAGTCAAGTGAAGAGAAACTATCCCACGACGAATGAAATAAAAGCATAAGCAGAAGGCCTTTTCCCGTAACTGTGTCGTTTTTTATAAAAAGATACAAGATAAGAGAAAAACGTTTAACAGTGGATAAAGCAAGATTCAAAGGAACGGAAAACTCACATATACATAAAGGAAGAAACTAACACAGACATAGTTAATATCATGTGAATAAATATGCAATTATGTAAATATAAATTGGTCTTACACCCGCTAAAGCTGATGTAGAGGAAAAGCAAGAGACAATTACAGAAAGACAAAACCCCTTTCACTATAGTAGTGGTGATACTAAATTACAGTGACATACATCAACTATGTAGAGAAAAATGAAAACAAAAAATAAAACACAACGAACAAACTTGCGACACAGTTGTGACGGAATTAGGAATCTCCAAATTTAGCTTGTATTAACTTCCTTCATGCAAAAATTCTATTACAGTTGATACCCAAAAAGTCCAGCCTTTTTCTCCACTTTTGGTGATGTATTTATACAAGATTTGTCTCTCAGTTCAGAGGAGCCACCTTACTCCATCTGTCCGAGCCTCTTTTCAAAAAAGGTGCCAGGTGCTTGTTTTTGTCTGAATTCAATACATATGATACATATGTCTCATAGACATACAATCTGTGAAGTTTTTATATTGACAACTGGAGGAACGAAATAACTCCATTTCACCCATTCTATTTTTAAGAAGAGCTAGATGCTTGTCCTCGCAGGGATGCTGTGTACATGGTACACTTGTCTACAAACCGGGTTACAAGCTGCGAAGGCTCAGCTTGACAGCTGGCTTCGGCGAAATAACACTCTTGGGCCAGCTGTGGAAGTTTATCATTTATTTGTTCATTGGTGAGTTTAAGAGCGCCGAGTTGAGCACTAGGCTGAATCAAATGCTTGTCGATCTGAGCAGAGTCTACCCTGTTCATCCCCGAAATTTCTGCCGAATTCCTCTCATTTTCCTCCTTTATGTTGAGAGAAATCTGATGTGTATTTACCTGTCTCAGTGCCTCGGCGTCGCTTCCAATATCCATGCCTAATTTCTCACCATTCATGACATTACAGACTTCTGCTAACGAATTGGTCACCTTTTGAACCTGCTCTTTGCTCGAAGCGATAATCTGTTCCCAATTCTTCAACAAGATATTGCCTCTAGTCTGTTCGGCAATGGTGAGCCCAGGTGGCCCCGAAAACCTGTTGTTAGTTGCTATAACTGCCTCTTGAAAAGCAATCCGGGAAGCTTATGCGTTTCTTTCTTTGCTAATTAGATTCTCGGAGATTCGATGTATTAACAAGTAGTTCTCTCGAATCTCCCCTACCTTGTTAAGCAGGCTCTGTTGAGCAGAGGAAACCCTGCTCCTAATATCAGTTGCTCGGATTTTGACGACATCAATATCAATTGCTCTGGTTTCTGCGACCTCCAGTTGAGCTTGCAGTTGTGTAATCGTACCTCTCAGCTGGCCCGATTGCAACCGACCATCCCGGATTATAGAATTGGCCTGTTCCAGTTTGGTTTTAAGTGCTTGGATTTCTTGCTTATCGCCTGATCGAGCCAACTCTATTTCTCCGCTTATTTGACTCCTAGCGTTTTCTTCCGCCGAAGTCACCCTGTCTTCTAAGGTCCTGATCAGGCAATTTTTTGTTTTGAGCTGCCTCTTTAACTCTTCGACCGAGAATTGATTTGCCATTGCGTACGCTCCCAGCGTTCCTGCAATTTCTGTGGCAAATTCACCTTTCTTTTTATTCATCCCATCGGTCATTATTTTGAATCTTTTAGCAGTAGACTCTCCCTCTTGATAAAATTCTCGTTTTACCATGGCTTTCCTCTTTTTGTCAAAAACGAATTCGCTAGGAGGCAGTTCTTCTGCCCTTACCGGCCTCATCTCTTCACCAAATATCCACCCTTCGCCAACGCCTGCTTGTGTTGACTGCAAGGGTGTGACAGAGGCGATGGGTTGTCCGATTTGTTTCGCAGCTTTCCCTGATGTGCTGAGCGGACTTTTCTTTTTCGGGGGGTCGGGAGTCTTCGTTCCTGCCTCTGGATTCTGACTTTCTGGTGGACCTGTATCTTTTATTTCCTCCTACGGATTAGGTCCCTTGGGAGGACCAGCAGTTTTCTCTCTTGTTTCGGGATTTCCTCCCTGTTCTGGATCCTTCTCTTGCTCAGGAGTCTTCTCCCTTTCGGGCTCTCTCTTCATTTTGGGGTCTTTCCCCTGCTCGGGATTCTTGCTCTGTTCACCTTCCCGACGTTTTTCGGGGTTAGAGGTTTTCCCTTCAGAACTCTCGGCTTCTTTTCCTTTATCTCTGGGAAGTCCCAGGCCTCCTAGCACCACAGGGAGACATCGTCTCCTGTTCGCCTGAAATTTTAAGACAGAATCCCTGTCTTCGGCCGCTAAGGAATTGATTCGGAATTGTACTTCCGGATAAGATTTGGCCCCTCGAAAAACATCATCCGAGGGTGAGTCTTCATGCTTGAACCTCTTTAAACTGCAATTTCCTAAATGAGTACTCACGACCCTCTGTGGATCATGCCTTTTATATTCGATATAGTCCAATTTCAAGCCTTCTAAGGCTGCAGCCTCAGCCTTAGCATGTCCAAAATCTAGCAAGGAAAAAGAATTAAGCCGGATAGGAAAAGACGGCCATACCTTCTTTGCTGATGCTTTTAATTCTTTGCTCACACCGCCGATCACTGTCTGGCTAGCGATCTCACGACATGCCAGTTTGTCGGGGATAAATTGTGGGAGCGCCAGAGGAGGAACAACAGCGATGAATACTCTCAAATAGGAGAATTCCTCTTCCACATACCAGTCTGTGATATGGCTTAGATTTGTGGACATGCCATCTGGGATGCGGGGTGGAAAAAGGCCAAAAATGGTGACGTGCAGGGGCACCATCACCCAGTTAAAAATTTCATAAACGAAATCATTTGCATTATCCTCCCACAGTTTATCGTGGTACTCATGCACAGCTTTATCTTCGGATGGACTCCAAGCCCAATTCATTAAAGGAAAAGGCGTCTTGGCGCATATCGCATCCATGATATACGCAGACATGTAGAACCCGGACGGCTTCCCGGCTGCCTTCTGCTCTTGGTACTCGGTGATTTTGTTGAATAAATTATCAGAGAGAATTTTTGCCCAATTGAATGAGGAACCTTCTGCCACTCGAAAAATGAGGGGAACCCACTGGACGTAAAAATGAGCCGTGTCCCCCGACCCGAACAACCGGCAAGTCATCATCGCCACATACCTGTAATTCGGTTCCAACGAGGAAATCGAATACACACCCTCGGTGTTCACCCTGAATGAGGAGGGACGAGATACCCAATCCTTTATCAAGCCTGGCAAAGTCTTGTCAAATTCTGTGCACTCCTTCTTTTTGAACTCTGCGAAGAATTCTTTGCCAAATGTGAATTCAGAGGTTGCTGGGAGTTTATACATAGACTAGATGTGTTCGGGCCTAAAATTCCCAATAATGTCTCGTCGGTCATTTACAATGGTTCTGGAAGGCAATTCGATGTGATCCAATGCCCATCGGATCATATCGAAGTATGGGAGCAACCGAGGTCTGGTCGCAACGAGATGCATTCTC
>SNQJ01S0001677.1:0-15286 GCA_010110895.2 Picea sitchensis | reverse complement strand
AGAATTACACGATGTCTCTTATTATTACAAGATTTTAATATCAACATTATTGATAGACCTGGTAAAGATAATCTTGTGGTTGATTTCTTATCTAGAATGATTCATCTAAGAGATAATGCACCAGTAGAAGATACCTTTCCTGATGAAAATTTATTTTCTATTTCTACATTCACTCTGTGGTATGCAAATGTTGCTAACTATCTTGTGACAGGGAAGATGCCTAAGAAATTGTCTCCTAGAGAAAAATAGAAAGTAATTCAACTAAGTGCAAATTACATGTGGCATGATGATTGCCTCTACCAAACATGACCAGATTTGGTGATCAGGAGATGTGTAAGGGAAGATGAAATTCATGATATTTTACAAGCCTTCCATGATGGCCCTTGTGGAGGACACTTCGCAGACAAAAGGACTTCTTACAAAGTTCTGCAATCAGGTTACTACTGGCCTCATATTTTTAGAGATGCTAAAACCTATGTATCCAATTGTGATGAATGTCAATGAATGGGTAAGCCTACTACAGGAGACCAAATGCCACTTCAAGCCCAAGTAGTTATTGAACCATTTGAGAAATGGGCATTAGATTTTGTAGGGCCCATTAACCTTGCATCTAAAAAGAAAAAGTATATACCTGTATGCACTGACTATGTGACTAAATGGGTTGAAGCAAAAGCTTTATCGGCTGCAAGTGAACAATCAGTGGTAGATTTCCTTTTTAATGACATCTTTACTAGATTTGGTGTACCTCGAGAAATTGTGACTGATCAGGGAACTCAATTTACCTCTCATCTAGTTAAAGCTATTACAGAACAATACCAAATCAAACACATGAAATCTACACCCTATCATCCACAAGAAAATGGACAAGTAGAATATACCAACAAAGTTATTGAGTCCATTCTTACCAAAACAGTACAACTGCACCATAAGGATTGGGCTGACAGATTATTAGAAGCCTTATGGGCTTATAGAATCACCTGGAGGAATACAACAGGATATACACCCTATGAGTTAGTGTATGGGAAGCAGGTGCTTCTCCCCATAGAATTTCAGATCAAAACCTTCAGGACTGCAGTACAAGTTGGCATGAACTTGGATGAAGCCCAACAACAAATACTCTTGCAGCTTAATGAGTTGGATGAAACCAGGTAGGAAGCACTTCAAAGGACTACCCTTATTCAAGAACAGAGAACAAAATGGCATGACAAGTATCTCAAAAAGAAAAAATTTCAACAAGGATATTGGGCCCTATTGTATGACATCAGATTCAAGAACTTCAAAGGTAAGTTAACTACCCGTTGGATGGGACCTTACGAAATTGACACTATCTACGATAATGGTTCAATCGGGATAAAGACAATTGATGAACAACAGACACCACTACTTGTGAATGGTTACCGGTTGCGAGTTTACAACAAACCCCTGTCAAAAGAAGAATTCCTAACTCGTATACTACAGAATTCAGACATGCAGATGATCAGTAAGGAAGGAGATCCTCCTACTGACCCACCTTGATTGATTGGTTTATTTGAAACTTTTTGTACATAGGTGTGGATCGAATTTTGTTAATAAGCTGAAGGTAACAAGAGAATCTTACCTCCGTTTGTTTTACTTTCACAAATTTTCTTTTCTTTTGTAAGAAAATTTTTATAATCTATTTGATCCTTCATGAACTTGCTAAACATCAGTTGTAGGCATCAACAATATTCTGTTCTATTTCGGTACCAAAAATCTTGTTCTGGTCCAGTACCAGTCCAGTACCAGAGTCTGTCCTTCTACAGTACTATCAATACATATTACCTAATTGACAAAGCATATTTCAAAATCTTATGTCAATTAATTTGAAGTATGAAGCCATGAAACAACCACTTAAGATGGAACCATGAAGCCAAATGCAGTATCAAATGGCAACCCTTTTGTTGACAACTAAAGGGAAGTATTTTAATTTCTTTTGGTTTTGTTGCTGAGAAGAACTTTAATTTCTTTTGGTTTCGTTGCTTAAAAAAATATAAAAAGAGGGATACAATCTTTACCTATGATTCCTCAAAGAACCATAATCCACTTTAAATACTAGAATTTGCCTTTACCCAGTATTTCAGCATGATTTAAAGGAAAAAATATATTATCCTATAAGCAACTATCTCACCCTAACCAGACTTCAATAGTATTCATTGGATTATCTTATTAAAGAGTAACATATGCGTATATGAACACTCTCTACCATGGGCACACTACCAAAAATTTTATGGCAGAGGATGTACCAGTACCCTATGGAAACTTTAGGTCATTCTCTTATGGACAACTTCAGACAAAATTATACATCTGGATCACTCTAAAGAAATAATGTGCATAAAAGTTTATTTTTCCTTCAGACAAATCTTTAAAAGACATACAAAAGAAGAGTATATGCCTTCCAACCCAAAACCATCCCACCCTATAAAAAGATTTTTAGACAAGCCTCCCCTGTCACCGTGCAAAGCACTCTTTAATACAAACCAAAATAGGTGACTATGGACAAGAAGCCTCTAATGGAAAAAGGGTTTAAGAGACTAACCTGCTGGGATACTGAACAGGCCTGCTGGCAGTGGGTACCGGTCTGTGGTATGACTAGGCAATCCCATCAGGGTACTGAACAGGCCTATTGGCAATGGGGCATTCTGCCTGGGGAAGGTACCTCTCACTAATTATCACAACTACCCCACCAAAGTACTAAACAAGCTTGCTGGCAGTGGGTTCTGGTTGAAACATGTCTCATCTATACTTGTTTGATTGAAAAATCCACTCTTTTCCATCTAAAACAAAAAGAGTAAAGGTCATTATTGGCTTTCATGAGATACAAACTCCAGATTAATCAGCAACATAATGTCCATTTGAGAATCACCCTAAGTCAAATTATCGGTCTAACATCTAAAGCCTACACTATCTAAGAAGGAAACTTCTTAATAGTGGAGCCCTAACTAGGGAGCCTAATCTACTCATATTGTGAAATTTATCTATAACATCCAATGATAGTAAAACTCTGAAGCAAGTTAGGTGGGATCTGTTCTTCTGGCAAACATATATGTATTCCCCTATTTCACTATTGAATGCTACCTCTGTCAATAATTCCATTAAAAGAAGAGAAATTTCATTTTTTTGGCATGAGATCATATGATAAGTGATAAGATGTACTTCTAAAAAAACATTTGATTGGTTTCTTTTGCTCTTATCATCTTTTCTCCATAATAATATAAAATGTTGAATCTTCTTGCCTACAAATATACAACATCTTTGGCATGGGGGAAGGTCAAAGATCCCCTTCAGAACTCTTTTCCAGACTCATATAATCCACCTGCAGAACCAAATACAAAGAAGATAAGCACATAATAACAAAAGTACAGGACATTCCTGTACCAAGTTTTCAAGAAGCTTCAATCTAAAGGGATGAATTATGACAATTTACGAGCAGTCACACATGCTATGGGTATCAATCATACAAAGGTGAAATCAAAGGTAACATGGTATTTATTTTCCTATGCTCATAAAACTACAATAAGTATGAAAAGATATACTAGATCTTATGACCTTAGTATTAAACCCATGCGCCTATCCCTCGTACCCATATGCCTAAACCTAATTAATCCTCTCATAGCTCTTGAACATGGTTAAAGGCAAAAATCATATAAAAATATGAAGCATGCATAGCAATGATAAGCCACGAATATATTTTGTCCTTAAGCAAATTCATGAACCTATCTTATATCATGAACCATGACCTAACATCAAATTCACCACCCAAACATCCAATCACCTATCCCAAAATGATGCCTTGAACACCCAACATCTTATCCTCATCATTACAGTAACAGGTAGAAATTAAATGTCTTATCTAGTGGCGAAGCCATCCAGATAAGCCTCATCTAGTCACAATTTTATGACATCCTTACTTAAAATTACCATTCGCATTACCAGCAACATCACCATATTCCCCCTTGTCGTGAGCTTTCTCCAGTCCCAAGCCTACTCCTTTCTAGTACCAAACCCTTCATCAATTAACTAAACCCTTGTGCTACAACCCGATCCTTTTCTCAACTTATAACGATGGTCGTTACCAGACACGAATCGGTTTTCCAAATTTATAGGGAAACCGAGGAGTACCAATTATGTCAAGAAAATATGCTAGATTGGGGTGGATACCATTTCTGGAAAAATTTACAGGCTGGCACGAGAAGATTTCTCAGGAATTTATACAGAGCTATGATGGAGAGATTGCACATATAGGCAATCTACAACTAATAATTAATGAAGAAACCTTAAGGGAGGTTACAGGACTACCTAGCAGAGGATCCAAATACTTCAAAGGTATAGGAATTAACAAAGAAATGTGCCAACAATTCTTGAAGGAAGATCATCAGCACCCTGACTGAAAGAAGGGGATCCCTAGGAACTACATCAAAGAAGAATACCATCCAATGATTACCAGTCTTCAATGATTTGTCACCTGTGAAGGCAGGTATGCCGTGACCTTCATATATCATCTTAGGCTTCTATTGCATTTTGATGGAGGCCCTAAAATCGATTTCCCATATTTTCTATGGATGAGTTTGAACAAAATGGTAAGAGGTGTTAAATCCATCTCCAAAACAGAGAAGACTAGAATTTATCATCAAGGTCTCATTAAAATGCTAGTTTTACATGAGCTTAGGAAACAAAGGATTAGTTGGAAAACCCTTATCACACAACACCTTCCCACAGAAAACAAATTTGTGGAGGAAACCCAACATGGTCCAAAGAAAAGTAAGGAACCCCAAGAGAAAAAGAGCAAGAAGGATAAGACAACTCCACCATCATCTAGGGCAGTGAGCCAACATGAAAAAGTAGGGTCCTCTTCCACTGTCAACAAGACTTCTAAAAGCTATGAATCAAAAGGTAAAAACAAATTAGTAGAGGAGACTTCAATGCTGGCAGTTGAGAAAGAGGACCATCAAAAAATGATGAAGAAAGGGAAGCATAGCTCAGAAACTAAAAGTAAATAGTCTGTGGCACAACCCCCTGTCACCATTTCACAATTAGAAAAGAAGAAAAGGAAGCCTGTGAGCATCCCTGATCCGGTACCTCCTTGTAAAAGAACTACGAGGAGCATGGCAAAGAAGGGAAAAACAATAGTCAGTCTTCATACACAGGAAGATCCAATCGAACTTACCTCCCCTTCCGAGGATTTACCAATCCAGGATGACATCCCTAGTTTGACCAAGGAGCAAGCCACTATTACTTTATGTGGGATGAGGGAGGAATTCGAGGAAAGGGAGTGGATCTAGCCAGTAATGATGGAGTCAACAAAGACCTTGAAAAAAGAATAAATGAAGAAAAGGATTGGGGAATTGCAAAAACAAAATTAGGAACTCCAACAAGAAGTGAAGGAATATCAACTCTTGGACAAGTATATCAAAAAGGAAAACGAGCAATTGAAAGAAACCAACCAACAATTTCAAGACGACCATGAAGAGACCTCTAACAAGCTCAATAAGGTATTACGACTCCTACAATATGTTAGGGTCATCAAAAGGGAGCTAAAAGAAGAGGCTTCAACCATCAACATCATTGATCCACCAAAGTAAAGAACACAGTCTCAAGTTTTGAAAAATTTTGGGTTTGTTTTTAGTTGCAAGAGGACATGCACTGATTTTGGCATGGGGGGATGTTGAGACCCAAAATTGACATCCCCATTACCATATTATACTCTTCACCTATACCTTTTTGGCCTACCTAAAGCTTGAGTGAATGACAATAATGCTACCATTTTCTAGTAATAAGGTCATAAGGTAAAGTATGGTTAATTCATGCATTCTGTGGTTTATTGAGTTAGGGAATTAAATATTTCATGTACTAATGATTCAATTTGTCATATCTAAATGTTTGACCTCTAGATATCCAGTGTTCCTGTACCAGCTCAACTATCTGGTACCTGCGCACCAAGAATGCTTCTGTCCGAATCCGGTACCAAACGCATCCAGTACCATCTATCTGTTGCGATCCGGTACCAACATCCATGCACTGTTATGATACGATACCATCGGCCACAGACTGTCATGATCCGGTACCACCTTTTGCGCACTGTCATGATCTGGTACCATCTACCTGTTATGATCTGGTACTAATATGGAAGAGCCTAATGCACTAAGTTAAGTTCCAGATCTTACCTAAGCTAATTGGTGGACGTCTATTTGCTTTAGCAAAGTTATGATAAGAATAGTTTGTTGATTGCCTCATCCTCATGCACTTCGTGTCATGAGGATGAAGCTAAAGATGTAACCGAATGATTGAACTTAACAACTGATTGATTTGCAAATNTTGATCCACCAAAGTAAAGAACACAGTCTCAAGTTTTGAAAAATTTTGGGTTTGTTTTTAGTTGCAAGAGGACATGCACTGATTTTGGCATGGGGGGATGTTGAGACCCAAAATTGACATCCCCATTACCATATTATACTCTTCACCTATACCTTTTTGGCCTACCTAAAGCTTGAGTGAATGACAATAATGCTACCATTTTCTAGTAATAAGGTCATAAGGTAAAGTATGGTTAATTCATGCATTCTGTGGTTTATTGAGTTAGGGAATTAAATATTTCATGTACTAATGATTCAATTTGTCATATCTAAATGTTTGACCTCTAGATATCCAGTGTTCCTGTACCAGCTCAACTATCTGGTACCTGCGCACCAAGAATGCTTCTGTCCGAATCCGGTACCAAACGCATCCAGTACCATCTATCTGTTGCGATCCGGTACCAACATCCATGCACTGTTATGATACGATACCATCGGCCACAGACTGTCATGATCCGGTACCACCTTTTGCGCACTGTCATGATCTGGTACCATCTACCTGTTATGATCTGGTACTAATATGGAAGAGCCTAATGCACTAAGTTAAGTTCCAGATCTTACCTAAGCTAATTGGTGGACGTCTATTTGCTTTAGCAAAGTTATGATAAGAATAGTTTGTTGATTGCCTCATCCTCATGCACTTCGTGTCATGAGGATGAAGCTAAAGATGTAACCGAATGATTGAACTTAACAACTGATTGATTTGCAAATCACTTCACCTCCTTGTGTTTCATGATTAAGACTATTAAATAGCCATGGAAAGGATGGTGGAAGTGTAGGAGAGTTAGAATATTATCAATATGTGAAGCAGCATGTGATAGTACAGAACATATTCTGAGTGAGGATTAATGGAATTTCATTTATCTCCATATTCTGATTATCTATGATTAAGTATGAGTTGAGTTGTTAACGAGAGTTTTGATTTTATGTTTTGAAATGTGAGTGAGAGTAATGTGTGTGTTGAAGACAATCCTCCTGTAGACTTCAGTAGCTGAATTGTTGAAGTGGCAAGGGCCCACCACCCAACAAAGGTCATCCTCTTCGTAGATTAGCATTAGCATTTGTTTTCAGTAGTATAAACATTAAATTATCTAAAGCTTTAACTCTGTTAGATAATAGCAGAATAGCTTAGACTAGGATTTCCATTATAAAATTGCTTAGAAATCTTTACTTGCTCTGTTTTCGCATATGACCTATTTCTGTTCTCATGAATTTGATTTCCTTGAGTGATCATAGATGTTGGCAGAAATAGTCAAAACTATTTGGATAAGAACTAGTGAAGTTCATTGTGAACCACAGCAGAACCAATATATTGACTATTGAACTACCCATGCTATGCTTTGATGATTGATGTGTGATTTCCCTTCAGAAGTGTGGATTGCATAGTTAGTTTTCTGGGTCAGATAGCAGATTTGATCTGTAAAACCAAATCCATCTCATACTTTCATGTGCCATAATGGAATGGATAGCCTCTCTGTGAAAGACAACCAAGTGCATTGCAGTTTGCTATTTTGATTTGTTTCCAACATGCATAATCTAGTTTAATTCTATACTCGTGACATTAGAAATTACCTTTCTTACTGGTGTCTTGTAACTCTGTTGATTACGAATCCTGGATTGATAATTAATGAGTGAATTATACTAAACATATAAGTAGCACAACAAGCCTCACAATTTCACCAACATAGAAATATTTGTGAATATTTGTGAAAATGTAACCTTACCTCCTTAGATGACGGAAAAGACTCGACCAGTCAAGCTACAAGTCGAGTAAGCTCAAACAACAATGAGGTCGAATACCTAGAAGTTGATATGGGAAGCAAGTAATAAGAAAGGTAAGTTGAGCCAATAATAATTCAAGTCGTCCAAGTCGAGTTGTTCAGGTCAAGTCGAATGAAATTTGGCTCGACCAAGGGAACTAAATCGACCAAGGAAAACTTTGTCAAACCATGGGCGGATCTAGTCAACTAGGAATTGTTGTTGGCAAATAAGGAAGGGAAGTTGACCAAAGGGAAAACCCATTCGAAGTGGGTTGACCCGTGATTAAAGAAAATAATTAAAAGGTGGATTCAAAAAACAACAATGAATGGAAACCTTCTGCAAGTCGGAATCAGTGACCAACAACTGAGAAGAAAGTGTGAGGGGTGAATTTGATCACCAACAACGTGTAAAACCATTTGGAGGGAGAATTCGACAATCAGTTGCGTAGGAAAACGTTTTGGGATTTTTTTTTTTGTAACCCACGACATATAAAAATGGATGGAAGTCGATTGCAACATTCACTAGTATAGAAAACGTTTTAGAAGTTGAGTTGGGCATTCAACAACAATGAAACATGTCTAGGGAGAGATAAAATATGGAATGGAAAAAACATGTATATGGTTCATGGGTACCTAATAAACACATAGACATCCCCAAGTTTCGATATATAATCGATATATGATTTATGGGAAAAGGAAAACACCCAGTAAGTTGAGAATGTGCCACGACTCTTAAAATAAAATCAGAAACCCCCAAGTAAATAACAATGACTTAGGAAGGAGGGTTGTCAAGTTACAACTTTTGAATCAATGTATTGGTGTGGTTAAAGAGAATTTATTTTGGTTTACTAACCTAGGGGGGCCATATTAATATAAAATGAGAAAAAACCAAAAAACACGAATTTCTGATTTCTAAACCATGAACATACAACAATTAACTTATAGTGCACACTATTTACCATTCATAAAAAAATATAACCACAAAAATAATCACACATAAACTCAAAATTTACACTAGAAACCCAAATGGGAAAACCAACATTCTTTTGGATTTGACCAAGCTCTTTATTGTTCATCAATGGGCAAGTTATAGGCTCTTTGTTTCATCTCTATGCTCCTCAGTGACATCTGGGAATCCTCTCTTCGCCATTCACAGCCAAAGAACCCCTCTCCCATTGTGGGGATACATGATATAGTAGGCTGAGTTGACTAAGAGGATAGATGGAAGGTTAGGCATCCCCCATGCTTTAGCTTCTCTCCAATCCATTTCTTCTTCTTTTATTTGTTTATTTGTCTTTTCTCCCACATTGAAAAGGTCTCATGAAAGCTTCATTATTTATTTACGTAAAGAAATATACTTCCTGACTTTACATATATTACATAAAAAATGGACATCAATTGTGATGGCATGGGGCCCTTCACACAAATAAGTCGATCTCGTTCTTCTTTCCTAGCCTTAAAATTTTCCCATGCTAATCATCTTAGAGCCCACCAAGAGCATGCTTTCCATGTACTCCCCATGCAAAATGTGGTATGACAGATGGTATACACCTTTGACTCCCATAACATGGAAGGAGTGGGCACCATCATATGGACATGCATCCGCCCATTCCATTGCATTATACTTCCTTCCTATGCTTACACACATGATTGTAGGATAATTTCACTTGAGAAGGCTCTTGTCACTCTTGGTTTGTTTTCTTTTAATTGTCTCATGAAAATATTTAATTATTTTTCATATTGTAACGATATTCTCATAATACTCTTCATTGAATTTGTGATGGGTGAAATTCATTAAGGTAAGACCTATATCATAATTTTTAATACAATTTTTTTTATATTAAAAAAAATGAATCCAATTTATGTAAGAGAAATATAAGTAAAAAAACATGCAATAATCTGAGTGAAATCCATTTAAATAGCAACATTTTTACCATGTCAATTGTTGACAAGATAAAATTATTTATTATTTCCTGGGCATTCAGACATGCTTTCTATGATGTAACCAACATCTACTAATGTTGCATATACTCACTCTTGAGCAATGTATTCTTTTGCATAGCAAGGGATGCATTAGCTAGGCTCCACCTCCTTTGCACAATTGGTAGGGACTTGATGTCCTTTAAAACTCCCCTTGTTTTCATTTCAGCCACGCAAAAAGATGGTTTGAATTTGAAAACTATATTATATATTTTTTATTGTGTTGTAAATTCAATTTCTTATATTTATAATTATTAATAATTTTATTTTTAAAATAATTATATCAAGTAATTATTCTGTAGCGGTTAGATAGAATTTCAAATAATATTTTTATTTCCATTTATATGCAAATTTATGACTTCTATGCCTAGAAGCTTTATGTGACTTAAGCACTTTCATGGTCTGTGTAAAATATGAGTGTGCCAACACACAAATATAAATATTGTATTTGCTTTTGATAATGGACACTTTGACAAACATTTTTAGGTGTAAGTACGGAGTACACCTTGTTGAGATGACAATGAATGGATTATAAAGAAATATTATATTATATCGTATTTGACGAAATATATAAAGGTGACCGGGAAGCAAAACCATAGGATCGATGCTATTAATACCAAATGTTATGAACCAAGGCCTTGAGAATGATAAAAATCAATGAATACAATCCACTTCAGGGGGGAAACGCCTTTTACAATATATCCAATTCAAAAGACAATAAAAGATCATACTAAGAATAGGTCTCCTTGGTATATATATAGGAGAAAAAGGGTACAATTATAATGAAAGGGTGCAATGAGGGGTTCTAGCATACATACAAATATAACACTAGAAATGTAATAATTCAATATCTAGGGCTTAATAAGGGGTTTTATAGATAACATTGGGTTTTTTCTAGGTTTTAACAAGTGTATTCTCAATATATAGTGCATAGTACCTCAGAATGTTGTACAAACCCTGAGTTGATACTTAAAGTAGAAAGCTGAGGAAAGGGAAGAATTCTTGCTACTATTCCAAGACCCACCACCATGTACATGTGGATGTGCATGGGGTGTTTTATAAGGTAATGTTTCCCACTTGAGATGAGGAGAGGATTGAATCTCGAGGGAGATTATGATACCTATAAGTTGATTGAGGATAAGAGGTGCTAACCCTGCCATAAGGATTACCATATCCACTAGGTCCATGGGGATTAGGGTGTGGATAGATATGAGACACAAATCTTATAAGGCCATCAGCCACATGGGATGCCCCTAGTGTTGACAATCCACCTGATCAAGAGAAATGGGAAATGGGAAGGACGGTATAGAGATACCACGATTAGTTATATATAAGATCATGTTGTTCTTCCTTTTGGATACCTTCTTCCTCCTTGGTAGGCATGGTCATGGACACATCCTTAGAAATAGGAGGATGAATGGATTTTAGAAACCAATCCACAAGGAATCAATCATTAATTTGGGCTCTATAGAAGGCATGTCTTATATTCCACTCATGGATGTGATCTATGATGCGAGTGGTCATGGTCTGATGGAAATTGGTCAAAATATCTATTCATATGTTATGGTGGATTGGAAGCTAGAAGTAGGTTAGAAAAACCTTTTTTATGGATTCAAAGGAGGTATGGGTGTTTTCAAGTTGGTTTATGTACCATTTGAGACAATACACATCAAAGTGTGTGGAAACAACCTTGGCCTAACAGAGTCTTCCACAATGGAATTAGAGGAACACCAAAGGTGGAAGGACATGATGTGGTTCGAAGGATTCTCACCAGGTTTATCCTCAAATTTGGGGATATCATAGGGAAGCTTCGTTGGCATGTTGGGAAAATTAACATCATAGCA
Organism: Picea sitchensis; assembly: GCA_010110895.2. Lineage (NCBI taxonomy): Eukaryota > Viridiplantae > Streptophyta > Pinopsida > Pinales > Pinaceae > Picea > Picea sitchensis. The sequence goes on along the minus strand of SNQJ01S0001677.1, from coordinate 3,334 downwards.
GATGGTATCATTGATCAATTTATTCAAATCAGGTAGATTTAAACTATCCATGTAAGGAAAAATAGGTCAGTTGACATTGGCTCTAGTATTGGCACCAATGTTGGCTCCAATGTTAGTACTTGCCATGGTGGGACTCGGGTTGGGAAAATATGGACTATAATAGGTACAATTAAATATGAAACTGGATGAACCAATAAACCTCAATGGGGATGGGGGCTCCAAATCAAAAGAGATATAACCCATAGGTTGGATAAGGGGAGGAACCCTTACTCATCATGTAGGTGAAATAATGCATCCAGTAAAGAACTCAGGTTGAAGGCCTCACAACGTATGAGATATTCTCCAAGGGGAATTTATAACAACTAGAGGCAAGTATCACCCTAAGATAAAATAAATATACTCAAAGGCTAATAGAACAAAGAAAATTAACTAAGCAAAGAACAATGATCAAACAATACACACGTTGTGTTTTAAGGTGGTGCAACAAGTGGGTAGAATTGTGTCTGAATCAAAATAAATATAGCCTAATTCAAGTAATTATGTGTTATAAATATAAAAGACTCTATCCTATGACACAAACTATATGCACTCAAACAAATCCTAGTATATGAATAATGACATTCCAATCAACCAACAACAAGGGTATTATGGTCCATGTGTGGATGAGTAAAGATATGAAAGAGACATTTATAATTAGAAGACACTAGGTGATGAGATCCCAATGGCTTAGAGAAATCTATCTCAGGTGGTCCCCCTCCTACAAGAACCATTTGGGTAAGGATACCTAGTAGAATGGCCTCTAATATACCTCTTCACAGACACATGTAACATGTTTCCTTTCCTTCGAGCTGAAATCAAGCGGTCTGGGGATATTCAACAGTGAAAGAGTAAGGAGTCTCAATCACACCTCTGGTCCAAACCTTGACATTATCCACTTTGAAGATTGCACCTGTTACCAAATGGGATATGACCATGTCTGAGAGAAAGGATTTTGAAAGTATCCTAATATTCAACCTCTATGTTTCGATGTGAAATTACTAAGGGGAAATATTTGGATGTCTATCCCCAAAGTCCTAAACGAACTACAATATTCTTTTTTCTCCCAAGTGGGCTTAGATGTGTTATTAATTGGTTTATTAATAGGTAGATCTTGGCAGCATGAACCAAGAAAATACTTAATGTGTGGTAATGTGTGCACATGTGGTGTGACTAAATTGAATTAAACATTATTGTAAAGGAAAGTAAATTGAAATAAATTGAAATCTAAACTAATGAGAAACTAAATAACGAAGATAAATACTAAAATGAAATGACTTTTTCTTTATTTAAATTAAATTTCAAAACTAAAATGACTTACTAGCATTCAAATTTCAAAAGGAAAATAATCTACTTAAAACTTTGGCTCACAAGAAAACAACTTCAAAAAAGAAAGTCTTTGTTGGTAAGTAAAATACTATGGGTCCTATGGAACTATTTTCTTTCACTAAGAGACTTTTCAAATCTGAAATAAGTGGCTAACTAAAATAGAAAATAAATTTGATCAACATCTATAAAGGAAGCAAAAACGAATGCTGGAAAAATAAAGGTAATGGATTCTCACACAAATATAATACTAGGACAAATACTTGGTCAATAGTGTATGTTTTTGTTCATCCAAGATATATGTAACAAAATATTCCTAATTGATTAACCAACAAATTAGGGTTCTGATTTTAATCCTACTGTAACAAAAATCTAAAACAAAACTGATCGAGAAAGATACTAGAAACCCTAGGGGTTTTTCTTATCATTCCTATGAATTTATTAAGGAAAATAATTAAGCTACAACAAAATCATTCAAAAATAAACCTATAGGTCATAAATAACATTCAAACAATGAGAATAAAACCCTAAAAAATGAAAAAATGAGTTTCTAGAACTCTTGCTGATCTAGATTTCATGAGAAGAACAGAATGAATACAAATTATTATCAAAATATGCTTAACATAGAACAAGAGATATACAGTAAAAAAGGTTTCTATTCAATAAGGAAATGAGGTAAAACTATAAAATGCAGCAGAAAACAAGCTTGCTAGAATGGTGGTGGCTTATCTCTGAGAAGAGATGTGACGGTTGTGCTCATTCTCTAGAAGATGATTACAATGAGGCTATCAAGGCCTTTTTACAATAAACAAGAATGTCAAAAACCCTAGACATCCAAAAACCTAACCTTAGGAGATGAAGCGCCAACAGTGATGTGGGCCTCGTTTGGGTAAGTTAGTACATCAACTTCTCGAGGTCATAACTTTTGCATACTATCTACATTTTAGGCACACGATATCCCATTAGAAAGGTCTATCTGAGGAATACACATGTTTCTTGTGGAGATCCCTACACATTTTGGTTGTGGCAAGCCCTAAAAATGTTGTTTAGGGCCTCAAAACGGCCCCAAAAGTCAGGGACCTGAAAACTAGGAAAAAACTGTCGAACTAGAAAACTACCAAAATGAGCCAGTTGGAATAGGTGGGAGGCCACTAATACCCATATGGATCAATCCTCCCCTATTAGGAAGCAATGGTATCCATTACATTGAATTCCCCCATTAGATGAGGAAATTTCTGTTGAATTTGGCCCCAGGTGAGCCACTTGCCTTGGTGCAGGAGCTGCCCTGCTTTGACAAATCGATAAAGTCGAATCCTTTGCTGGTGACTGCCCTTGACCTATTTTTCCACAATATGATCACTGGATTCCTATTGTATATAGTCGGGGTTGATCTCTGCTAGTGTCAGTTGTTCTTCTATCTCTGAGGTGTCCAATAATGGTGGGAAATAAGGTCGAAGGAGATCCACGTTGAACATTGGGTGTAGGCCAATGAAAGGAGGAATGTTGAGCTCAAAAGAATTATCACCCACAACCTTGGTGATAGTGTACGACCCATAAAAGAGTGGACAAAGCTTTCGATGGGGTCTGATAAGGCACTCTTTCTGCAAATGCAACCAAACTTTGTCACCCACCTAAAACTTATGTGGCACCTGATGTTGATCATGGTGCTTATTGTACTTTTCATTGGAATTTTGTAGGATATATTGAACTTGTTGATAGATGTGATGGATCCTCTCAATGAACCAGGTGGCTTTTTCAGCTTTAGTTGGAGTAGAAGAAGAGTCAGTCGAGGTGACCACAAGGGGTAGTGCAACATCTATGGGACCTAATGGTTGGAATCCAGACCCCACCTGGAAGGTGTTGATACTGAGAGGGGGGTGTATCAGTATCAAGTATAATTTAAAACCTTTTTCAACTTATACTTAAACCATTCAATTATATCCAATGATAAATGAACAATAGTATAAGAGTT
>SNQJ01S0001676.1:162774-185360 GCA_010110895.2 Picea sitchensis | reverse complement strand
TCTCATCGGGAAATCGCGGATCGTGATTTCCTATTGCACAATTTATTTACCCTCGAAAATTTCGATGCCCCGACTCGCTATGATCTCATGCCATGCGTCCTCGTTGATGGATGGTCCAGATCCGATCGGGGAAATCGTGTATCGCGATTTCAACCTGCACAAGTCTCACGTCTCCGGAAACCCCGATTCGCGACTCTTTGGGATCTTCTGACACGCGTCACACAATTTGGACGGCTCCGATCTTATCGGAAAAATCGCGAATCACGATTTCCTTATGCAACGGTTCTACACTTCTAAAATCTACGATGGTAAAATCCCGACGCCTCCCCAGAACGCTGACACGTGTCCTTCCAAGATCAACGGCTAGGATCCATTCTCGGGATTTCGAGAACTTTAAGGCATCGATTCTCAGACTTAACAAATCCCCGATGACTCAGATTTCCTGATGACTCCTCCTATGCATGCTAGGGCTTAAACCCCGCACAACTTTTCTAGATCTTACGACTGACGGGATTTCGTCCGAGATCTGACAGGGCAGATCCGTTCTCCTGCATAATAGACGTCTCTCCTTTGGGATAATCGATTAATTGCATTTAACATTACATAGTGTCAAAATTGCTTTCTAGGCAAGGTTAAAATTCGTATGGGTCTATAGTTCCTGAGATTTTTACATTATTCAAAATTCACCGAGGCTAATACAGGCAACTAGTTTTACTGTTCCTGCGTAATATAAGTCTGCTAAATTTTCTTTTTCAGTCTGCGCATCGGCAGTTCCCCATTTAGGTAAGCTCGAGGTAAAGTAGGTTTTTTCAAGGTCTCGCAAATGTCTTTTGCATTTTTTATTTTATTTGTGTAGTTATTGGATCTTACCAGTTTCAAGCCTTCGACAGAAGCTTCCCACGACATTTTCATCGGTTTCATGTGTTTATTCTACCTGAAACTTCATTAACAACATTGCTCAAATAAAATAAAATTATGACTTCTCTTTTCCGTGCTCAATAGATTGGATACCATACTGTATCATGTATCAGTCCCATTTAATCAAACTGAACGTGTATCTCTTACAGGTTAAGCGTGGCTGGAGTTAACACTCCGGGTTTCGGCCCTTAGGCCCCAGATTTCGAACTAAGACGCTTTGATACCATATGTAATGCCCATATAATTCTAAACATCATTAAGTTTCCTAAACATTTTATGAATGTAAACTGAAACAAAACTTCATAGCATGATATTGACTTTTATAACATCAACTTCAGCAACTTAGATTTATCATTAAATACTAAATTCATGGCAGAATGAAATAAATACATAATTTAACAAGTACCTGGATCTGATGCTAATTTTTGTTGCCTCTTTGCCTTGCTGCTGCTTTTCTGCTCCCTGCTACACAAATCAACCCTGCCACAAACAGGAAAATAATTGCCCAAAACTACTGTCCTCCCTGCCAACTGGGAAAACTACCTAGCTCCAGGATATCTACGGATATCCTAGCCCTCCGTGCCCAAAACCTCCAGTAACTCAGTGCCACCCTGATCAAGAGTCACAGACCACAAAATACAATAGTGCCCAAAAAATCATTGCTCACAGCCAAACACAGTTCACAACATCCATTCCGTCCCCCTCCCCTCGAATGGTGCACACATCCCCCTCTTCCCGTCCCTTATCCCTCCCTGCTGACTCACGCATTTACTTCACAACCACCCCCGTCCTCCGTCCTTCATCGTGTTTTAATGTTTTATCTTCTCGGGATCCATGGCTATCCCTCTCTGCATACACCACCATTTTATAACATTTTCATTCATCTTTTAAATTATAATTCTCATATCATTAAATGTGGTCTGTAGTTAGAGTATTACTTAGTTAATCACAATAATTTTCTTTTAATTAATTTTACTTTATAATCTTTCATCATTTAATCAATTAGGGTCGTTACAGACATCGTAATATATAGTCATCATTGATAATAATTTCAAATATTTGTCATCACGAACACTATGTATAAGCATAACAATTACATTGTAAGGATTTTCCCTTTTATGTCGCATATGCTTGGATGGGATGTTTAGAAGCATTTGTGACTTTCCAAATCCATTGGACAATGGTCGATTCATCTAGATGATTCCACACCTCCTTCCTTGTCCCTATTAATCAAACCTTGTTCACATCTCCATGCAAATAGGTTTTGCCTTAAACGGGGTCCAAATCCATCCCCAAAACCATGACAACGAACATTAAGTAGAACATAACCAACCCCATGGTCTGCAATAGGAAAATTGTGGTTGTCATGTATTAACATTGAGTTGTAGAGGCCATGCTTGTAGAAAAAAGCAACCATGCCTACTGCTGAATTTTAGGGTTCTTTATCCTCTAAGAATGTGATCACCACAATAGAGGGGGAATCAGAGAATATTGAGTTGTATTTTGAAATAGTTTTGAGCTATATAAGAAATTGTGCTATGGATGAAAATATGAAGGACCGGAAATGTATGTATTAGGAGTGCAATGCTCGACAAGCTACAATTAATCCTTTGTATGAAATTCCAGGTGATAAATACCCCTCTCAAGGCATATGTGGTAGAAATATAGTAGGATAGAAACAATTTAAGCAATTCTTGAATTATTTTAAGGATGATGTTCAATATAATATTGAGGATTGTAGTTTGACTGGAAAAAAAAAATCTCAAATGCCCAAGGGCTTTGAGTCTCCTTTGTCTAGGAATTTGTTGTTGGCTACTCTTCTTAGTGTTTGTTCAAATCTTCAAGTAGCATTACAATGACAATGGACTGCATAATTCTGCCATTTATGAGACGATACTTTCTAAAAACATTTATTAATACAATCAAGGCTTAGGGATTGGAGAGTTTGAGGAGGCTATCCAAGTCGTACCCTAGTGAAATATTGGGTTTTATGCGGAGAATGGATGGTTTTTGCAAGCTCCAAAGAAGGAAAGTGACATTGAGTTGAAGGTGGGGAAGAGATAAGATGTAATTGGTGTTTCTTTCAGATGAATGCGACACATAACAATGATAAGAATGGACCTAAGTGGAAGAAAGATTCACATCAAGAGGATCTATACTTGTAAGACAAACAAAGCAAGAAGCATTTGGAAATTTATTTAGACAATGTGATTCATAGAAATATCTTAGACAACGTGTTTCTTTGTGGTAGGAATGATAGAAAAATCTCGAACATTTAGTGAGAAGTGCTACAAAACATAGTGCAAAAATTTGTTCAAAGTGGGTCCGTGAAAGGATTGCAAGGTTCAAAGAATCATGGGAAGAAGCAACAGAAAAAGGAAGAGGCATATTTGAGGAGTTGTTGAGATTTTAAAGCATATCATGCAACATGCTTCCTATGATGGAGATGGGTTGAAATGCCTAGCAAATTATTTTGCAAACGGTTTGGTAGCATGACTGGGAGGCACTAGTGGTAAATTGTTCTCTATGATTTCAAGTAACAATCTTACTTTGGTCATAGAGATTTTGAAGGCATACCAACTATAGGCTATTGCATTCCTAGACTAAAATTATATATATGTGGGCATGTGCAAGCCAATGCTTCCCTCTCATGGCATGTTAGTTGCAATAGAAATCTGGAAAGAAAACAATATGTTTCCGAGGAGGAATTATTAAAGGTACATTCATAACTTAATAGAATATGGTAGAAAAAAATAAAACATAGGAAATTTAATTAGAATATATAACTTTTATTTATGGAAAATTTGTATAACTCAAAACATTTGTGTTCTTCAAAGAGTGGAATGTTACTTTTCCTCTAAAATATAATGCATGAGTTCATGATAAGACATTGGTCTAGTATCTAAATGACAAAAAATATTGAAACAAATCTGTAGAGTTGTAGAAAATAGTTGGTTCTTATGCACCACTATTTTCACTATTTTTACATATTTTTCAATATATATATATAGAGAGAGAGAGAGAGAGAGAGAGAGAGAGAGAGAGAGAGAGAGAGATGAAATTACGAGGTCAAGCGTTGAGACCAAGTTTGATGGTCTTAACATAATCAATCTTCTTCTTTTTTAATTTTTTCTTTTCTTTTTTTATGTGTAGGTCTTCATTTGTACTTTTCCACCATATAATTTGTTTCCCAAATGTTTCCAAGATGGTCGAGATAATAAACGTTATTATAGAAACAAAAGACTAAAATATTTTGGAATTATGATACAAATACAAATAAAATTGAAGACAATAGTTCTTTCTTATAAAACCATGTACACATTTTAGTTATAAAAGAACACGTGTTTTGGTTACAAAAGCATGTGGACATTATTTTTACATAAAATAATAACTAGGTAAAACCTCTCACCTTGATATGTTTCAAAATAAAATACTTAGAATTAAAATCTTGTGTTAGGTCATATAATATATTTTCCTCTCTTGGCCATAGTCAAGGTCCCCATACACATCCCCTTGGCATAAATCCACCTAATGGTGCTTAGGATACCACTCAAAGGTGAAATAACACACAAATGTGGCATGTATCATGGTTGAAGACCTTCTTCATAGTGCTTGAGCCTAGAATCTTCATTTCCCTACGTAAGATTCTTATTTTCCCTTTTACCATAATCTAGGGCCCTAGACACATCGTTGTTCCCCAAAATGATATAATGAAGGCCATATCCCATTTAGAGGCCAAATATCTAATAGAAATTTCCTATGTAGTGTTTCAATGCAAATTTCATGATGGTTGAGTCCAATAAGCTTTGCTAAATTCCTAAGGCCCATGCTATCATTCCCTAAGATATGTCAAGACCCAAAGACCTATCAATATTGTTGAAAACATCATAATGTCTCTTGCTAAACCATTCATAGTCAAAACATTCCCAAAAGAGGGCATGTTTTGTGGGTTGCGAGTGTTTTTCACAGTGATTGAGCCTAAGAAGTTTAATTTAGGGAATAAGGCCTTTATTTCCCTCCCCTAAGCTTCACTAAACCTCAAGACCCATTCTTGGTCCAAAATTAACCTAGTCATAATGCCCATATACCACTTTGAGGTGATTGATGGCATAAGAGATCATATGTGGTGGTTTCAGGACTCATCCATGGTGCCTGAACATGAAAAGTAAGGTTTAGGGACAAATTCTCTTGTTTCCCTTCGTGACTATGTGTAAGGACACAAGACCTTTCAATGACACCCATTATCAACTCACATGCCAAAGAATCAGTAGATAGGGCTTGTGTCATGGTTTTATGTGTTGTTCATGGTGCTTAAAATTGAGAAGGTTCAATTACGACATAAGACCATTTTTTCCCTCTTGATCATGTTTATGCCTTTGTTGGAACATCAAACATTGAGGGTTCATCACACTTCTCCTGGATTCAGTCAGTTGGGTGGTCAACCTACATCTAGAAATAGTCGATCGAGAGATCAACCAAATCTCTATGTTATTTGGTCGAGTATTTGACATGCATGTCAGACGAATAGTCGACCATCGGTCAAAGATAGTCGGGCGGTGGATTAACCAACCCAAAAATCGACTACGAATTGGATGCATGGACGGTCAAGTCGATCATTCTTATGAAGCCAACTAGACAATGCGTATTTGATGGAGTCAACTCTAATAACTAATAGTTATATGTGGACAAGATCATCTCAATTAAAAGTAAAGTGGTTAAATCTTGAAGCTGTAAATAGCAGACCCAATGGGTCATTATCTGCAGATTGAGATATGTAATATGCATTGTGATGCTTTGATCACTGTGCACTCTTCTTAAGTGTTGTAACAATGTCTTTAGACAAAATCATGTATCTTCAAAACATTTAAATTCCTCTTCGATTATCTGCAGTACTGTCTTTTATGTTTTGTATTAGGTTCCACCGAATTCCCCAACATGGTATTAGAGCCGATCATTTGAAACCTCTCATGTTATCTGCAAACCTTGTTTAGTTTAATTTGTTATGTGATTGACTCTAGGGAAATGGTTTGTCGATTGGAAATAGTTTAAACATTTAACAATTTATGTCTAGATATCAAATATGGCTTCGAAGATTTATCCTTTTATTATGAACGAATCAAATTACACAGTATGGGCACCCGACATGGAAACCATGTTGAAGAGTTAAGGACTATAACATTATACAAATATTGTGATTCCAGATCCAACAAACAATCGGGTGAAGTTCGATGTTGATGGAAAGAAGGATGAGGTTGTGAGGATCATCATGACCTATATCTCATGGGGGATTCATTTTCACATTAGTGGAATCAACTACCCTGATCAATTCTGGAAGAAGCTGAAGTCATTTTTCAATAGAGTCGATGAAATCCATGTCATGTAGTTGGCGAAATAATTGATCTCTCTTGATCGTTGTCCCATTGACATAATAGAGGACTATTTGGTGTGTGTGAAGGAACTCTAGTAGATATTGGGAGAATGTGGAAAGAATTATCATAAGAAATATAGAAAACTCATCGAGCTAGTCCTAATGAATTTGAGAACACCATTCGACGTGTTCATGTCGAATTTTCACAGCAACTAGTAAGAATGCAAGGAAGATGGTAAGGCTTACACCTTTGAAGCTTTTTGTGGCCTTTTTATTTTGGATCAATAGATATTGCTTGAATAAGGCAAGATTGATCGAAAACATCAAGCTCACTTTCTCAAGGGAAAGGGAAAGTCCTGCTATAGTGAATATTGTTCTGACTTCTAATTGACTTACTACATTGAGTACTAGTTCACATGTTTCTTGTCTACCTAGATGGGATGCCAAGGCAATTAAAGCTATTGGACCTTATACATGTAACACAATATTTTCCCCATGATTGTAACTATGCAAATGATCCATATAATGTGATTATGAAGCATGTAATTATGTTATTGATTAATAGAAAACACCAAAGAACTGATTGATTGGGAAATTCTTTTAGTACTGGCCATGATATCACAAGTGGAATTGATGAGTTGAATCAGTGAAGTGGAATGAAGGGAAGGAGTCCAGATTGTTGATCTGATGGCGAGAAGCAATTCTAGCCGTCTGATTGAGGGTGTGTATATCTTGTGTCAATGCAACAAGATAAGGGGTTTCATTGGTATATTTGGTGATTGAACAAGTAGAATATAATACAATGAAAGTTGTGATAAGAGAAGTTCTCATTGAAACATTGATGAATTGAATTGTTACCCTGACGATAGAGGAAATATGAACATCCCACCAGCCTATGGGAGTTAGGGGGTTGGGTGTGTTACAATACTGGTGATATTTCCTCTGAACGACAAACTCGAAGTCTAAAGAAACATGCTAGGGTTGCATTGCTGACACATGTACTTGATACTTATGATCATGTTACCTACTCGGATGCTCAAGGGTGACTTGAATAGGAATAGACTATGGAGGAAGAAATTGATTCTTTTTCGAAGAATCATACTTGGGATTTAGTTCCCCGACTATAAGGAAAGAATGTTGAGAAGTATCAATGGATCTACAAGACCAAATTTACCTATAAAGGTATTTTTGAGTGACATAAATTGCATTTGGTTGCGAGGGAATTTCCTCAACAAAAAGGTATCAACTACACTGAGACCTTTTCCCCTGTTGCAAAGATGAACTTTTCTCGACTGATTCTTTCCCTTTCTGCTCGTTTTGGATGGAAAATCCATCAAATGGATGTGAAGCGTTCTTTCCTAGACCTATCTGAAGAAATTTTCATGGAACAACCACCTGATTTTGTAACAGATTCTAAGCTAGTTTTTCAACTCTAGAAGTCTATTTCTGGTTGAAGCAAGCTCCCTAAGCTTAGTATGTTATGATCAACAATTTCTTTCTTTGATTTGGCTTCAAACATATTAAATATGATCACAACTTGTATGTAGTCCATATCAATGGAGACACTTCGATTGTTGTTGTATATGTTGATGATATTTTCAATACTTGCAATAACACTGATCTCATTCTTAGATTGAAGAAACACATGTTGACTCCTTTGACATGAATCATCTCGGTACTCTGCATTATTTTTTGGTTCTTCAAGTATTACCACTGTGTGATGGATTTTTCATTTCTCAATCTAAATATGTAATGGATCTTTTTATTTGTTTTATGATAGTCGATTGTAAACCTTGTGCTAGTAGTCCTTTTCATTATGGAGTAAATCTCACCAAAACTTGTCAAAATCCTCAAGTTGATATTACACTTTATCGACAATTGTTCGGCAATCTTATTTACCGTACTCATAGTCAACCTGGCATTTAATTTTCTATTAGTGTGGTTTCTTCGCTTATGTAGGACCCTAGAAAAATCCACTAGAAAGAAATCAAACGAATTGTTCATTATCTCAAGGTTACCACTCATTTTTGTATCAAGTATTATGGAAGTTTGGATTCATTGGTATACTTCTCTGACTTCAAATTGGCTAGCGATACTGACAATCAAAATTCTACTGCTAGTTATGTGTTTCATCTTAGCACTAGACTAGTTGTGTGGTTGTGTAAGAAACAAAATGTAGTCTTATTGTCGACTGCAAAAGCCGAATATTGTGGCAGTGATAAAAAAGGTACTGAAGCAGTTTGTATTTGCCAACTTCTAGGGTGAACTTGGCCATATTGTTCAAATGTCAACTACCATATACTGTGATAATCAAAGTTCCATACAAGTTGCTAAAAATCCTATTGCCCATAGTAAGATGAAGCATGTGGAGCTCCATGCTCACTATTTGAGACAATTACTTCATGAGAAATTTATCTCTCTTGAATATTGCTACACATATGATCATGTTGTTGATATCTTCACTAAGTCTCTTTCTAAAGATAGATTTTTCAAGCTCTGCTCGGTGCTCATGCTTTAGGAAGCTACAATTATGGGAGGGTGTCATGGTGACGTAATTTCACCTCATGAATATCTAGAGACGTGTGTTTATGGGGGGTGTTGGAACATCAAGAATTGATGGTTTATCACACTTCTCTTGGATTAAGTCATTCGGGTGGTCGACCTACATCTGTAAATAGTCATTTGGGTGATCGAACATATCTCTACATTAGTTGGTCAATTAGTCAGCATGCCTATTAGTCAGATAGTCGATCAACAATCAAAGATAGTTAGGCGGTGGATCAATCGACTACAAATTGGATGCATAGACGGTTAGGTTGAGAATCCTTGTCAAGAAAACTAGACAATGCATATTTGATGGAGTCAAATCTAATAACCAATGGTTATATGTGGACAACATTTTCCTGATTACAAGGAAAGTGATTAGATATTTAAGTTATAAATAATAGATCCAATGGGTCATTAATATGTATGTAGATCACGTGGATCAAGATGTGAAATATTCATTGTGATGTTCTAATCACAAAGGCTCTACTTAAGTGTTGTAACAATGTATTGAGACACCACCTTCTGTCTTCGAAAAATTTAAATTCCTTATCTACAATACTGTCTTTTCTATTTCGTATCAGGTTCCACTCAATTCCCCAATAGCCTTGACACCTATTTCAAGTGCACTAAACTTTCTCATGGAGCTTATATCCTCCTCAGAGGTCAAATTCCCCCTATAAATTTCACATGTGTTGGTTGATGGAATTATTAAAGGTTCTTGAGCTCGATTAAGATATTTAGACACTTAGGAGTTCATTAATGTCTACTTGTTCTAATGCGTCGTTAGGTGAAAGTGTGTTTATTAGTGTGTTTCTTTAGTATGCATTTGTAGTTAGGAAATCCAACGGTCACGATATGTTCCTAACATAGAGTGATCTGACAGTTCATATTCTTCTCGATCTTAACGACCATTGATTTGTGGCTTAACACCCAATTGGTCAATGATCTCTATTTAAAGAACATGGAGGGTCATTTATCGATGATTGATTGTGAGAAACTCTCTTGTAAAATATCTCTGTAATCTTTTTCTTTTGCATTAATAAACTGCTTCACGTGGCCGCGTTGGTTGGGGTCGTGGATGTTTCCCTGCAGGGGTTTTACCACGTAAAAACATCGATGTGTTGATCTTTTATCTGGTTGTGTGATTGGTTACTAAAGGTGCTTGTCCTCTATTGGAATACATGTGTTGTTGAACATGAAGAATAACAAAGATCCAAAGGCACTTAGTTTCATTCTTTGATGATAGTCAAGGCCTCGTGACCCATCCATTTTTTGTAAAACCTTATAATGGTGTCCATATCTAACTCAAATGACAAAGGTCCCCTAGAGAGGTGTGGTTCCATGTTTTTTTTCATGGTACTTGATCATGAGAAGATTTATTTAGGGCCCAAGAGCCTTGTTATCCCCCCTTGATGATGCTTACACCTTAATAATTCATTCTTCTCTCATAAGACCTAGATTCATTATTCCCATATTCCTCTAGTAAGATAAATATACCTTAGAGGGGTCTCATGTGGTGGTTCAAAAATTTTCTCATGACACTTGAGCATTAGGAGATATGTTTAGGGCTTGAGGTTCTTGTTTCCCTACCCTAACCATGGTCAAGGGTATGAGGTTATTGTTTACCTGCCATGACCATTGTCAAGTCCTTGAGACCTATATGCAATGCACAAAATATCTTAATTATGTCCATATCTAAATCATATGACAAAAAACCCCTAGTGAGGACCCATGTCACAATTTCTAGGTGTTGTTCATGGTGCTTGAGATAAAGACGATTCAATTAGGGATTAAGGCACATGTTTCCCCCTTTGACTATGTTTATGCCTTAAGACCTATTTTTCAATGAAAAAAACCTATTCATGGTGCTTGTTTCCACTCAAAGGCATGGAAAGAACCCCTACAAAGGACTCAAGTGTTAGTTCAAGGACTTCTTCAAGGCTCTTGAGCCCAAAAATATTCAATAATATCCCAAGGCACTTATTTTCCTTCTTGAACTATGGTCAAGTCCTCCCGACCCATCCTTGGTGCACAAAAACGCCTAATGGTATCTATATCCAATTCTAATGCCAAATGCCCCCTAGCGAGTGCCTTTTTTGTGGTTTGTAGATGTAGTTCAAGGTGATTGAGCTTGAGAAGTTATGTTTAGGGCCTATGGACCAAGTGTTTTCCTCCCCTGAACATGGAAATTGAGAGCAAGAAGGTTCATTTAGGGCTTAATCTCCTTATTTCACCCCTTGACCATGTTTAGGCCTCGATACCCATTTCCACTACATAGAACATACTCATCGAACTTGTATCCCACTTGGATGATAAAGAAATCAAATCATGGCCTTGATAACCATTCTTGGTGTGGGATCGATAAAAATTCTTATTTAGGGATTATTTTGTGGTTTAATCATGGTACTCATATCCCTCTAGTAGGCCAAAGATGCCTTACAGGGGTCCAATGTAGTGGTTTTGAAACACATTCATGACATCGTAGCCTAAGAATCTTCATTGTTTCTAGGGTGCTTTCCATTGTGATTGAGCCCAAGAAGCTTCATTTGTGGATGAAGGCTCTTTTTGTCCTCCTTAGACCATAGTTATACCTTGAGATCCATTCTTGATTTACAATTGACTTAGTCATGGTGCTTTTATCCTACTTTGAGATGAATGACACTCTAGAAAGGTGATATGTGGTGGTTTGAGGACTATTCTGTAGTTCTTTATATTGAGGAGGAAGGTTTAGGGTTGGAGGATCTTGTTTCCCTCCCTTGACTTTGGTTAAGGATGCAAGACCCATCCATGATGCTCAAGACCTTGCAATGGTACCCATATCCAAATCAAATGCCAAAGACTCCTTGGGGAGGGATCATGTCACGATTTCTACGTGTTTTTTATGGTAATCGGGCCCTTTATAAGGTTCAATTAAGGTTTACGACCATTGTTTCTCCCCTTGACCATGTTTATGCCTTGACACCCATTTCCAATGCATAAAACCTATCTCACTTGGAGGCCTGCAAAGAACCCTTACAAAAGACTCATGTGTTGGTTCAAGTACTTGTTCAAATCTCTTGATCTTGAAAAGATTCAACAATATCTCTAAGTATTTTCTTTCCTTCCTTGACCATGGCAGGGCCTCATGACCAATCCTCAATGCACAAAACCTCCTAGCAACATAATTGCCTCCATATCCAACTTTGATGCCAGATACCCCCTAAAGAGTGTCTGTGTCATGTTTTTCTTCTGTTGTTCATGGAATTTGGGCCTAAGAAGATATGTTTAGAGTCTAATGCCCAAATGTTTTTCTCCCATAACTATGGTTCTTGAGATCAACAAGTTTTAGGGTTTAATCCCCTTGTTCCCCCTAACCCATTTTAGGTCTCACGATGCAATTCCACAACACAAAACCTACTTATGGTGTTTGTATCCCACATAGATGCTAATGAACACTATCCATGTCCCTAAGAACTATTTTTTGTGTAGGCACAATACAAATTCATATTTAGGGCATGTTTTGTGTTGTGATCATGACACCCATATCACTTTAGTAGGCGAAAGATACATATAGGGGTCCTATGTGGTTGTTCAAGGATACATTCATGGCATTATATAGCCTGAATCTTCCTAGGTTGTAGATGTTGTTCATGGAGCTTAAGCTCGAGAAGCTTCATTTAGGGTAAAACAACTCTTATTCTCCTCCCCTAACCTTGGTTAGGCCTCGAAACATGTTCTTGGTTCACAAATAACCTAGTCATGGTGGCCATCTCCCACTTGTGAGTGAATGATACCCTACAAAGGTCACATGTGTGCGTTCGAGGACTCATCCATGATGATTTCGATTGATAATCAATTATTATAACACGAGGCTCTTGTTTCCCTTCCTTGACTATGGTTGAGGACCCAAAACTTATCCATGACCCCTAATACCTAGTAATGGCACCCATATTCAACTTAGATGCTAAATACACAATGGAGAGGGCTCATATCATAGTTTTTAGGTGTTTTCCATGATGATTGAGATAAATAAATTTCAATTAGTGCTTAATGTTGTTATTTTCCCCCTGACCATGTTTCTGCCTTCACACCCATTTCCATTGCACAAAACATAATCATGGTGATTTTATCCCACAAAAAGACCTATAAACAATCCTTATAGAAGATTCTTGTGTTGGTTCAAGGACTTGTTCAAGGTTCTTGAGCCCAAGAAGATTCAACAATATCTTGAGGCACTTTTCTACTTCCTCAACCATGGTTCAAGCGCCTTGACCTATCATTAATGTGCAAAACCTTGTTATCTCATATGTAACCAAATATAATTCCAAAGACACCCTAGATAACACTTTTGTTATGGTTTGTAGGTGTTGTTAAAGGATGTTAAGCCGAATAGGCTACTTTTAGGGTACAAGGACCAGATGTTGTCCTCCCCTGACCATGGAACTTGAGCTCAAGAAGGTTGATTTAGGGATTAAGCCCCTTGTTTCCTCCATAATATTGTTCAAGCATCAAGACCCGTTTATTTTTTACATAGAGTAATGCACATGCACTTTCAAAAACATGCACGTGCTTTCAGAAACACATGTGTACTTTTACAACATAGTATGTAGAGGGAATCATGGAGGTGTGCATAGGACATACATGGAGTTTTGGAAAGGTCCAAAGAAATCGAAACATGTGCATATTTATAGAGTGTGTGAACATTTCTAAAATTTTAGCGAGCATGCATTCCCATTGCAACGATGTCAGGAAGAAACTYCTTGCACCTACCCATATATAGTGATTAGAASTTAGAAGATGTGTGTSTGTGYRTGAGTGTGTGTGTGCACACATGAAAATATATATGAGAGAGAGAAAKAGAGAGAATATATGTATACATTCTCTCTCGTCTATGTACTTTTTTCTCTTTCTCTTCGTGTGTGTGTTAACTAGTACTTATAAAAGAGAGAGAAAGAGAGTAAGTAATCTATATTTAAAACCTTACGCCATCCTTCCACTGCTTGATGTAACAGTTGAGAAAGGTCCTAAAGGGATCTTACATCGATGGTCTGCCTGAATTCGTGACTTCGATCTTCGACAATTTTGCTGGTAGAGACATTGGACACCCCCGGAGGCCATACTCCCGGAGATGACATGCCATGTTGATGTCACCTATGGTGACATGGATCCATGGCATGTTTGCCACGTGTCACTAAACAATGAATAGGTTAGGGTCCAAAAGGTACTGAATCTGGGTGACACATGTCCCCATACGGTACCCCAACCACATGGCATATGACATGTCATCAATCAAACATGTGATCCACTATCTCTGCTCCAGATCTGGTGGCCTGCATTACTCCCAAATTATTCCCTCTATCTAACGGTCGACGAGATTTCAGGACTTCAGTGCTCCAGGACGTCGAGTTATACCAAATCTAAAATGGTTTGATTTTTCTAGAGTTAACTTCCTGAAGTGATCAATGTTGGATGACCTTGACCAATGACTGATATTTCACCCAATACTCCTATCAGATCGGACGACTGGTGAGACTTCATGACTTTCGCCTTTTCCATGCCTCTTTCTTATCTCCCATAATCATCGAAGCGACGAAGTTAAAAAGTTTTTCACCTCTTTCTTGGCTTCGATCAATGGTTTTGATCACTTCTAAGATCCAAAATGGATGACCACGACTCTACGATCCTTTACAAAGGATCAGTTTCTACACGAAACTCTGGCTTCTACGCGATCTCTGCAGTGCTATATTTCTTGAGCTTTAAGATCGCAAGGGCATATCCATTTTTAACTATAATACCCTATCCATAGTTCCGTCCCATACCGGTCTAGTGTTTCAACCTGAAGCTCTGATACCAATCTGTAACGTACCCAACCACCCACAAGCCGGGCACGCTACTTCAAGCCCGCTTTTGGACTAATTTTGAATTCTGATCAAATTTTCAATTAACAAAGATGCATGAAATATTCACATGCATATATCAAGATTCAAGCTACAATATAAAAAAAATGAACCATATGTCGTGCACAACAATAATCAACAAACATGCACATTATAGATACGAATTTCATAGATAAATAAATACACATCGGAAATAAATATATAGGTAAATGAAACCATGACAGAGAGAGAGAACTTATCTTTAATTAAATGAATCACCAACTGGCTACAGACTAAGGACGTTCCACCCAATCGTAGAAACTATTGTTCCAAGTCTCAACAACAATGCCACCCTCGAGCTAGGGCTATGAGTCCATAAGAACAGTCCCAGAATGTCACTAAACTTCCCAAACCAGTCAGCACTTTATATCTCATAGGATTATCGACACACACACCAATACAAAGTACACCAAATCTCTTCTACCCAGCCTACACAACCCAAGAGAATGGACCCCCTTCTCTGCCACACAGTTTCTCAGGTTGTCCACCTCCTTCCAGGGCTCCAGTGCATCTGGTCAAAAATCTCCATGCTGGGACTCTCAAGATTCGTAGCTATGGGAAAAAATTAACACATGACAATGCATCTCAGACATGCATACATTAATTCATGGTTGGAATACACTAGCAACCATTACTGCCAACCAAACCATGGATCCCCTCCACAATCATTTTTCTCTCCCCATCCAAGATCAAAAGGAATGAAAAATGAAGAGTGGGTGAAAGAGTGAATGGAGAGAGAAAAAAATGAAAGGTGCGAACAATGAACAATGAACAATGAGTGAGTGAGTGAATGAGTGAAGAAGAGGCTCCAAAACAACCCACAAGATGGGTTTATATCTTCAATTGCAAATCAAGAAAAACATGGCCTTCCCCAAGAAGCTCATGTAACCACTCCTCTCCATTAAACAATTATGGGTGGATAAAATATAAAATAAATAGTTAGCCCCTCAAGCCCCCTCTCTTATGGAATCATAGCCCCCTATAACTCTTGTCCTTGTCTGTCTAGCAACCAATGATGTATTTATTATTAATAATGATCAAAACATTACATTTCCTAGGCATACTGGCCTCTTTTAATTGTTTGGGCCCTTTGACCTTTCATAGATTTACAAAATACATTATTTAATACGGGGCTAAAAACCCGAAGTATTACAGTATGCCACAAAAAGACCTATAAACTATCCCTATAAAGGATTCTTGTGTTGGTTCAAGGTTCTTGAGCCCAAGAAGATTCAAAAATATCTTGAGGCACTTTTCTACTTCCTCAACCAAGGTTCAATCCCGTTGACCCATCATAAATGTGCAAAACCTTGTTATCTCATCTGTAACCAAATATAATGCCAAAGACACCCTAGAAAACGCTTTTGTTGTGGTTTGTAGTTGTTGTTAAAGGCTGCTAAGCCCAATAGGATACTTTTAGGATGAAAGGACTAAATTTTGTCCTTTCCTGACCATGGCGCTTGAGCTCAAGAAGGTTCATTTAGGGATTAAGCCCCTTGTTTCCTCCATAAACTTGTTCAGGCATCAAGACCCATTTATTTTTTACATAGAGTAATGCACATGCACTTTCAAAAACATATATGTGCTTTCAGAAACACCTCTGCATTTTTACAACATAGTATGTAGAGGGAATCATGGAGGTGTGCATGGGACATACATGGAGGTTCGAAAAGTGTAACGAACCTGTTTGTTACAACACCAAGCCTCACATAACCAGTGCAATTTTTTTTAGAGTGTGCGTGTGTACAAGGGTAATAAAGACATTATACTCTGCGTCGCAACATGACAACGAACAAGGCGCAAGCAACTCACGCAACAACAACATGACGACAAAACATAGAAGCACATCGATCACCTGGAAGCAACATACGACATTCAACCGACGAAAATAAGAATGACTACCCACACGTCCTACCCTGCAATGGTTAGGACCTCCAGGACACATAAGCAACGCTCAAGCCCAGGTTCCCATCGATTTTGACCATTTAAGGTCTCAGGACTAGCGACTGTTATGAGGAACAAGGAGGCGTCTACATCCCATCCGACACAAGCAAACCCAAACTAAATATACTAAGTCAACAATGAGTGTAGATGAGTAAAAAGTCATCTCGTAAGGATTCATAAATCAAGAGCGGTAATACATTTTAATCTCATGTAGCTTAACTATATATCTTGTTTTTAAGGAAATATTCTAGGGGTATGTGAAGAGAAGCTATAATTATATGTTCATTATGAGAACCCATAAAAAAAACTCCATCTTCTTAAGCAATTCAAGAACTTTAACAACACTTTTACATTAAGCATCCATTATATGAAACTAATAAAATCATTCATAATAGCAATAATGAGAAGTCACATGTTGACATAGATATAAGAGGTATGTACATTAATGCCAGATATAAAGTGTTATCAAACTTATAAGAGGTATGTACATTAATGACATAGATATAAGAGGTATGTACATTAATGACAGATATAAAGTGTTATCAAACTTTAAAATGTAACAGTCTATTACTAAGGTCACCATTCTCCTTCAAACTTCAATAATACCCTTAAGAGATAGTTGTTAGTAGCATTCAATTCTTATAATCCTCAATATTTAAATCACTTGATTCTTCTATAATTTCTTCACTTTTAATTAAGTAATCAATCTCAATCCTAGAAATCCTTTAATCATTAATTGAAACATTACTAAATAAAGTAGCATGTTGTTATTAAACGCTAACTAAATTAAGGTAATTTGTTGTTATGAAATGTTAATTGAAATAAGGTAGATTTCTTTCATGAAAATAAAGCATATTGCTATTTTAAATGCTAACAAAATAAGGTAGTGTTTGTTGTTATGAAATGTTAACTGAAATAAGGTAGATTGCTTTCATGAAAATAAAGAAGATTGCTATTTTAAATGCTAACAAAATAAGGTAGTTTGCTGTTAAGAAATGTTAATTGAAATAAGGTAGATTGCTTTCATGAAAATAAAGCAAATTGTTATTTTTAAATGCTAACAAAATAAAGTAGTTTGTTGTATTTAACCAAAATAAAGTAGGTGGATATTGTTATTATTGTTGTTATTAAATAGTCTCAACCTGTCAACAATTTCTGAGTTAATCAACATCTCCATCTCCTGGCCATTTATATTTAAATGAAGCATTAACTAAGATAAAGTAGAGGCTACTATTTAGCAATTAATAAAGAAATAACACATCATTTAATAACGAAGCAATTACTAACAAATATCCTATCAATCCAAATGCTTCCACCACTCATTAGTCAAGAACTCGCTAAACTCATTAATCTTTTAAGCTCACACCAACACAAACTTCAATCAATTTTAACCAATAAAAATAACATTATCCCAAAATCACATTTCCATTTAATATTCAACCAAGTAATTACATAGTTTGCATCTTGCCATCTACAGTATTAGCAACATCAATGTGAAACATGTTGTATTAAACCTATTGTCAGATAAAAGTCTATCAATAAGAATATATAATAGGGATTTTAAGGCTAAGGGTGTCAAAATTGGTATCGCTATCTAAAAATATATATCGCTACCAGAGTTAGGGCAATGCGTAAAGGGACCCTTGTACCCTGTATTAGATACAAAAATTGGCGGCCCGAGCATTCCATTAAATACATATCGAAAGGTTTATCAACCCAACCATTGTCATATACTAAGCTGGATTTACCATTCGAGGATTTTTGAGTTTGACATTGAGTTCACAGTGATTTCATCATTAAAAATTTCTGAGTGTACCATTCCAACTAAGAATTTTAGAAGCGTTTTCCCTTCACTGGTGGTGAATGTATCGATTAGGTGTTACTATGCCCCTGGTTACATGACACACAACCTTTAACGGATTTATGAGGTGAAAGGTCCAACCGTAAACGTCTAAGATCTAGTTCTTCAGAAACCAACGCAATTTAATAAGTTTTCTAAAACCAAAGTAAACATTCCAGTCTTACCGTTGTTTAAGGAAGCACTAACATTAAATTAAGAGCAATACTCCCATGGGGAAACTTCATTAATACAGTAAGAATTTATCCTAGCTATAATTCATGCTTTAAATAAAAAAATTCTGAGTTTTACTTGAGCTAATCATCCAGTTCGATGCGATTATCAATTTAAAAATTTGATGAATTTTAATAAAAAAATGGCTCTGGGTTATAACCAGAAAATTGTAACAACAAGGGGGGAAAAAAATCCACAGTCAAGGAAGTCAAAACTCGGTCTGAGAGCGAAGTAACCAAAGGCAACTTGCCAGGTAAATTAGCCAACAAAATTCAATAAAGTTGCAGAGTACGGGAAAAGCACGACATCCACCATTTCGTGATTCAACGCACATTAGTTTCGCCTATTAAATAATACAGATTTGAAGAATGAGATTCGCAGGCCAGGAGTAAAAATAAATCACCTTTTAAATTCGCCAAGGATTTGTATCAACGCAATCTTAAATTGCCAGAAAGCATCAATACAGAGTTAAATTATCCCTTCATACATAAGACACAGTAAAAAAAATGTAAAAATGAAGAGTATGGTAAGAGAAACGCAAGAGTCCAAGAAAGGTCATTGAAATGACAGCAGAGGTTTTATCAGCCCCAACATGGAGAAAATCTAGCCATGTATAAAAACGCACAGTGGAAGGAAGGGCTACGCCCACAAAAAAATTTTGAGGTTAGTAAAACACATCAAGGCATGAGATGTCAAACTGTCATGGACAACAACAGGGGTAGACGGTTGGAAGGTTTTTCCTAGACTTCACCATCCTCACACAGAAAAGCAGGGCATTGAGATCCATAGGTCTTTTAACGCTAAGTCGACGACCGTAGATCAAGCTCCTGGCCAACTTCTCAAGCGAGGAATAGCGTGCCAGGGATGAAAAGAAAAACAATCGCAAGGGTTACAGTCAACCACAGGGATTTCAAGACATGCGCGGACGAAGGCCATGGGAAATCAATCAACCAAACAATCCACTAGGCTAAGAAAAAGGGGTCCTCTATCGATCTAAACATCCAAACCATTTACAATCAATATGCAGATCCAAGCATAAGTCCTAATTCATTCTACTTCTACAAAATAAAAGAGCGTACCATTGCTTGATCATTTGCTTCGAATGACGTCCCGCGCTCCATGCAACTCTCGCTCACTAACCGTCGAGACCTCACTGGTACCTCCCAGCCAATGCTAGGGGCACTCTTCTTCCCCCTTAGATCCCCGAGCCGCAAAGGGGCCACACACACTATCCAAAGGTTACGTCTAGCTCCCAACTCACCTCGCAAGGCTGAGCTACCACTCCTCTTCGTGTTGGGTATCCCAACTCCCCACAAGTAAATCAGTCAAGTCGTTATTTCTTCAGCGTAACGTTATGCAAACAGAAGATGATCCTTCATCCTTCTCCTTCCTTTATTTTATAGAGTTTCGAACTTCCTTTCTTTCCTAAAATCTCATTTTATTAAAGTTTTAGAAATAATTTCCTAAAATTTCCTCTCCGTACAAGTGTCCCTTATCCCCTACAATTCTCCATGAATTAATTTATTTAATTAAGTAATTATCTTTATTTCCCTCACCCACCTAAAGTTACTCCTAGAATCACTCCTAGGTGTCCCTAGATTCCCTTACAGGTTTTAAAGGCTTTCCCTATTATGAAATTGCTAATTCAGTTTAAAATTAGAAAGCTCTTTAAATGTGGATTCTTTACTAAGTTGACTTCCCGCTTTTTCCCTTGAGTTCCCCTTTTTCCTTTTTATCTTACCTCCTTTCCCTAGTTTCCTATTTTTTTTATTTTCCCTCTTTCCCCTTTTACTTAGAACTCAAAAAGGAAGGTGTGGAATATAACCCCTTTTCCCTTTTATCATTAATTTAGTATCTTTTAAATTATCAAATGATAAAATAATTGATTCCCTCTTTACTCTTTATATCCACATATTTTTATTTCTTATGAATAATTTAATTTCTTGCTTCCTTCATGTTACAAAATTTTATGAAGACCATAATTATTACTTAAGTGTTTTTTATTTTAAATTTTATTATTTTATTTTATTTTATCTATTTATTTTATTTATTTATTTTCTTAATTATTATTTTTTTTAAAGGTAGAAAAAATTTTACCCCTGGTGAAATTTTAGACTTAGAACTTAGATTTTGTACTGGGCGACATTTAATTAGGGAAATTGTTTTAAAAAAATTTAACCTGTTATTTGTCTTAGGGCCATCTAGGTTCATCCTTCTATCATCATCAACGCGACGTGCCCTTCAGGACGCACTAGGTGCTCCAAGGGTGCCACTCGCCTCATCTGTTCCTTTGCGCGATGTGCCCTTCAGGACGCCTATGTGCTCCAATGGTGCCACTCGCCTCTTAACTGATTGGTAGACATCAATAACCCCTGGAGTCAACACTCCGCCAGGTGAACTTGTGGGAGACTAAGGGTTTCTAAGGAATAAGGCCCCCACCTTATTGCGCGCCCCTTAGAATCATTGTGAGCGACTGTCGCAGTCTACCCTCACGGCATTGTCGGTCCTCTCGAACTAGTTTATTGTTAACCTACAGCTCGAGCCACGAAGAGAGTGCTAGTAGGTTGTGGCAAGGCTGTTGTCCACACCTCTCCCTCAACATCTCTGGTAGTCGTGTGCGACCCCTTTACTCCATATGTGAGTCTGGTCGACAAGCTATCGTCAGCCTGCATTATCAACGAATCATGTCAGAACATATCCATATCATATCATCTAGTCAGATGCACTAATATCACAGTAAAACAATCAAACCCTAATGGCACACTCCCTAACTTGATCTAGAGTCCAAGGGATTCCATCAATGCCTCTACATCCTCAAGGTCCAAAACTTCGCACGCTCAGTAAAACCGAGTCAATAGCACCTGTCTATGTCAATGTAGTAAAACAACATGTCATGTACCCATAACGCATCATAATCAAAGTCAAATGTTTTAATAGCATAATAATCTGGATCACTTGCGAGCAAGTGTCCTCAAAGAATAAGTTCACTTAGTGCGCCAGAGCGGGATGTTACATACACCCCCTCTTGGTTTAAACTTCGTCCCGAAGTTTCACAGTATAAATGTCGAAATAAGTGTAGCACGGTATCATATGTCTATCTATCAAACAAAAATGGAAACTGCTGGCGCATATCATATGCGTTCTCTCAGGTTGTTGAGTGCGAACTATAATTGTCCCATTGGACCTTGACCTGATCTACCATTTGACATCGTGGCTGTCGAACGTGATGATCCAAGATGCAGACCGAATCAGCCGTGAGCGCCCCCTTGTCCGATACCTGCAAGGAAATCATGTCAATAATATGTGTAGGATCACTAATATAATGTCTCAAAATAGATACATGAAAAACATTGTGCATATGCCTCAAGGAATCAGGAAAGGCTAGTCGATAGGCCACAGGCCCCTTTCTCTCCACAATCTCGAAAGTTCCCAAGAACCTAGGAGAGAGTTTAGCTCCCTTCCCAAACTTGATCAAACTCTTATGCGGTTTAACTCGCAAGAAGACTCGATCGTCGAATTCGTAACTACGGTCGACACGGTGCGCATCGGCATAACTCTTATGTCGATCATGCGCTTATTTAATCCTTTGTCTTATTGTTTACATTTTCTCTTCCATTTCTTGGATTGCTTCTGGTCCCACCAGGACCCTATCCTCAAGTCGATCCCAACTCAAAGGCGTCTGACATGGTCGCCCGTAAAGAAACTCGAAAGGCGCCATCTTAATGGTGCTCTGGTAACTGTTGTTGTAAGCGAACTCTACTAGTGGCAAGAATTATTCCCAATGCTTTTGTTGGTCCATAACGTACATGCACAACATGTCCTC
>SNQJ01S0001676.1:128503-141148 GCA_010110895.2 Picea sitchensis | reverse complement strand
GAAGTTCCACATACAAATCCTCAGGTAGGATTCTCAACCAAATAGACGATCGAATATAGGGAGAATACCAGTCACTACGTACTTGAAATATTTTTCGTTGATTTAGTTGTTGTGACATAGAATGCCTCCTTCCACTTTGAAATTGGCCTAAATGGAATTTGTAAGTTGTCTCGGATGTCAAGGGTCGGGAACTTTGCAAGCAAAGCACCTTAAACCCCAACTTTTTGACAGCAGAGGGAAATTAATACTTGACAAAGAATGGAATGTTGAATAAACAGGCATTGTAAGCAGGTCATATCTGGAAGAGAGAAGATATTCAAAAAAGTGGGATAGATGTACTTGGCAACACCGATTAAGTACAAAACTGTGAAGAAGCTTCATCAATGTACATATTTTAAATTGGTCAACGGCATGTGAAATCGTAATCCTTGTCGAAAATAACCTCGGTTGTATTTTGTAACCCACCTTATTTGAATATAGAATAATTTCGGTTTATTTTTTAACAATATTTTCCAATTTCTGGTATTTTTTTTAATTGTATTTTCTACCTTCTTCCCCTGTGTGGTTAAACATGAAACACAAGGTTTTGTTTCTGCTGCCCAGTACTTCAATCTAAATAAAACCTGGTCTGTTCTTTGTTTACATTTTACATGTAAGAATATTTTTTCACAGGCCATACTTATGTGGTGTCGGCCCTGTATTTAAAGAAAGAAATTGGAGGACCCATCCTGCTCCCATTCTTTGGGTTTCATGAATAGAATTAATAATGAGTAACGACAAGGCGGCTGAACTGTTGACGCAATGTTCCTGTGAAGTTTGTTGGATATATTGGAGCTTCTTCTATTTGATAATATATGTGCATATACACTAATATCAGTAGTATTGGAATAAATACAAAAAAACTTCCTCTTCGGCAAAGCTTAGGCAATTATGTTTGGGTTTGTGGTATTAAACAACTATGTCCATTGTTTTGTCATATACATCTTCCAGCCTAAGAACTTCTGTAATCTGCGATTTATGGTTTAATTACTTAAAAGTCACACCAAATTTTGATTGCATTTAATTTAATTTAGATATTGATGTTTATGGAGAGCCGGTGTTTGATGATCTCATTGCAATGAATACAAGATGAATAGATGATAAGGAGTTTATGTCGTTGAGACCACAATGCAAATTCATGTTTCTTGTTGCGCTATGTACATGTTGCAGTCAAAATTTTTGAGGTTCCAGCGAAATTTTCAAGCTGAAAATCATCCTGCAGATTGGGAGATCATTTGCATTTGAAACAACCAATCCATTAATATATATTACTATGAATACTATTCAGATAAATATGAAAACGTTGTTCACTGATAGATGCTAGTATGAAAAATATTGAAATAGATATCATAACTTTGTCTTGGCCAATACTTGACCAGTTATCTGGGCACCAGGCCCCGGGTTCGCGGTACCCAGCACCTATGTCCCCTGTTTCAACATATACATGTTGCAGCGAAACAACGTCAGTGATTTTTTCCTTTCCATACTTGGCCAATTTTATGCCCGTCGCTGCGGGGTCGGCGCTTGCGAACCTAGCTACTTATCGTTTCGCAATATACATCTTACACTAAAAAGATCTGTGATCTACAATTTCACCGTGGGTTCCTCGTACACATTGACTTCGTTCAAAGTATTTGTGTTGCTTTCCATCCCTAGCAACTTCGCATCCTTCCTGATATACATAAACAATGCTCTTACTAGTGACAAGTGGACAAAGTGATATGAAAGATACCTCCATCATCTGCAATTCATTCTTTAACATATTCATCTATATCCTCGCACGACGGATCCGACCGAGTGTTGTTCCTTTCCATACTTAGCCAATTTTATGCCCGTCGTTGTGGGGTCGGCGCTTGCAAATCCTGATGTTCTTCTGCGAGATACTTAGTTCTTTTTCCCTTCTCTTGTTCCCGTATATTATCTACAATTCCACTGCCAACACCTCTGTCCTTTTTCCCTTATTTTCTTCCCATGTATTATGGGACTATAAAATATGGACATTATATTCTATAAAGCACGCACAAATTCTTCATTCCATACCTAGTGACATTTGCAATCGCGGGTTCTCGGGCGCGCATGCGAGCTCAAAAATGGGGCTCCATTGTTCTGTAGCCTAAAAATAGCACCCAGAATTCCGCGATATACAAATTGACAAGTGAATCTGCGGACTAGCTGAGTCAACATTGCACTTCTATTGTTCCGTGTCCTCCAAACAACACTCCCAATTTCGCAATATAGAAATTGACACACGGAATGCAGAAATGGCAGAGTGCAGATTGCCATTGTTTATGGATGCCAATCCCTGTGAAGTATCTAAACGTATCTAAAAATTTATTTAGAATACTAAATTAGCACTTATTAGTGACAACTGGACACAGAGGTACGAAACAGTTGGAATTGCAGTCTCCGCAATATACAAATTGACTATCGGACATCGTCCGCTCTTCCGTCTTACATATTATGCATTCAAATGTTCGAAGCAATAAAATTAGAAGGTTCGGGCCTCGCCTCCTCTGCGGATACCTTCTCAGCCTGTTTTGGATCCTCCTTTTGGCGGGTTCACGAAACATGCAGCTCCAGTGTTGGCGGGTTGGCATATCTTTATTTCCATCTATGCAATCAGACGACAAATCCGACCGACCACTCTTGCTTTTGATACTTGGCCAATTTTATGTCCACGGTTGCCACGTTGGGACCAATTTCAGTTCCATCTATATCCTCGCATGGAGAATTGAACCGGTAACAGTTCCTTTTCATACCTACCGACATTTCAGATCACGGGTTCTCGAGCGGGCGGGCTCAAAATTGGCCCTCCATTGTTGCATGTGTTACAAATAGCACCCAAAATTCCACGATATACAAATTGAGAAGCGGAGTTGCGGACTGGCTGACTCGAAATTGCACTTCTATTGTTCTGTGTCCTCCAAATAGTCCTTCAAGTTCCGCGATATACAAATTCACACACATAATGCAAGGCTGACGAGGTGGAGTTTTCCATTGTTTACAGATACTAATCCCTATGAAGTATTTAACAGAATCTAAAATATTATTTTCAATACTAAATTACCTCTTAGTACTGACAACTGGACACATGTGTGGATCCGACATCATCCGCTCTTCCGGCATCATCCACTCTTCTATGTTACAAACTATGCATTTAAATTATTTACTCTGGTCCTCCGCAATATACAAATTGACTACCGGGTTCACATCTTGTATTCAAAATTTCCCTGATCTACAATTCCACCGCCAAATCCTTTCTCCTTTTTCCCTTTTCTTCTTCCCCTGTATTATGGCTCTCATTATCTCCATGTATATAATCACACCTTAGGAAATTTTATGTCCATGGTTGTTGGGTTGGCAATCTACAATTCTATCGCGTGCTCCTCGAACTCGCAAGCTTCACTGTACCACGGTTGAAAAATGTGCTTCCTAATATACATTTTCTATGCTCTTACTAATGACTCTTACAAGTGGCAGTTGCACACAGCAATACGAAACAGTTCACATCCAGCCATTCGCAACATAGAAATTGACTACCGGGTTCCGACATCGTCCCCTCTTCCGTGTTACAGATTGTGCATTCAAATGTTCCGAATAATACAATTTGACCATCTGGACCTCTCACCCTATTTTGGATCCTCATGTTCACAGATTCACAAAATCTCAAATTCTTAGTCATTGTTTCATGTTAGCGCATTCGAAGTTTGTTGCTTCTTCTTCCCTGATATGCATATTGCACTCAAAATTTCCGTGATTTACATTTCCACCACAGACTCGTTGGTCCTTTTTTCCCTTTTCTTATTCCCTTGTATTATCGCTTTGTGGTTATATACATAGTCGCCTTTCTATAAACACGGGTTCTAGTGTTGGCGGGTTGAGATATCTTTATCTCCATCTATATAATCACATGAATCCTCCAACCGACCGCTATTTCTCTCCATACTTAGCCAATTTTATCGCCACGGTTGGCGGGTTACACATATTGCAATCAAAAAGTTCTGATACATACAATTTGACCCCGGCGCCCTCACCTTCAACAATTGTACCTTGCAACCCTATTTTGTAGAGGTTTTTTTCCCCTGCCCGCGACCACCATACTTTCTTTCTATGCAATTAGAAACCTTTGATGCTAACAGGTCACCATGTAGGAACCGTCAACATTGTCATTAATGGGCAAAAAACTCGAGGAGATATCCCATTATTACGCATTCAACCAAGATGTGCGGAAACTTATTTTGTCCCTTCCGATTGTTCATCCCCAATGCGCGTTGTCGTGTTGGGCCGCTCAAGAAATATGCAATGCTTAATCGCTCACTGCAATATCCACCATGTTCGCATTTCTATATATGCAATTAGTAGAGTTTAATGTTAACAACGCATCATGCAACAATTGTCCAGATTGTCATTAATCAATGACAGTCTCGAGGACATCTCCCATTCACACGCTTTCGACCAAAATTTGTGCAGGGTCATATTAGCCCTTCCGACCTTTCATTTCATTCATCGTCTGGAAAAAATAAATGTCTTTGTAGACCTATGGCAACGATTTGACAACCGTTTTGTTGAGATACATTAAATATGTTCGTAGAAGAGGACCAAAGGTTCCAGTGGTCTAGGGCATACTTTTACTATTCATCTTGTTCCACCCAGAACGAAGTTATTTGGACCTCCGGAATCTTTCATGCAGGTTGCGTCCCTGAGGTTTTTTACTGTAAGGAGGTGGTCTCTTGGTGTGCCAAAAAATATATTCTAGGCCAAAGAATTATTCCACTGCACGACCATTCTCTTGTTTCTTTTTTACCTCAGCTCTTCCGCGAGATGTTGAAATTGCTGAAACCAACATTAACGTTCAGAGGACAATACTGCAAGAAGTTTCTAGAAAAACATCATAACGTGTTGGACATCTTAGCCGACTTCCTAGAAGACCCGACAACAGTTCCTGAAGATATCACAACGCTCCAGGTAAGTTCCTTAGAAATCCATTCAGGAAAATTGCTTGGTTGTTTACAAGAATAACGGGACAGGCATCCACAACAAGCATTTCCCATATAATTTTTTATATTTTGTATTTCACAGTCAAGGAACAATAGATTTTCGATTGGGGAAAGCTAATATCCATTGAAATCTGTTCCCAATTGTCACGATTCAAAGAATCGAATAAATTTTATATGTCATCCTACTTGATTTTCGCAATTGTGTATTGTTGCTCGTTTCCAAAACTTTCTCTTTCCAATAAAATAAACTGTGGATTCGACCCAGTAACATTCTGGCACGACGCCCTGTGGAGACACAAGGCCTCCCATTTTTTTTATGAAGTTTTTAATGGCTTTGTTTCAGTTTTCAAAGATTTACTGTTAGGCAAGGATGCTCTGCGGATGTCTGGCGACACAAGCAAGTTTTTGAACAAGAAGGGCACACTTGAGAAAAAGGAAAATCACAGTCTCCTCATGGTCTTTGGCTCTAAGTAAAATTATGCCTTCCTTCCATGCAACATCACGGACAAGATGTTTGTTGCAGAAATAGAAAGGCAATACAACCACTGGTTGCATTTTTTCCATGACAAGAAAAAAGAACAGTTCATTCCTCTGCCCTAGAATGTCGGAGACTTCGTGTGCAAAAACATCAACAAGATTGACGAGTTTGCCACCCATTTCAAGAAATTGAACCTAACGTACGCTGAAAGGCTAAAAGGGTTCGACCCCAATGGCATTTTTGGAGAACATTTAGTGGGTGTTGGCTTTAACACATCTTTTATCCATAGACACCTGACCTAAGACAGGGACAGTGTTGACAACAATCTTGCTTCTACCCATTGCGACGCAAAGACATTGCAAAGTGCAACTGAATTGTACAGACAACATGGTAAAGTATCTGGTGAGAAGAGTACACAGTCCCCTGCTAGCACTCCCAAGAGAACGACACCACGGACCTTCGCTTCGACGATCCATCCCAGTAAGAAAGCAACCCATAAATCTTCGAACGGAGGAGGAGATAATAACCCTCCTCGCATAAATATTGATAGTTCTCACAAAGTTCCACTAACGAAGAAGAGAAAAAACAATGCAGGCCACGCGGAGGAACTCGAAATTGACAGTGGAAAACTGCAAATTGAAATTGAAGCTGAGCAGATGCAAAAAATTGGGTCGTTCGCGGTGGACATATCTGACACCGAATTTTTTGACATAGATGAATCCTTTGTAATCCAAAGCACTATTTTTTATAGCCAATCTAAAAGTATGGTCATTGAAAAGAGAGATGTAACAAACAGGAAAGGAAAATCTCGAACAGAGATTGACTTTAGCCAAATGGCCCCATCCAAAATCTACTCATTTCACCAGGTAACCAGTGACGTTCTTTGCGATTCCATTGGAGGAATGGAGACGGATTATGCCAATCTGAAACATCGCCTCAACGAATTTGAACAGGATTTCATTGCAACATCAAAATTTTCCATTCCTTTGGAAAAAATCGTGCCTTCTACCACTGCAGTGAAGATGAAAGTATCCTCTACCCTCCTTGCATGCTCCAGAGCCCTTGTAGAGAACAACATCAACAAAAGAATGCAGCTAGTTACTGAAGCCTAGGAAACATCGCAAAATTTAGTTTCCTTCGGAAAGAAGGACAATGATTTGCTTGAACATTTGGAGGCGAATTTAAAAAATGAACAGCTTTTTTGTCATCAGGTGCTCGAACCTTTTGCCAACTATGCCCTGAACACATCAGAACTAAAAAGAATACAGGAGAAACTCCCCTCCCCAAAGCGCACCAAAAAATTAAAAGCATGCTGGAAAAAAAAAATTGAGAACCTGCACCTCATTGTCAAATAATGTAAACAAGTCATATCAGAAAAGGAAAATTTATTCACAAGCCTGCTCCAGATGGACTTAATCGAAACTACCAATGAGGTTCAAGATCCAAACTTAATTCTCAAATCCTTGCCAGTCACCAAAGAAGCATTCCAGGAACAAGTTGATATTTTAAAGGGGTTGTCTTTCGAAAAGTTTTACAGCATACTTGAACGTCGTCTAGATGAGCACGAGCACTAGGTACTGGACTATGCCTCACATAATGAAGAAATTGAACAGAATCTGCATAGTATTTCAATGGATCTAAGGAAATTAGAAAACGACCTTTACGACATAGAGATCCAGGATGAAATCAACACAGCCCCCATGAAAAGCTACATCGAAGAATGGTTCCAACTCAGAATGGAAAGCCCCGTCCAGGAAGGGCAACAATTGATCAACAGGAGTCCACTGCCCATCGACGATAGCAACAAAAACGCATCGGCTTCATAGTAAGTCTATACTTCCATCTTGTTTTGTTTATTATTCTAGTTTAAGTCTATGTTGTCATCTTCTTTTCTTTATCAATCCACTTATGTCCTCTTTAAATAGAAAACTATAACCAAAGACTCATAAGTTCCAATTTCTTCTTTTCAGGTCTTCCTCTCTACCATCGCACACTTCTTTCGGCGTTCCTAATTCTTGTACTTATTTTTTTTTATGGTCCACGGGAGCCCCAATCCCAGTCTATATGACAAACACATTTAAATTTCCACAAACATGTAACAGACATTATTATTTTTTGTTAAATTTCAAAGAAAACTGATTCGAAAATGTCCTTATTGTATACTAAACTTTGGGTTTCCAGGAACCTTCTTGTTTGTTCCAAAGAAAACTAATTCAGATATGCTACATTTCTTGTCTCCTATTGTATGCTAATTTTTGGGTCTTCAACGACATTGATGGTTTAAATGTTGATGTAATTTCCTGATATATGTAACAACCATTATTTGTTTTATAATAAGTTTATATAGTTCGCAAGCCCGCTTCTCAATTTGTATATCACGGAACTGTCAATGGTTTTTGTAGGACACGGAACAACAGAGGCCCATTTTTTAAACCGCCAGACCGACAACCTGCGATCCAAAGACTCTCTAATTATGGAATGAGCAGTTTGTCCATGCTCTATAAAACATGTGCAGAGAAAACTAATTCGGCAATGCTATATCTTTTTTTTCCAAAAAAGACATTAGTTTTAAAGCAATGTAATTCGGTGCAACAAATGTTATTACTATTCTATTATATAACAAACATTATTAATTTCTGGTAAATTTCTATAGTCCACAACTACGCCTCTCATTTTGTATATGGCGGAACAGTCGGTGCTATTTGTAGACCACGGAACATCAAACACCCAATTTTCAGCGCGCCAGCCTGGGAATCCGCGATACAAAAACTGCCTACGTATGCAATGACGGCTACAAATTTCGTATCTATAAACCTAAAAATCTACTTTATACAAATGCATATTTCGTATTTATAATTTATTTACTAAATATCTACTTTATACAAATACATTGTTCATATGTATAATTTATTTACTAAATATCTATTTTATACAAATACATATTTCGTATGTATAATTTATTTATTTCTGATGACTTTCTATGTCCTAGTTTTAAAAATAACCAATTCGGTAATGGTAAGTTTTGTGTCCAACAACCATTCAAACATTGATAATTTTTTATATTTTTTCAAGAAGAACTAATTCAGGAATACTATGTTTTGCACACAAACCACATGTATTTCAACTTTCTAGCCACCTGCTTGTACTAGGTCACATTTACTTCCATACCAACCTGGCAGGGACTACACTGCCATGCAGCACTTATTAATGTTGGGCATTATTATGTTCGAAGAAAGTTAAGAAAAATAATAGAGAAAATCAAGGATTTATTTCTGTCTTTTTTTAAACTTATGTTGTTTAAAATAAAAAAGTTAAAGTAATTATGAAACACTTGAAACTTGTAATAATGTATTATTTATCCATAACTTAAAAGAAAAACAGAAGTGATGATTGCTACTTCATGCTTTTAAAAGTTGAAGTAGAATTGTCTCATTTTTAAAAGTTGAAGTAGAAAACATAACAAACTAAAATCTCTTCCAAAGAAACTTTGATTATTTGTGTTTTTAAGAAATTTGTTATAATAGGACATCTTTTATTTTAAATAATTATATGAAAAGTGTGATGTTTTTTCTAATGTTAAAGGACCAAATAGTAGTAATTTAATTTTTTTAGACTCTTGGTTTTATCTTTAGTTGGTTTGCATAGTAAATTTTAAAAATATTTCACTAAATTTTTAAGGTATTAATTTTTAAGGTATTAATTCAAGTTAGCTAATTCTAGATGCTTAATGTTTTACACATATTATAAGCTTCCTTTATCCATTCAGGAAATTTTCTAGGTATTAGTTCAAAATACTTAATATTTTACTAATATTATAAGCTTTTTTAATCCATTAATAAAAAAAATTATAAGAGATACTTTAAGATATTAGTTCAAGTTAGTTAATTCTAGATGCTTAATGTTTTACACATATTATAAGCTTCCTTTATCCATTCAGGAAAAAAATTTCTAGGTATTAGTTCAAAATACTTAATATTTTACTAATATTATAAGCTTTTTTAATCCATTAATAATTTTTTTATAAGAAATACTTTAAGGTATTAGTTCAAGTTAGCTAATTCTAGATGCTTAATGTTTTACACATATTATAAGCTTCCTTTATCCATTCATGAAATTTTCTAGGTATTAATTCAAAATACTTAATATTTTACTAATATTATAAGCTTTTTTAATCCATTAAGAATTTTTTTTTATAGAGTATCTCTTATTAAGTTATTTCAAATAACTATATAATAAGTGTGATGTTTTTTAGTTTAAGATACTTAATATTGATATAAAGTAATTAAAAAAACTTTAAAATTTATATAATTACACAATGTTGAAAATTTTCTATAATTACACTTCAAAAGTGTGAGAATGGTGTGGTTTTTCTAAAACTTATCCATAATTAAAATATTAAAGAATTTACATGTCAATCTTAAACTATTTTACATTAAAATTGATTTAATTGATATTAAGTGCAATAAATTTTAGGTAATGCAAATTATGTTTAATTTATCATTTTCAACATAGATTTAATTTTTTTAAATGAATAAAAGCTATACAATGAAAAAGGCACTCCTATATGAAATTATGCTTACTCTAATCTTCAAGATCTTAAAATTTGTTTAATATGTGATGCTTAAAGCTTTCTTAAAGATGGAGTAGACTTTTTTGGATTTTAGGTCATGCAAATTATGTTTAATTTTTTATTTTCAAAATAGATTTTTTTAAGTGAATAAAAAGTATGAGTTTTCTTTATGTAAGATAACTTTTAATGAAGTAACAAGAGAATAAACATTTTTCATCTTTAAATATTATTTATTAACTAAAATTATTTATTAATAATGAACACATTAATAACAATGATGTATTGGGAACTAGGGGTGGCGGGAGGGGGAGGGGTTATTTACGATTTCGCTGAAATTCAAGAACTAGTTTGCTCCTGGGGAATAGGGGAAGAAACCAATAACATAGCAGAAGCTTTGAGTCTCTGGCAAGGACTCGGTCAAGCCCAGAACCTAGACATCAATGAAATCATGGTGATAGGAGACTCTTGGATCCTAATCCAAGCCTTGGTCACCAACTCGTTGCCAAACCAAATGAAACTTCGGCAAATCTTCAAGAAAATTCAGAGGCTATCTAACTTCTTCCGAAAAATTGAATTTTTTCATGTGCTCTGGCATTTAAACGACGAAGCAGACCAGGCAGCAAACGCAGTTGTCCCCTTGAGCAAGGGTCAACTCTCCCTCAATGGGACCATCTCTATCGCCTCCCTTCCTTAGCGGCACGTGGCGGGTGGTATGCTGGAAATCCGAAGGCAGGTGGCACTTGGATCCTCCTCATGCCCTGACTCGTGGCAGCCCCTCCCCATCACACTAGCCTGACGCTTCCCCGTGCGTTGGTACTTCATCCCCTAGATCGCGTCTTTTCGCTCCCTTCCGCATGATCCTGCCCTCACGACCCTCATGTTGCTCTGTACTGAGCCCATCCCCCTCCCGCATGTCGCTCGAGCGAGGTTCCTCTGTCTCATGGCGCCGCACGTTCGCGATGATGATAAATCCAGGGGGGCAGTTGCTTGCAACTCATCTCTCTGTGGTGACTGTCTGTCTTGCTCGTCCGGTTTTGCTTGCTCCATCGCCTTGCTCTCTTCCTCAGTTTACCCCCCAACCCACCCAATGGCCTCCAGCTCCAACTCCATTTCTCCCCTAGCCCCTCCTCCTCTCTGGAACAGAAAATTCGCACTCTGAAGCGAACTCTCATCGCACATATGGGCTTTCTCCTCTGGTTGGACAGGGAAGGTGGCCGACGTTTTGAGATGCTTGAGGAAGACTTAATTCAGCTCAGAGAAGAAGCGATAGAAGCCCTCACGTTCATGACGCAACAGATCAATGGAAAAATTGTTGAATTGGAAGCAAGACTGGAAAAGCTGGAGCTCCAAGCCACCAGGACGACCCTCCAGACGGATGCAGGGATGAAGGCTCCGCTGAATGAAGAACCCTCAAATCCGGATTCGCAAGCTTAATTATGCTCCTCCCCACTAATGGTAATGGCCCTTTTTTGGTTCTCTGGCAAGTTCAATGTAAACAGGATTTTAGCTCCTTTTTTATTATCAGGCTGACACAATGTAAGCAGGTTTTTAACCTATTAGTAACCAAGTTTTGGTTTCTAGGACAGAATGGGAATTTCTGAGCTTTATATCAGGGCAGATATATATGTAATCTTGGAATCCATGCATAGGATGCATGTCTGAATTTTGTATATGTTATCACAATGGTCATACCACTGCTTCTTTAATATAATCTCCACTTTCTTGTAAAAAAAATAAAAAATTGATGTATTGAGAACATTTATAAAATCATTTAAAAATATATAAAATCTAGATGATGTGAACATTTATTAAAAAATAATTATTAAATTTGAAAAAAAAACACATGTCATAATGAAATTAGAAGAATCTAATAAGAGAAGTTGCATATCCAAACAAAATGAAACATATAATTACCATGATAAGAAAAGTCAAAATAAATACAAGTAACCCTTTGCGTTTTAAATAAAGTATAAGATGGTTGGTTATTAATCCTATAAAGTTTTTTTCATTAATATTTAGAATCCATGTCGTTGCTAGCGTTGCACTTTCCAAACAGAATTGACATTAAATCAAATGATTTAATATGTATGGAATGCTGGTTTGGTAGACGATGGTTGGTAAAACTAATTAAGCATTCTTATCATTAAAGAGATTTTAGAAGTGATTGGTTTGGTAGAAGATGGTTGGTCAAACTAATTAAGCATTCTTATCATTGAAGAGATTTTAAACGTGATGCACAATGAAATTGCAATTAATTAATTCGAAATGGAATATAATTAATTAATATTTTAAATATTTATAGCTAGAGGTATTCAAATTTAAGAATAATGATAATAGAAGCCTGGGTCGATATGAGAATTATAAATATTGCCATTGATAGACTTTTGGTATTGAAATTTTTATGATAAATATTTAATGGAAAATGTGCTGAATCCGAAGACATCTTAATGAAGAATAAGGTGTTCTTAGTCTTTCTTTGTCTCAAATATTGGAGCATTGCAGTGATCCAGATTACCTCGGAAACTCGTCTTCTTGTTTAATGTGATATATATATATATATA
>SNQJ01S0001676.1:79096-124549 GCA_010110895.2 Picea sitchensis | reverse complement strand
TGTAAGTGAGTTGAGATTCTATATTACTGAGAAAATTATGTTACAAAAAGGGACAGAGGGGTATCCCCTGATCTGCCAAAAAGGAAACCAGATCAGGGCTCATGAAGTTGTGTTGTCTACATAATCGAGGGGAGGGTTGGGCCGCCACCCTGGGAAACCGACCCAGTCTCCGAAAACTCGTTTGAAAACAAAAACGTATACCATAAGATATACATAAAAACAAGAACGTATAACAGGAGTTGCTCATATACTGATAAACAAAATGACCTTGGGTTGAGGCTGCGCTAGTCCAAGAGGATTGGATGGCTTTCATCTCCTTCCTTTCTTGCCTCGTTCTCCTTTTTCTGCTCCACCATGTGTAGCTTTCTAATGCATGCTGGTGTTCTGTGTTGATCTGCTAGGGTGATGTCCATGTGGTGTACATAGCGAAGGTAAAGTTGGAATTGTCCAGCCAGTCGTTCCACTTTTTTGCTTTGGTTCCTCTGGTCCTCTGTTATTCTTCTTGCACTAGCCTCTAGTTTGTTGAGGCGGCTCAGAATATCTGTGTGCTCCTTCTTATGGCAACGGTTTGCCACCCTACTGGTCTCATTCTTGTCAACTCTCAGCTTACTTATAATCATTTTTGTACACCAAGCTTCCTCCACCGTTTTGTGGTAGAGGGTTTTCCTGGGTTATGTGGCCCCTGGGTCCCTTATCCCGTCTGCTTCTCGGATGAGTTACTCCCAGGATTTTCCTTGGCGCTTGGTGTTGACTTCCCGCTCCCACCTTTCGATGACATATTTTCCTTTTGTATCGACCTGCTCAAGAAAGGTGCCTTTGGCCTCCCTGGCCGCATGTTCCATTCTAGTGATATTCCGGGAACTTGTTGTAGGTTCCTCTCCCGAAGGGCCTCTCTTACTCTAGGTATTCTTCCTTCTTACCATCTTTGTTTGAATGCAGTGGATTCTATCTTGACTTCATCCTCCACTTCTATTCGCCCTTTTCTGGTCTTTGAAATTGTTGTTCGTTGGTCTATAACTATCCCTGATGCTTCTTCTTTTAAGGTGTTTTCCAGGATGTGATCTTATCCTGGTAATCATGGTTCTCCCATAAAGGCGTACCTTTTGGTCCTTTTTCACTATTTCAGAGTTTGTGTGCTTAGGAATCCTGTCGTCGTCCTTGTGCCAATCCTTCGCCTTACACGTTGTACGCCAATCATTTCCTCCCACGGGACCTGTGTGTGGATGCGGTGTCCCCATTCCTTCCCTCAGGCTATCCTTTTGATCTTCGTCCTTTGTCGTCTGTGGATTACCCTTTCCACTCTCCCATGGCCAACCCTTGTACTTCATTCTATTGACTGGACCGTGGTGTCGTACCGCCTCTTGTGGTGTGACCGTGATCTGCATTATAACTCATGTTCCAATGGTGGCCTATCGAATTCTGGATGGATTCTGCTTGCCCTTCAATTAATTTTGTGCCTCTAGCCTCAATGTGATCGTTTGTACTTCGGTTGTCGTCATAGTCCTTTGTCGCTAGTTGGGTGCAGTCCGTCCGAAACTGGCCATTTGGGATGTTACTCCATGTGGAATCTAGTTCGGATCCTTCCTTGTCAACCCCTTCGTTAGTGATTCTATCCGCTAGTCCATTTGTTGACCTTCAAACCCAGTGCAACTCCACTGTGATCCTCATCTGCAAATGCTCCTATATTTTTTGCAGGGAGTATGCCAAGCGCCAGTGCCTCTGAATTTTTCCCACTCTGGTGTCGTTTTGGAGTTTCCTTACTATGTTGATGACCAGCATTGAATCTCCTTCCACTATTACGTTGGTCATCCCTTCCCCATGTAGTATCTCAAGGTCGGTCTCCAGGGCTCCAAATTCCGCAACGTTGTTGGTTGAGTTCCCCAGACTCCCAGTGTACAGCCTGATAATTTTTCCTTGATTGTCCCTAATTACTCCCCCCGTACCTATCCGTCCTGGGTTACCTTTTGACGTCCCGTCGAAATTTAGCTTGAGGGAGCCCTCTGGTGGTGGTTTCCAGTTAAAAAATATAAATATTTAATTACTATGTTGAACATTATATTTTCATACCAAATTTTAAGTCAAAGGCATATTAATATGTAATCAACCTGCAAATCAAATACTATATCCCTGCTTTGCTGCGCGGCAGGGATAATAATATATAAATTCATTATAAATCATTCTAATAACTTTTAATATCCAAATTATAAAGCTTTTTTTTTTTAAAGGTGATAAAATTTGTTATAATTTAATAGTCTTAAGTTGTATTTAAGATAAATATCATTAGTTGCTATCCACTAATATAAATTAACTTATCTTTGTTATTTAAGGAAAATTATACCACTTAAAATAATTTGCTAGTAGTTCTGTAAGGGGCTAGACTTTCATTATGTGATATGTCTTTGGGTCTTGAGCCATTAACACTTACCTTCAAGGAAGATAAATTCCTTGTCAATTAAAAACAGTTTTACGTCACATGTTTTCTAATAACATTTAACCTCAATCACATACATGAAATGAAATCATGCTTCCATTACAATTGAACCTCTTATATAAATTTTATAATAAAAAATTCTTAATTTTATATATTTTAAATAATAAAAATAATTCAAATGTGTTTTTGTTAAAAATATATAATCATATAAAAACAACATAATATAAATTGACTATAAAACACTAATAGAAATTAAAAAACAATTGATATGCAAACATATATGTATAAAAAACAAAACAATTGATATGCAAACATATATGTATAAAAAACAATTGATATGCAAACATATATGTATAATGAGATCATCAAATAATATTATCTCATATCCTCATCTTCTCTTAATCGATTTGGTTTGATTTTTATAACATTAATTTTTATATGTAAAAAAGATTGTGAATAATTACTATTTAACCCACATTATATTAGTATAATATATTATATTAAATTAACATATATTCCACACTATATTAGTATAATATATTATATTAAATTAACATATATTAATATTAATATTATAGATAATGGAAAAAAACTTCATAATTTTTTAATAAATACATCATATAATAATAACATTTTTTTAAATATTCTTAAAAAAAAAATTCATTATAAATATTTAAATTAAATTAAAAACCAAAAAATTAATTTAATTCATACTCACATAAATATCATACATAATAAAACCATATAAATTCATTTAAAAAATTATAAAATAATGACAAAATTTATTATTACAAATAGCCATTAAAAAAAATTATCAAATACGTCCGCAGGGGTGTAGATCGATTGGCATGTGCCGTGTAAATGGAAGGAAATGTAAAAATGAGGTCTCAAGGTCGATTCTCACCCCGATTTATCCGGAAACGTTCTTGCGGGCTGGGCGATTCTCCCTAGGGGTTATAAGGCAGCCGGTAGGATTCGACCCCGTGTCACGCGAGTACGATACTACCGCCGTTACCGATTCCCCTAATTACAAAAAAAAAAAAAAAAAAATCAAATACAACAAAATTTATTATTACAAATAGCCATTAAAATTCATTAAAAAAACTTTAAAATAAAAACAAAATTTATTATTACAAATAGCCATTGAAATTCATAAGAAAGATAGTTATCATATAAAATAACATGAAATTATAAGTTTATTACATGTTAAATATATAGAATTGCCATGTAATTTATTATACCATTTTATTAGATCAAAACTCTTATTAAAATAAATAATTTTGTAGAAAAAATCATTATGATTAGTATATCTATAAATAAGTAAAAATTCTTATTAAACTTTTTTTAGAAAAAATTATTATGATTGGTACATTATAAACAAGTAATTGGAAAGGAATGTTGAAGTGACTTAGAGATTGATACATAAGTTGAGGCAAGTAAAATTTTGTATTAAATCTTTTTTGCAAAGTTGCTACTAAGGTATGAGTTCATCACTTATTTGTTTGAATAATTATGAGTTAAGATAGAGCATTCTAAAACACTTTTAACTATTTTGGATTCAAATTACATAGAAAAGATGTGAATGTAAAAAAATGCAAATATAAATCTAATTAATAGAATAGAAATAAATTAATTTAACATATCAATTAAAATATAATCAATTTTTTTTTATTGATAATGATAAAAAATAAAAACATATTACATCTAAACTTCATGTTATGAAGAGTTTTCTTTTTGAAAATAAATTATAGAGAAATGTAAATATAACCAAAAAAAAATAGAAAACAATAATATATCAATTAAAACATAACATAATCATTCTTTTATTAATAATACAAATAAATAAAAACATATTATATTAAGCTTCATGTTAAGAAGTTAAGAAGAGTTTTATAAAAGTGATGAAGATTGCATTACTCGTGTAGATTGAAACAATATGATCACATTATACATAGATATGTTAATTTTTCTGATAGAATAATGAAGAAACATCTAGAATTTATTAAAATAGAATATTGTTTAGAGTTTGTTTTATTGGTACGTAGATTGAGGTTGTAGGTGGTTTGAGATCCACTTAGATAGGAGTAAGATCTAATCTACTCATAAACTATAAATGTAATTGATTTCTCTCCTTAATGCAAGCTTCGTGAGCATCA
The DNA here is from genome assembly GCA_010110895.2 of Picea sitchensis. Classification (NCBI taxonomy): domain Eukaryota; kingdom Viridiplantae; phylum Streptophyta; class Pinopsida; order Pinales; family Pinaceae; genus Picea; species Picea sitchensis. Next base: position 119,962 of record SNQJ01S0001676.1, on the reverse strand, counting down.
TCTCACTTCTGTGTGGTTTATTTCTAAGTTTTTATATGGTATCAGAGCTCAGGAACCACACCACTTTTGGTTCAGTAAAGAGAGTCGACCCTCCATTGTTTGTATCTGCATTCGAGCTGTGTTTAATTGAGATCGTTGCTTGGTGGGCGTGTTCATACCTGTTGTTGCATTCGCGACCTTTGACGACACTTGTTGTTGTCTTCTCTCCTAGTGAAGCGTGGAGCACTATTGTTCCTGTTGTGTAAACGTGGTCCGACCTGTCGGGTATGTATTGCTATCCCAAACTGATTTTAAGTGTTCAGAGATTTTAATTCTGGTGATGTTGTGCACGTTTTCTAGCTGATTGTTGGTGCTGCGTACCATACCTGTGTGTTGCATCTTAGTAGAGTACGCCTCTGTGCTGGCAAGTGAGAGTAATGTTGCGAGATGGATTGGTTGGGTTCGCTATTTGTTGTGGAGAGTTATGACGGATATATTATCTGCATTTGGAGCTAGGTTGAAGTTGTTGCGCGTGATCTGAAATGTGGAGCCACATACCTACGAAGGGAGCCGCGATCTCCAAAGTATTTGTAGAGTCCCACGAGCTATCTGTTGGAGTGCGAGATACATACAGCTGTGTGATGCGTCGATTGTTGCAGCATTGGTTGTTTATTTCTCGCCAAATCTACATAGTTGTTGTGTGTTGTCTACATAGTTGTTGTGTGTTGTCTACATAGTTGTTGTGAGGGTGTTGTGACCTTTTGTAACTTGTGTGCATACAAGATTTTATCGTTGCCCATTCGCTGCCCAAATTATCATTGCTAAGTATTTTTTGAGATCATTGCTTAAAAATCATTGCCATCATAATTCTTTGTGGGTGTGTCCTGCACCCGAGTTGGACGTAGTGTGGGAGGTAAAATACAGCAACACAGTTTCTTTTTCAATTGATCATTGAATTATTTGTTAGAGAATATGGTGAATCCTCTTATTGACTCATATTTAAATGAGTCCACTAAACTTGATGGCAAGAATTATGTAAACTGGAAGTTTAAGTTGTCCACTATTCTCGAGGCATATATCATATGGACAATTTTCAAAGGTGATGAGCCCAAACCCACTGTTTCTACCTCGATTCCAGATTGGGATAGGCGAGAGATGAAAGAGAAAGTGTTGTTGCAAATTTCCGTAAAGGACAACATCATTCCTCATATAAGGGATTGTAAAAATTCCAAAGAGACGTGGGACGTTCTTAAAGGTTTGTATGAAACCTCTAATGCAAACTGGATCTTATTTTTAAAAACTAAGCTATTATCTATCAAAATGGAAGCCAATGAAAACATAAGTAATTTTGTATCCAAAATTAAATATTTAAGTAATAAGTTGGGTGACATTGGTGAAAAGGTTTCCAGTAATGATTTAGTAACAATTTCTTTGAAGGGTTTAGTGTAAGATTATAAGGTCTTCATTTCAGCACTCTCAGCTAGACCAACGCCACCTACCTTTGATGAATTGGTTGGTATCCTTCTTCAAGAAGAAGAAAGAATGAAGAACTATGATCGGGACTCAAGTGGCTCAAATTTGGCCTTGATTGCAAAAGGTAAAAGATCATACTGAGGTAAACCATGGGACAAGGACAGAGGCCGGTTTCAAGTAAAGTAGAAAGGTATGACACATCCTGATCCTTATGTTAAGAGAAATGTTGAATGTGATTATTGTGGAAAACCTGGGCATCTTGTTAAATATTGCTATAGAAGAAACAATCATGAATCAAATCAAATATATAAAAGGCATAATGGAAATTATGTGCATAAAGACACTTCTGTCAATGATGGATTTAAAAATCTTAAGTTATTTATTTTTGAAGTTGCGTTGTCTGTTGAAACTAATGATGAGAATGCATGGTTCATAGATTTCGGTGCATCAGCTCATATGACCTGTAATAGAGAATGGTATGATGAATATTATGAGAAAATTGATGGCACACACATTTACTTAGGAGATAATAGATCACATAAAGTCCAAGGCTATGGAGTTGTAACATCCCACTCTTGCGTGCACTGAGCGGACTTATTCTTTGAGGACACTTGCGTGGAAGTGATCTGGTTCTTTATATGATTGGTTGTTTTGATTATGATTATGAGATATGGTGGATTTAATGATATGTAATTTTTGTTGTATTTACATCGACAAGTGCTATTGATTGGGTTCTCCTGAGTGTGCAGGACTCTGGATGTTTGAGGATGTTGAGGCATTGATGAAACTCTCTAGACTCCAGATTGAGTTAGGGAGTGGACTGTTAGGGTTTGAATGTTGTTGATGTGGCATATGTACATATGATTAGATATTATGATGTTGATTTTTATTGTTGACATGATTCGTTGATGGATGCAGGTTGACAATAGCTTGCCGACCAGACTCACATTTGGAGTAAAGGGGCCACGCATGACAACTAGAGACATTGAGGGAGAGGTGTGGTAACATCCCTGCCACAGCCTACTAGCACTCTCGTCGTGGCTTGAACTGTAGTTTAACGACTACCTAGTTTGAGAAGACCCAGGATGTCATGAGGGCAGACTGTGACAGTCGCTCATGATGATTCTAAGGGGTGTACAATAAGGCAGGGTCCTTATTCCTTAGAGGGCCTTAGTCTCCCACAAGATCACCTGATGGAGTATTGACTCCAGGGGTTTGAAGTCTACCAAATTCAGTCAAGAGATGATTGGCACCCTTGGAGCACGTAGTGCGTCTTGAAGGGCACATCGCGCAAATAAAACAGAAAGAGGCGAGTGGCACCCTTGGAGCACGTAGTGCATCTTGAAGGGCACGTCGCGGTTTTGACTCGGGTAAGTTAATAAACCTAGCACCTAGAAAACTATGCCTCCTTAGCACCTGATCGGCCTTAAAACGAATGATGTGATGAGTAAAGTTTAATAACAAATTTTCCCTTAAGAACTGTCGCCAAGCCTAGTGAAAAGAAACCTAGGTCTAAGTAGAACCTCTGAACAAAAAAAAACAGTAATTAGATATATAATAAGAAGGGGGTAAGGAAAATTCAAACTTTAATTATTAAAGTGAAAATTATAATGGAGGATTAAATTTATTAAAAGGGTAAATGGTTGTTTTTGCCTACACTTGCTAATTCCAATTTTTAGTTAAAAAGGAAAAGAGGGAAACTTAAAGAAAAAGGGAAACTTAAAGAAAAGGGGAAACTTAAAGAAAAAGGGGAATGTCTAATTTAGTAAGGAATCTAGCCTTTGGAACCTTTTAATTATGAACTCAAGTAGGATTTAAGTAAGGCATAAGTCATTTAAGAATTGTAAGGGAATAATGGGACACTAAGGAGGGTTTTTAGGAACGCTTTTAGGTGAGTGAACAAAATAGGCAAATTTAATTAATTAATAAATTGATTTTCTGGTGTAACTAGGGGATCAGGCGACATGTGTACGGGGGAGGTTCTTCCTAATTAAATATATGAAAAAGGAATCTAATGAGGGTTTGGGAAACTAATCACTTGAAAACTCTATAAAAAGGATGGCGGAGGAGGATTATGGATCACATATGGCTTGTGTAATGTTATGCTGTCGAATTTTATCTTGACTCAGTTTCTCTTGTGGGAGTTGGGATACCCAGCTCAAGTAACGAGTGGTAGCTCGAACTTGCGAGGCGAGCTGGGAGCTAGTATTCTTTGGCATTATGTGTGTGGCCCCTTTGTGGCTCGGGGGGCTCAAGGGGAAGAAGAGTACCCCTAGCATTGGCTGAGAGTTACCGGTGAGGTCTCATCAGTCGGCAAGCGGGATCTGGATGGAGCAAACACACAGGACAGCATCAACGGGATCATCGCATGGGTAAATTTGCATTGTATTTCAGACAATTTTTTGTATATGATTATTATTAATGATGAATTCTAGATTATGGTTTAAGGGAAACAAATATTTGTGTAGTAATGAAATTTTTTATTTCTGTATGAAAAGTGAAGCATAACGGTTTGTTGTGAACTCGTGAATAACTTAGATGCTCTTTGGGGTGTATCTAGTCTGAGGATTATCCTATTGTTGATTCAATTATGAGCTGTATCTTTTAATTTAGGCAATTTTATAAACAATTGAATTGTTTTCCCTTTATGTGTGTGTGTGTGTGTGTGTGTGTGTGTGTGTGTGTGTGTGTTTCATAGTTGTGCACACTTTTGTCATACATCCACTACTAAGTTACCTGCTCCACTATTCCAGTTTCCCAGATCTGCAAATTAGACTTTAGGATCCTTGATACATTCAAAATACCCTGCCTATGTGTTGTCTTCATTGATGTCTGATCTTGACAACCATTAGTAGGTGACGGTGTCTTGTGCTTTTGGGATTACGGTATGACTCAACCATTGTTGCACCAGCCTTACAAATGGAGTTTTATTTTATATTCCTGGGTTAATATCACTCATTGACATGTTTCAGTGCTTCGATTTCCATGTAGAATGGGAGTCCTTGTATCTGGCATTTCCTTGTTGATCATTACTGTTAGATACGTTGAAATTTTTTATTGATTTATGTCTTTGAAAATCGTGGAGCACAAAAAGATTTTGAATATCAAGGAACGTTAGAATTTCTCTTGTGAGCACCTCAAGGATTCTTCCTCTGTGTCCCTTTTTGCTCGAGTGTCTTTAATTGTTCCTTAGATGAAAACTAATACATGCACAACCTTAGCTAGCGCAACCCCCTTTTTCTGTAATTATCGTTGGTGCACCACTGATGGTCCCTTGTGGATGTTTCCCTTGGCGCTCAGGTAAGTGGCTTGCTCATGAGTTGGCATACGATTTGTATCATGGGTCTGGGGTTTGTAAAAGAACATTTTTCTTGTGGATCCACCGTTTGCGCAAACCCTTTGCTTTCCCTCTATAAATTCAAGATGTTTTTCCCTCTCTGTGTGTTACGGCCATGACCAGTTGCCTCTGTGTAAAGGAGTTTTCCTTATGACTATGCTCTGTCTCTTCGCGTCCATGCCTACAGTCCTTCAAAAAATCTCATCCTGTGCGCCTATCTCCCTCAGTGTACTCTTAGCGAGCCTCAGTGATTGGGGCGTTGTTTCCCAGCTATCCCTACCACGACCGGAGCCAATGGATGTATAAACCTCAGGTATAATTTTTTTTAAACTTTATAAGTTCACCTCATCCACGCTCATTTGAATCTGTATCATGCCCATGCTTCCTCGTTATTATCGTGACATCCCTCTAGTCATATAAATCAAGAGAGTAGTGTTTAAGAGCATGATTCACCCAGATTTGAATTTAATTCATGCGGGGTTTAATTCCCTTAAACAACTACAGTGCGATGTAAATTGTTTTACAGAGAAAAACTTGAGCGATTAGACTGGCCATGCCATGTAATTCAGAACGTTTAAGTTTTATTGTGACAGCAAAAATTTCTGCCTGGGAATTTACTATGGCAGAGATGTCAGGTTGGAAGCAATTTGTAAGCAATAGATTTTGTGTTATCTCGAAATTTGTGTCATGGCGGTGAGGTCAGTTTTTTAGTTAAACTCAAGGGAGGGTACAGTGACAGCTAGCACATACTCCACCTTTAATTCTGGTTGATAGAATAATTTCACCTTTATTAGACCGTGTTTTCAGTATTTGCATTTCCGGGAGGTCAACTTAATGACGTAAAGCTATATATATAAACATGTTGTTGTATCAGATTAACCTTTATTTGCTTAAGGATTTATATAAATGATAAGTGGTATATACACAATAATAGATTAATCTGTATTAGATTAGTCATTATTTTCTTGAATCTTTACTTAAAGGATAAGTAGTACAACAGTATTAGATTAATGAGTATTTTTTCTTGAACTTTACATAAGCAGTATTAAATTAATCTTTATTTTAACTGAAGATTTAGACCAATGATGTAATATTTTTATAAACAGGTTGCAGTTTTAGATTATCCTTATTTTAACTGGAAGGATTGTAAAGCTCATGATGTTGTGTAAATTGGTTGAGATAAAGTTATCCTGAATGTATATAGATACATGATGTATGATGTAGGAAGTTAATTATGTAAGATGAAAGGTTTTGAGGAGAATATTCTTTCTGATTACGGAAGCTAGAAGGTAGTTTCATTAGTCATTTATTTATTTAAATTTCCAAGTGAATGAATGTAGTTATTACACACTTGGACATGATGTTTGCATGACTAAATAAAGTACCCCAGGAGGCATATCACTTCTCATGCCCCAGATTCTATTTAATGATTGATTGATTAAATAGCGCGCATAGACTTTAAATAGAATTGCGCCTCAAGTTTGTTATTGCTAGATAGATTGTGTATGTCAGCTCTCATGCGTGCTCGTGAATTTTAAGGTTAATTAAAGTGTTGTCTAAATATTAGAGTTATCTAGTTGTGCGCAGAGAAAGGCCACTAATGATCGGCTGTTGTTTATTTATTTGTGCGCCATGCAAATGTTGATTTATTGATTGTTATTTCTCACTCGCATTGAAGGTTTAGAATGGTTTTGTTGCGCCTCAGTTACAATCGTGCTTTTCGTCATATGGGCACATGAATCCTTTTGAGTGGATCACTGCGCACATTCATAGATAAGTGCATATGATAACCGGGCTTGGGTCTTGTGCTTCTTGATGATGACGGTCACTATTGGAATTGATGTTTTTCTCCTTGCTCTGTAATGTTTTATTGTGTTGTTACTCACTCCTCATGAAGATTCTATTCTCTTATGTCATTGATGTTGGTTACGTTGGGTTGGTTTGATGATTGTCCTCAGCTTAGTAGTCTTGTCTTGCACATGTCGGGCGGGATTTAGACTCCTCCTTGTTCCTCAAAACATTTGCCAGCCTTGAGAGATTAAATGGTCAAAATCGATGGGAACCTGGGCTTGAGCGTTGCTTATGTGTCCTGGAGGTCCTAACCTTGCAAAGTAGGATGGGCGGGTAGTCGTTTTATTTCTTCATCTGTTTGATTGTAGTATGTTGCATCCATCTGCATGATGTGCTAGTATGATAGGTCATGATGTTTTATGTTGCCTGAATCGTGTGTGTCGTGTTCATCATCAAGTTGCGTTGATTAACTTTTTGTTGTTGTTACTTTCCTGCTTTAAAAATAAATAAAAACAATTTGCACTTGTTATGCATCTCATGTTGTCATAATGATGGGGACGTTACATATGGTATCAGAGCTGGTTCGACCCATGACTTGGGATCACTACAGCTTCCGTTGATTAGATATTTGATTAAAATGTTGCTAATTAAATTAATTGTATTTGTGTAGGTAATCATGGCTAGAGGACGCAGCGGAGGCAGAAAACAGGGTGCTAGGGGAGGAGGCGTGACACCCCAAGAAGCATCCACGCCCGAGGGGTATAACCCCCAGGGAGACAAACAGGTTGTCAGGCAGGAACAGATAGTTGTGGGTGATGAGGTCCTTTCAGAGGATGTCTGAGGCACTAATCAGCCTTTTGGATAGAGATGAGGCCAAGGCGTCGAAACCTCCTGTGGGTCCATCGCGCTCTAGTTGGTACTGGTATCATTCACTGTGAACTCGAGAAGGTCAAATTTCCCGATTTCTTTGGTGCCTCAGACGGCGCAGTCGCCAAGGCCTGGTTGGAGAATATGGCGATGTGCTTCGCACTTCATGACTATACCTCCAACATGAAGGTTCAGATTGCAGTTTTTCAACTGAAGGGGAGCACTCTTCTATGGTGGAAGACACTCCTGTCGCAATTGAACATGGTCATCGAAGACGTGTCATGGGAACTGTTCGATGAACAGTTCCGGGAGAGGTATCTGTCTCAAGAATTCATTGAGTGTCATCTCAACGAGTTCAATGCCTTGCGACAGGGCAGTCGTACGGTGCCCGAGTATGAGGCTCGTTTCATGGAGTTTCTTTAGTATGCTCCGCACCTAAATACCGAGAATATTAAGGTCAACAAGTTCGTGTTTGGCCTTAATGTCATTATTCGTGCAAAGGTGAAGATTATGATGCCTCAAACCTTGCATGATTTTGTCCAAAAGGCCCTCATAGCAGAGGAGGAGCTTATCAGCGGGGGTCAGAGCAGGACTCCAGCGAGACCAGTAGGGCAGGTGTCATCCGGTGAGCTATAGCATCAGGCACCATCTAGACATTCACCAGGATTTCATGGCATCTAGAGAGGATCCACTTTCACTACTCCGCGATGACCAACGCCTCTATAGCTGACTCCTTAAATAGCACCACAACAGCGTCGACCGCAGCAGCAACAGTTTAGGCCTATTCAACAGAACAAACTAGGGTTCCAGGCCAGTGGACCGTCAGCTTCTACTTCAGGTACCAGGAGTATTGGACCAAAGAAAGGGTGTTGGACATGTGGAGAGCCACATTTCTAGTGTGACTTCCCAGTGGAGAGGCCCAGAGCATATGGATCAACCAAACCCACTAGCGTGGGAGATTTGGGCAAGGCCCATCAGATTCATGCAGTGGTGAATAACCACTAGGAAGAGAACCATTCGATTGTGCTCGAGACGTTAGGTGCCATCGATGACCAGACCCTTAGCATTTTGATAGAGCCAGGTGCTACAGAGAGTTTTATTTCTGTTGCAGTGCTAAAAATAATTAAGGTAAAGGCAATCAAATAGGACGAGTTTAGCTTTGTAGAAATGGATTCAGGATCTAAACAGAAGGTTGGAGGGAAGGTTACAGGCTATAGCCTTAACCTAGGAGAGTTTTCCACCCGCGCCAACCTGTACGTCACGATATTAGGGTCTTATGACGTCGTGATCAGTATGGACTGGTTGGAATCATATGAGATGATACTCAACTGTAAGACGAAATGATTGAGCTTGGTCGATGACGAGGGACATAGACGCGTGATTGTAGTTCGGAACTAGGGAGTCTCCCTGAGGTTCATCTCTTCCTTGTAGCTACGGAAGAGAACGTGCAAGGGATGTAAGATTTATGCAATCCTTGCATTAAACAAGAAGGGAGTAGTGGAAGGTCTATAAAACCTTTCGGTGGTGCAAGAGTTTGCGGACATATTCCCTGAGGAGTTACCTAGGATGTCGTTGGAGAGGGAATTGGAATTTACCATCGACCTAAAAACATGAACTGAACCGATAAAGAGAACGCCTTATCGGATGTCAACCCCTGAGTTACAAGAGTTGAAAATGCAACTGAAGGAGTTGTTGAACCTAGGACTTATAATTCCAAGTGTGTCACTGTTGGGTGCACCTGTTATTTTCATACGGAAGAAGGATGGGTCATGGAGACTCCGCATTGACTACTGTCAATTGAACAAGGCAACAATCAAGAATCAATATCCATTGCCAAGTATTGATGGTCTATTTGATCAGATGAAAGGCATGACAGTGTTTTCAAATATCTACTTGAGATCAGGGTATCACCAGTTACGGATCTAGGAGGACAAAATCCCTAAGACCACCTTTAAGACGAGGTTTGGACATTACGAGTTTATTGTTTTATTGTTTGTACTAACGAAGAGTTTGATAAATGGGGTGTTCCGCGAATACTTGGACAAGTTTGTCCAAGTATTCATTAACAATATTTTGATATATTCTCGGACGATAGAGGAGCATGACGAGCACTTTCATTTGGTACTACAGTGTCTACGAGAGAACAAATTGTTTGGAAAATTGTTGAAATGCTCGTTTTATCAATTGAAGATTCACTACTTAGGGCATGTTATCTCCGACAAAGGTATCGTTGTGGATCCAGCAAAAGTCGAGGCTATTATGGAATGGCATGTGCTGAAAAATGTCCCAGAAGTGCGTAGCTTCATGGTTTTAGCGGGATACTATCGATTGTTCATCGAGGGTTTTTCAAAGATAGTGAATCCAATCATGGAATTGCAGAAGAAGAACAAGAAATATTTTTGGACCGAGAGATGCGTGGAGGCATTTCGGAGGCTCAAGGATCTGTTGACGAAAACACTGATACTAAAGGTCCCTGACATGGATGCGGAATTCTTGGTATGCACTGACGCATCCAAGGAAGGCTTAGGAGGAGTCTTGATGAAAGACGGTCGAGTGATTGCTTACATCTCGAGAAAGTTGAGAAGGCATGAGGAGAACTATGCGACGCACGATTTGGAGTTGTTAGCTATTTTTTATTCCTTGAGATTTTGGAGACACTACCTTATTGGATGAAAATTCGAACTAAAAACGGACCACTGTGGTCTAGAACACATCTTTACGCAAAGCAACTTGAACGCGCGACAACGACGTTGGTCGAAATTGCTTAGCGAGTACGATTTCGAGATTTCTTACATAAAAGGAACAATGAACAGAGTGGATGATGTGTCAAGTCAGAGACCACACATATTTTCGGTGATGCCTCTTGACGAATCTACGTGAAAAGTTTCTAACTTTACAGCGCGACGATGACTGATACAAAGAGGTCAAGTATTTTATCGGACAAAACACAATGATGGTACCGAAATTTGAGGGATTTACAGTGGATAACGACGAATTATTGAGATTTAAAGGTCAAATTTACGTACCACCCAACGACGAGTTGTGGAGTTTGATCCTAAATGAGGCTCATATAGCAATGTACATGGCTCATCCTGGAGTCACGAAGATGAGGGCAGACCTTAAACCCTTATTCTTCTAGAAAGGAATGACGGCATACATAGTCAACTACGTGGCAAGATGTATAGAATGTCAGCAGGTGAAGGCTAAACATAGACATCCTGCAGGATTACTACAGCCACACGCTATTCCAGAATCGAAATGGAGGTCATTTCGATGGATTTCATTGTTGGATTGCCACTGACGGCAAGGAGACACAACTCGATTTTTGTGGTAGTCGACACTTTGATGAAGAGTGCTCATTGTATTCCTATGTGTATGATGTATCAGGCACCTGACATAGCTAGAGTTTTCATCAGTGAGATTGTGAGGCTGCATGGCATGCATAAGAGGATTATATCCGATAGAGGATCGGTGTTTACAAGACGATTTTGGACTAGTTTCCAAGAGGCCTTGGGAACCCAACTTAACTTTACTACCGCATATCACCAGGAGAAAGATGGGAAGACTGAAAGAACAAACCAAATCTTGGATGATATGTTACGTATGTACGTGATGGACCAATAGAATCATTGGGAAGAATTCTTTCCACTGGTAGAATTTGCATATAACAACAGTTATCAAAGCACCATTAAGATGGTACCTTTCGAGTTTCTTTACAGGAGACCGTGTCGGACGCCTTTGAGTTGGGATCAGCTTGANGACCAATAGAATCATTGGGAAGAATTCTTTCCACTGGTAGAATTTGCATATAACAACAGTTATCAAAGCACCATTAAGATGGTACCTTTCGAGTTTCTTTACAGGAGACCGTGTCGGACGCCTTTGAGTTGGGATCAGCTTGAGGATAGGGTCCTGGTGGGACCATAAGCGATCCAAGAAATGGAAGATCAAATGCAAACAATAAGGCAAAGGATCAATGAAGCGCAGGATCGATTGAAGAGTTATGTCGATGTGCATCGTGTCGACCGTAGTTATGAAGTTGGCGATCGAGTCTTCTCGCGGGTGAAACCGCATAAGAGTTCGATCAAGTTCGTAAAGGGTGCTAAAATATCTCCTAGGCTCATGGGACCCTTCGATATTGTGGAAAAGAAGGGGCCCATGGCCTATCGGCTAGCCTTGTCTAATTCTTTGAGGCGTATGCACGATGTTTTTCACGTATCTATTTGAAACATTATGTTAGTGATCCTACACATGTTATTGATATGAGTTCCTTGCAGGTATTGGACGAGGGTGCTCTCACGGTAGAGCCAATCCGCATCTTGGACCATTGTATTCAAAAACTACGACGTCGAATAGTAGATCAGGTCAAGGTCTAGTGTGACAACTATAGTCCACACTCGGCGACCTGGGAGGATGCGTATGATATGCGTCAGTAGTTTCCATTTTTGTTTGATAGCTATACATATGATACTGTGATACACTTTATTTCGACACTTACATACTGTGAAAATTTGGGATGAAGTTTAAAAAAAGAGGGGGTGTATGTTGTTAGCAAACATTATTGATCGGGGGGTGTTTTACCTAGGAAGTGGTATTCTGGCAAAGAAAAAATGAAAGAAGAGGGTTCAAAAAACCCATCAAATGTTTTTATCCTAAGTCGGGCGATGATATGACATTTTAGTGCCCACCCAGTCACAATCATCTTGTCTCTCCCTATCATCAGCGTCCACATCTGCCTGCCAATTCCTCCCTGCAAGCGTCCAACAAAGCTCCATATGGTGAAGTTCATAGTGCGGCCCATCGTGATCCCGATGTAGACAGTTCATGAAAGTGAGGTGACAGTTGAGACCTCGTCTCACCCCATAAATGGAAAACATGCAGAGAGCAGTCATAAAGGTAGACTGTCGATTATGGATAGATTTTCCCGTAAAGCACATAACTGTGCCTGGCTCTCATCTGACATGAGGAGGCCTGCACAATCTGACAAAGCAGGTGCCTACTGAAAAAATTAATGCGGTGGTCCGATCACACTCCTGGTGGTTGCAACAATTCTGAGTATATGTATGCAGTTTTGATATTTTTTTAGGGTCGATGGTTGAGCTATGCTCTCGTATTGTAAAGTTTTGATGAAGCTCTGGTCCTCTGATTATGTAATGGGATTTGTGATTTCTTATTTAATCTAAGTCATCCTTATTTTCCGTCTCTTTTGCCTTTGATACTGAATGGATCGGGCATGGATGATCCTGTTGATTTGTTGTAACTGTATTGTGATGTATGTTTGATTTCATTCCGGTTATAAGTTCATTCAGTTTCCTAAAACTCTGAATCGAAGAGGATCTTGTTTTCTAAGTTTTTTCTTCTTGGGTTGTTGGAAGACCGGATGTCCATAGCAGACCTTTACGTTCTCCTTACCATTCTTCCTCCTACTCACATATACTACACCTTACTGACTAAAGTTGAATCAAGACCTCATTTGCCTATGCATACCAGTCCAGTTTTCTGAGTTAAAGCAATATCATCTTGACTCTGCGCCCATTCGACCCCCCTTAAATATATTCATTGTGACATACAAACTGATGGGTATTGGGCTTACCTCCCCTGCAATCAGGAGGTGACTTCTAGTGCTAACATATGTAACATCCCACTCTTGCATGCACTAAGCGGACTTATTCTTTGAGGACACTTGCGTGCAAGTGATACAGTTCTTTATACGATTGGTTGTTTTGATTATGATTATGAGATATGGTGTATTTAATGATATGTTATTTTTGTTGTATTTACATCACCAGGTGCTATTGACTGGGTTCTCCTGAGTGTGCAGGACTTTGGACGTTTGAGGATGTCGAGGCATCAATGAAACTTCATGGACTCCGGATCAAGTCAGGGAGTGGACTGTTAGAGTTTGAATGTTGTTGATGTGACATATGTACATATGATTAGATATTATGATGTTGATTGTTATTGCTGACATGATTCATTGATGGATGCAAGCTGACGATAGCTTTCATACCAGACTCACATTTGGAGTAAAGGGGTCATGCATGACAACCAAAGACATTGAGGGAGAGGTGTGGCAGCAGCCCTGCCACAACCTACTATCACTTTCGTTGTGGCTCAAACTGTAGGTTAATGATTACCTAGTTCGAGAAGACCCACGATGTCATGAGAGGGAAGACTGTGGCAGATGCTCATAATGATTCTAAGGGGCACGCAATAAGGCAGGGTCTTTATTCCTTAGAGGCCCTTAGTCTCCCACAAGATCACCTGATGGAGTATTGACTCCAGGGGTTTGAAGTCTACCAAATTCAGTCAAGAGACAAGTGGCACCCTTGGAGCAAGTAGTGTGTCTTGAAGGGCACATCATGCAAATAAAACAAAAAGAGGCAAGTGGCACCCTTTGAGCACGTAGTGCATCTTGAAGAGCGCATCGCGGTTTTTACTCGGGTAAGTTAATAAACCTAGCACCTAGAAAACTATGCCTCCTTAGCGCCTGATCGACCTTAAAATGAATGATGTGATGAGTAAAGTTTAATAACAAATTTTCCCTTAAGAATTGTCGCCAAGCCTAGTGAAATTAAACCTAGGTCTAAGTAGAACCTCTTAACAAAATAAAAACACTAATTAGACATATAATAAGAAGGGGGTGAGAAAAATTCAAACTTTAATTATTAAAGTGAAAATTATAATGGAGGATTAAATTTATTAAAAGGGTAAATGGTTGTTTTTGTCTACACTTGCTAATTCTGATTTTTAGTTAAAAAGAAAAAGAGAGAAACTTAAAGAAAAAGGGGAATGTCTAACTTAGTAAGGAAGCTAGCCTTTGGAACCTTCTAATTATGAAATCAACTAGGATTTAAGTAAGGCGTAAGTCATTTAAGAATTGTAAGGGAATAATGGGACACCGAGCAACGTTTTTAGGAATGTTTTTAGGTGGGTGAACAAAATAGGCAAATTCAATTAATTAATAAATTGATTTTATGGTGCAACTAGGGGATCAGGCGACATGTGTATGAGGGCATTTTTTCCTAATTAAATAAATGAAAAAGAAATCTAATGAGGGTTTGGGAAACTAATCATTTGAAAACTCTATAAAACGGATGGTGGAGGATGATTATGGATCACATCTGGCTTGCGTAACGTTACGCTACCGAATTTTATCTTGATTGAGTTTCTCTTGTGGGAGTTGGGATACCCAGCTCGGGTAACGAGTGGTAGCTCGACCTTGCGAGGCGAGCTGGGAGCTAGCATTCTCTGGCATTGTGTGTGTGGCCCCTTTTCGGCTCGGGGGGCTCAAGGGGAAGAAGAGTACCCCTAGCGTTGGTTGGGAGGTACCGGTGAGGTCTCATCGGTCGGCAAGCAAAATCTGGATGGAGCGAATGCGCGAGACAACATCTACGGGATCATCGCCTTAGGATTCGGTACGCACGGGTAAATTTGTGTTGTACGTCAGTCAATTTTATGTATATGATTATTATTAATGATGAATTCTAGATTATGGTTTAAGGGAAACAAAGATTTGTGTGGTAATGAAATTGGTATTTCCGTATGAAAAGTGAAGCATATCGGCTTGTTGTGAACTCATGAATAACTTAGATGCTCTTTGGGGTGTATGTAGTCTGAGGATTATCCTATTGTTGATTCGATTATGAGTTGTATCTTTTAAGTTAGGCAATTTTATAAACAATTGAATTGTTTTCCCTTTATATATATGTGTGTGTGTGTTTCATAGTTCTGTACACTTTTGTCGTACGTCCACTACTAATTTATCTGCCCCACTGTTCCAGTTTCCCATATATGCAGGTTAGACTTTAGGATCCTTGATACATGCAAAAAAATCTACCTATGTGTTGTCTTCATTAATGTCTGATCTTGACAACCATTAGTAGGTGATGGTGTCTTGCACTTTTGGGATTACGGTATGAGTCAACCATTGCCACACCAACCTTACAAATGGAGTTTTGTTTTATATTTCTGGGTTAATATCACTCATTGACACGTTTCAGTGCTTCGATTTCCATGTAGAATGGGAGTCCTTGTATTTGTCATTTCCTTGTTGATCATTACTATTAGATACACTAAAAAATTTTATTGATTTCTGTCTTTGAAAATCGTGGAGCACTAAAAGATTTTGAAAATCAAGGAACGTTAGAATTTCGCTTGTGAGCACCTCGAGGATTCTTCCTCCGTGTTCCTTTTCGCCAAAGTGTCTTTAATTGTTCCTTAGATGAAAACTAATACCTGCACAACCTTAGCCGGCGCAACCCCCTTTTTCTGTAATTATCACTAGTGCACCACTGATGGTCCCCTGTGAACTTTTCCCTTGGCGCATGTGGTGAATATTTTATAAAAAAAATAGCTTACTTGTTTTAAAAATATAATTATAATTATATTATTCGTATTTATATTCATCCTATTTATAAATATTATGATTTTAAACAAAATCATTAATTTGAATATTTATAAATATTACTATTTTAAATAAAATCATTAATTTAAATATTTATAAATATTGTGTTTTTAAATAAATTTATTAATTTGAATATTTATAAGTATTATGTTTTTAAACAAAATCATTAATTTGTATTTTTTAAATATATTTTTAATTTACAAAATCATTTTTATTTTTATAAATCTTATTTGTTTATTACATCATATGCATGTATATTGCTTTCCCACAATTTTACTTTCAACTTCCTTAATGTTTTTATTCAAAAATGTAGTAGGTTCATATAAATACAAAATTATTATTAATTTTACTTGTTTGACCAAAACCCAGATCTTAAGTTTGTTGTTCACGAAATTGACATTTGAGGTTTGACAAGACTTGAATCCTACTTGGATATCGTCCATAAGAACATAATTATTGAATTATCGATAGGTTTTGTGGCAAATGTGATGCATGAGCATGGAAGTTATTCTAAGGATGTTATCTTGAAGATTGCTATAGAAACAAAATTAGTTGTTACAAAACATGTCAGACTATAGAAAGTGACAGTGTT
Organism: Picea sitchensis; assembly: GCA_010110895.2. Lineage (NCBI taxonomy): Eukaryota > Viridiplantae > Streptophyta > Pinopsida > Pinales > Pinaceae > Picea > Picea sitchensis. The sequence continues at coordinate 103,516 of SNQJ01S0001676.1, read as the reverse complement.
GTTGTAAAACATGAAAGTGTTGTTGCAGAATGTAACAATGTTGTAGATTGTGACAGTGTTGCAGAATGGATGCACTGTTATAGAATTGATAAAAGATAAATGTACAAGAGAAAATAGCAAAGGTTAAGAGGAAATTTGTTTTCATGTATATAAGGTTGTTCAAAGGACATGTTGAAGAAGGAGCATGATGCTCAGTGGAAGTTAGAAGATCACCCTATGGGAGGTGAATCACTACATAAGAGAAGGACAAGTCTCAAGTTAGAAATGAAAGGGAATAAGATGAAAATGAAAGGGCGTGAGAAAACCTCTTGGAAGATCAAGACAAATAGTTTCTCAAAGGTAAATAAATATAGCATGGATGAGTTTAAAAGGGAGACGAAAAAACTAATAGAGGTGGCTCATAGAAGAAGAGAGGAGATCTCAAGAGTGATACAATGCAAGGGTGATTTTAAGAACCCCCATAAATTTATATGTATAATAAATGGGTGAATCCCCATGATACATAGGAAAAATTGATGGTTATTTTATCAATAATATAATGTGTATATATATTTTTTTTTGGCGAATCTTTTAGTCGATTATATAATCTTGTAAAATTTTGGAGAAACTTTCACTGAATTATAACTCTTGTAAAATCTTGTCAAATCTTTCACCGAATTATAAAACATTGTGAAGTATTGGCTATTTTTTTGATAAAATATAAAACCATATATAATAATAGGAAAATATATTCATTAAATTGTAATACACTCATTTTATATATTTGGAAAAAGAAACATAATTTTTCCATCCTCTAGACAATGTTGCAAGCATTAAGGGTTATGTTTGGCAAGGTTCTCATTGTACACTCTTGCATAACCGTCTATCAATTTTGATGATATTTCACCACAAAGTTCATATGTGTTGATCCCGACCACCACTTACGTCAAGCTCAAGATATATTAATCTTTTCTCTACAACTTCTATTATGGATTCTTTATTACTAATTCATCGATTATGAAATGACCCTTCAAACAAGTTTATCATAGGATGTTCTTAAATAGGAGCGCACATAATTCTATCCATCAATAACTCCAAAAGTATAACAATATTGATTGGCCACATTCCATGCATGAATTCATCTCTAATCATCCATTCGTACTAAAAGAGGACCCCTTTCCTTGTTGCACTGAATCTTGAAGAACCATGAAGTGGAATTGGAAACATTTCTTCCACTCCATGATCCACCATTGAATGTGCATCTTGTTCTATTTTTCTTGATGACGATGAAGATGAGGATGATGAATATTAGGATTTAGCATCTTAGCCCATGTTTATTGCAATGTTTGATACATGTAGCCTCATATATAGAGGTTGATTTTGGATATATACCCTCATTTATAAAGGTTTATTTAGGATATTGTTGCTTTCCCAGTGAATGCAATGATAATAATAGAAATCATGTTTATACATGTTTCAGTACAATAATCATGAAAGTAATGGAAATCACTCGTATTAATAATAGTTAAAGTTTTTATTAGTAGGAAATGCATGTGAATTGATCCTTAGTGTTCATTAGGTAAGCATTATTCAGTGATCTGAACCATATCGAATATGGTAATAGTACTTGTTGAATATGCAAGTACATATATAGTGGTAATCATGAGCTCTTATCAACTTAGTCTAATTAATGAATCAAACCTCTTGTTATAGATTAGTAATACAGATCAGTGTGTACTTTCTCGTAGCTTACTTACAGGTTAACAATCAAATACACATAGTACTAGTTTTACCATAATTTCCCAATCAATGGAGTTTACTAGTATGTTTCAAGATTATACTCAAAGCTTCTATGTAGCTTGTGTAATGTGAATAGCATATGTTTCTTATCATGAGCTTAGTAATATCCCCTTGTTCCAATCTTTATACGAGATTAATACACCCTATATAAGCTGCATAAACTATAGATGCAAGGTCAGTAATCAAGCTGAGTGGTATCAACTATCAAGCTTAGGAACTACTTATACACACAAATATACCTAGTGAGCTCCTTGTCTAAGATGGCAATGTATATTCTCATTTATTATACTTGAATTGAACATAGCATATACTCTGTATTACTTATGGATATGCGTTCACTGTTAGAATATGAGTAACCTTATGATCTATAAGCTTATACCTAATCAAGTACTAAATAGATATGGAATTATATATATATATAATAACTTGTGTATGTCAGTGCCACAATATTTGATATACAAGTGAAAAAATCCAATAAACTTAATGACCTGCAATATTACATTATTGCAATAAAATGGAATAACAAATGTTCATGTTCAACAAATGGAATAACACATGTTCATGTTTTGTCCAGAATTACAATTACAGAAATTGATTGGAAGTTTGGAAACTTCCACACTCATTTTAAATTTTACATTTTGGCGAGAGTTACCACCTATTATAAGTAAGCTTTTTTGTAATTTATAGAGTATCCTTCAGCTCAGGGCTAGAGAGTGGTCAGGGTGTCCTTCACTCGCCCAAACTCAAGTAATTAATGAGAAAAATAAAGAACCTTCAAACCCTTTTTGGCAAATGATTAAAAAGTCAAAGAGTTATGTACTAGGCATTTATGACACAATTAACTGAAGGGTGAACCTTTCTACTTGTCACTCTGCGTTGGATTTGATTCAGATTAGATCAAAGTTGTGACTCTTCAATGTATCCATAGCATTGGTTACTCTATGTTATTGGCTCCCACTAAATCAAAGCTATGAGTTTTCCAGACCACCTAGAGGGTTACTAAAATCAAAACTAATACACTAATACATTGTCATAATAACCTATCCCAAATAATATATAAATTCATTATAAGGAATTCCATTTACTTTTAATATCCAAATTATTGATGAATAATGTTTTTTATTTTTATTTCTTTTCTTTTTAAAGTTGATAAAAAAATTTATAATTTAATAATCTTAAGGGGTTAGACTTTCACTATGTGAGATGTTTTTGGTTCTTGAGCCATTAACACTTACTTCCAAGGAAGATAAATTCTTTGTCAATTAAAAACAGTTTTAGGTCTTACTCCAAGACCAAAAGACAATTTTAGCCTAGATAGTATCCAAAAGTCATTTTCCTTTATGATCATCATTGAAACCACCTCCAATGAGGTCAGATGCTTTCTAATAACATTTAACCTCAATCACATAAATGAAATCAGATCCTACTTCAATTACAATTGAACCTCTTGTATAAATTTTATGATAAAGAATTCTCAATTTTGTATATTTTAGGTAATAAAAATAATTCAATTTTAATAATTCAAATGTGTTTTGCTAAAAATATATATAATCATATAAAATCAACATAATATAAATGGACTATAAAACACTTAAAGAAATTACAAAACAATTGATATGCAAACATATATGTATAATGGGTTCAAATAATATTATCTCATATCATCATCTTCTATTAATTGATTTGGTTTGGCTTTTATAACATTATTTTTTATATGGAGTCGATCTCACGCAGCAGATCATTCTCACAAATTCTAGGCAATCATGAAGCTTGACTCTATGGACTCATTGCATGGAGCTAGCCCAAAGGGACTACCCTCACCCGAATGGGGTGCCACCTGGAGAAAGATGGAGGAGAACTGGAACCGTGCAGCCGAGGGAGTTATTAACCCCGGTCGCCAGCCCCTGCACATTAACTCCTCCATGGCTCACACCATGAGAGGAGATATGTTAGTGCGCCTGGCTGGGAATTTGGGCGAGCGAACCAACTAGGTTGGGCATACCAGGAGGACATAGAGGTCTTTTCCGACTTCAGTGGCAGATGAAGAGGTCATTTCAAGCTTTCATGGGGTAAAGAGAGGCATCCAGGCTCATTTTGTTCCATTCCCTCCCTGGTGCACTCTCCCTCCAATGCTCCTCGGCTCTCACGAAAACTCTTGCATCATTGTTCTCTATAACCTCTCCTCACGAACCAGTGGTATCCTCTCTGCCTCCCTCTGCTCCACTCTTCGTTTCAGCTCCACCGTTTCCCTCCATTTCTCCCTGCATCTTCCCCCAACCTTCATTTATTGCTTCCTCCACCTCCCTATCCCCCCCACCATGCCCTGAGAGCGCGGGAAGCCCAAGAGGGGTGCTCGCAACAACACGACCCTCTCTCGGGCTAACAAGCTTACCCCCTCTCAAAGAGTGCTCATCGCCCACTTCGCCAGTCCTCGTCACTCCTCCCAGAGGACTTAGTCGGCTCCCCTCTAGTTTTATGGAGCCAACATAGTCAAATTGGAGACGACCTCCTCCACTGATCATTATCCCCCATCTCCACCTTTGCTTCACAGCCCGAGCGAAGTAAAATAGGAGGCGTCACCCTTGGGTGAGTGTCTCACTCTGGATACCAACCTCTTCCCCATCGTCAAACTGGTGACCCTACTCACGATGGCCAGGTTGCATGGTGCATCGTCAAGCCTGGTGACCCCTACTACGATGACGGAAGCTGCAAGGTGGAGGAGGAGATTCCTCCAAGCTGGCAGTTGGAGAACAATGCAGGAAAAGATAAGGATATCACCACAAAGGACGACAATGAGACTGGCAAGGAGGAGGAGGATCATCCTCAGCATTTCGCCAACTGTCTCGTAGAGGATCACCTTCAACTCCTCTTCGAGATCAAGAAAAAGCAAGACGACCAGGTGCATTCACAAAGCTTCCTCAGCCAACGGATGGACATCCTGTTTGATGCCCTCACGGATGCTCCTGCGAACGCCAGATGCCTGACTTGCAGTAAGTGGTTCACCCCATCCTATACTATTCATGGACAACCAGGCCCAACTATGGATTGAAGCCCCGAGGTTTCAATTTTTTGTCTATCCAGTTGTAGAGTCGGTGGTCTAATTTACCACGATAACAAGATAGATGCTTTAGCATTTTTTTCTTATTATGTCTGTGTAGTTTTATTCATGGTGGCTTTGTATATAGCCAACCTTAGCGGAAGAATGCAGAACTTGGTTTGCATACTTTTGATATCTCAGATACACTGTAATTTTTTGTGTAAGCACTTCAGTTCCGGCAAGGCTAGAGCTCAAAAGAATATATCAATGTCTAAACAATATGTAGCCACTTGTTTTGGTTTCCCTCCTGTGACAAAACAGGTGGATACCATATGTCATTATATAGCATACAATTGTTATTAATATAAGGTTCTAAAATTTTATTTAAAAAAAAAAAAACATTATTTTTTATATTTAAAAAATATTATGAATAATTATTACTTAACTCACATTACTAAATTTAATATAATATATTATATTAAACTAACATATATTAATATTATATTATATTAAACTAACATATATTAATATTAATATTATGGATAATGGGAAAAACTTCACAATTTTTTAATAAATACACCATATAATAATAACATTTTTTTTAAATGTTCTTAAAAAAAAAATTATTATAAATATTTAAATTAAATTTAAAAACAGAAAACCTAATTTAATTCATACTTACATAATAAAACCATGCAAATTAATTAAAAAACTATAAAATAACAACAAAAATTATTATTACAAATAGCCATTAGCATTCATAAGAAAGATAGCTATCATATCAAATAACATGAGATTATAAGTTTATTGCGTGTACTTTACATGTTAAACATATAGAATTGCCATATCATTTATTATACCATTTTGTTAGGCCAAAACTCTTATTAAAATAATTTTGTGAAAAAAAATCATTATGATTAGTATATTTATAAAAAAATAAAAATTCAATAATTTTGAAGAAAAAATCATTATAATTATTATAATTGGTATATTTATAAACAAGTAATTGGAAAGGAATGTTGAAGTGACTTAGGGATGGATACATAAGTTGAAGCAAGTAAGATCTTGTATTAAATTTTTTTTTTGCAAAGTTGCTACTAAGGTATGAGCTCATCATTTATTTGAATAGTTATGAGTGAAGATAGAGCATTTTAGATCACTTTTAACGATTTTGGATTCAAATTACATTTAAAAAAGATGTGAATGCAACTAAGAGAATAGAAAATCAATAATTTAATATATCAGTTCAAATATAATCAATTTTCATTTATAATGATAAAAAATAAAAATATATTACATCTAAACATCATATTTTTTTTTTGACAAGAACAGTTAGGTTGTATTAAGCGGCTTTGTGGAAAGCCAGAATCAGAAAGTTACAAATCTGAAGAAGGTTGGTGACTTCTAACAGTGCTGCCAACCTTTTTGTGAATGTCTTGGGAGTCCCATCCCATTTGCTTCTTGAGCTAATTCGAGAAAATGACAAAAAATGCATACATGAGTAAATTCTCACAAACTGTGAGCACAGTAGAAGACAGAAGCAAAGCATTAAACCGAGAGGGATGAAATTTTCCCCTTAAAAAAGGGATCCAACTTTTTCTGAGAACCTAAAGAAATGTTGGAGGCCGCCTCCTTTTCTCTGCGCGCTTTGTTGGTCTTTCGCCCTCGGGTAAGGGGTGGAGACGAAACTGAATTGTCTTCAGTTTCAGAAGTTTCCACAGAGCCGCTAGAGGGGACTGAAACAACCAGACCTGCAGGGGCAGGGGGCTTCATATCTGAGGCCCGAATTTCTCTCGCTGCTACTGACTCTAGGGGGGTGGAATCCGGAAGGCTTTCGTCTGCCGAAGGATTTCCCTTAACTGTTGTTGTTTTTGGATCTAGGGCTTCATCTTCCTTCAGCACATCAAAGCTGTTTTTATTTTCTAGAGTTGCCTCTGCTGAATGAGTGGCCTTCGGAGCCTGGGATAGTGGATCCTTTCGCCTTGGCTGCCTTCGTCGGTTAGATACTGGCTGAAAATCATCTTCTTTGACTGGTCCCAGCTCCTCAGAGGCTTTGGGGTAGCTTTTTGCGAAATGACCGTAAGCATGGCACCGGAGGCACTTAAAAGGAATCTACTCATAATCCAGCTCTTGGATATGGCACCATTCCCTCAGGGAGAGCTTAATGGATTCTGGAAGGCCTTTCTCGAGGTTAACCTCAACACAAATTCGAGCACAGGTAAACTGATCCCCTTTCGGCTCCACATTGTCCAGGAAACGCCCAAGTTTATTTCCAATGTCCTCCAGAGATCTTTTCCCCCAGAGATGCAAGGGAAGATGAGGCAGCCTAACCCAAACAAGGGCTGTGGTGATCTCGGCTCCGGGATTGAAGTCAAGAGTCCAGGGGGCTAAGAACAGCCCTCTCGCCCCCATGAAATAGGGTCCAAATCTGAAAACTAGATCACGATCCTCTGTCCTCGAGAAACTGAAGACAAAAAAACCCCTGCCTACTGCGCACGAAGAGACTTTTCCCTGTATCAGCGACTTCCAACGATCATCCATCCATGCCTCCACCGTTTTGGGGCTGGGACATAACCCCGTAAACTTTCCGATGAGGGCCTTTTCTGCTAGAAAGAGGGCAAGATTGCAAGGCTCCTTTGGAGATAGCTCTAGCGAAGGGATCTCCTCCATCTTCTTAACAAACTTAGACGAGAGAGAAGGCTTGGATTTAGGTCCTGCCAAGCGGACTAACGCTTTGAATGCTTCCAAAGGATCTTCTTCCATCTCGGCAATCGGATTTAGGGCCATCGTAGCAGGGCGGCGACCACCAGCAAACAAGAAAATGGAGCAAATCGCAGAGGCAAGCCAACCGCTGCTCCAAAACGCATGCAAAAACAAACGCGGGCGAAACGCAGGAGGGATGCTCTGAAAAACGCCGATCCATGGCCCTGTATGCAAAGAAAGCAAGGAGAACCCTGATCGGCTGCTACAGACGAAGATCCGCGCCCCTGCAGTCGAAAAACCAGAGCAGAGGCGGCTAGAATTTAGGCCCTAGCCGCATTGACATTCCGTCTCGCTTCATTCCGTCCAAATTCTTTGAACCCGATTTCAAAATAATTATGTTATTTCTAAACATCATATTATGTTATAAAGAATTTTTAATTTTAAACTTAAATTATATAGAAAAGATATAAATATAAATATGACAAATAGAATAAGAAACAAAAACATATCAATTAAAACATAACATAATCAATTTTTATTAACGTTTAATTATCTTTTCCACTATCTTTATATTATCTTTTCCACTATCACTTTTAACGTTTAATTATCTTTTCCACTATCTTTCTATTATATTTGTAAATTATAATATATAAAATTAAAATTCTTATATTTGTAAATTATAATATATAAAATTACAACTCCATAAGCTATGCTTTTGATATCAAAATATAAGTTTCTACTTGAATATATTTTAAGTTTTAAATAAATTAGAGACCATGTAATGCCTTTTTCACCTTTCATACAAAACACCATTGAAGAAGGACATTTTAACATACATGTGGTGAATATTTTATAAAAAAAAATAGCTTACGTGTTTTAAAATATAATTATCATTATATTATTCGTATTTGTATTCATGCTATTTATATATATTATGATTTTAAATAAAATTATTAATTTGAATATTTATAAATATTACGATTTTAAACAAAATTGTTAATTTGAATATTTATAAATATTGTGTTTTTAAACAAAATAATTAATTTAATATTTATAAGTATTATGTTTTTAAACAAAATCATTAATTTGTATTTTTTTAAGTATATTTTTAATTTACCAAATTATTTTTATTTTTATAAATTTTATTGGATTATTATATTTGAATATTTATAAATATTAGGATTTTAAACAAAATCATTAATTTGAATATTTATAAATATTTTGTTTTTAAACAAAATAATTAATTTGAATATTTATAAGTATTAAACAAAATCATTAATTTGAATTTTTTTAGTATATTTTCAATTTACAAAATCATTTTTATTTTTATAAATTTTATTTGTTTATTATATTATATATATGTATATTGTTTTTCCATAATTTTATTTTCAACTTTCTTAATGTTTTTATTTAAATGAAGTAGGTTCATTTAAATATAAAATTATTATTAATTTTAGTTGTTTGACTAAAACCCACTCATTTAGAGATCTTAAGTTTGTTGTTCACAAAATTGACATCTGAGGTTTGACAAGAGTTGAAGCTTGCTATCGTCCACAAGAACGTGGTTATTGAACTATCAATAGGTTTTGGGGAAATGTGATGCACGAGCATGGAAGTTATTCTAAGGAGGTCAGCTTGAAGATTGCTATAGAAACAAAATTAGTTGCTCCAAAACATGACAAACTACATAACGTGGCAGTGTTGTTGTAGAACATGACAATGTTGTTGCAGAATGTAAGAGTGTTGCAGATTGTGACAGTGTTGCAGAATGGATGCACTGTTATATAATTGATAAAAGACAAATGTACAAGAGAAAATGACAAAGGTTAAGAGGAAATTTGTTTTGATGTGTAGAAGGTTGTTCAAAGGACGTCTTGAAGAAGGAGAACGCCGCTCAGTGGAAGCTGGAAGATCACCCCGCAAGAGGTGAATCACTACATAAGAGAAGGACAAGTCTCAAGTTAGAAATGAAAGGGAATAAGATGAAAATGAAAGGATGTGAGAAAACCTCTTGGAAGCTGAAGGAAAATAGCTTCTTGAAAGTAAATAAATATAGCATGGATGAGTTCAGAAGGGAGTTGGAAAAAATAATAGAGGTGACTCATAGAAGAAGAGAGGGGATCTCAAGAGTGATACAATGCAGGGGTGATTTTAAGAACCCCCCCTAAATTTATATGTATAATAAATGGGAGAATCCCCATGATACATATGAAAAATTGAAGGCTATTTTATCAATAATATAATATGTATATATAATTTTTTGGCGAATCTTTTAGTCAGTTATATAATCTTGTAAAATCTTGGAGAAACTTTCAATGAATTAAAACCCTTGTAAAATCTTGGCAAATCTTTCACTGAGTTATTAAACATTGTAAAGTGTTGGCTATTTTTTTTATAAAGTATAAAACCATATATAATAATAGGAAAATATATTCATTAAATTGTAATACACTCATTTTATATATTTGGAAAAAGAAACATAATTTTTCCATCTTCTAGACAATGTTGCAAGCATAAAGGGTTATGTTTGTCAAGGTTCTCACTGTACACTCTTGCATATCCCTCTATCAGTTTTGATGATATTTCACCACAAAGTTCATATGTGTTGATCCCGACCACCACTTATGTCAAGCTCAAAATATATTAATCTTTGCTCGACCACTTCTATTATGGATTCTTTATTGCTAATTCATCGATTATGAAATGAACCTTCAAACAAGTTTTTAATAGGATGTTCTTAAATAGGAGCGCACATAATTCTATCCATCAATAACTCCAAAAGTATAGCAATATTGATAGGTCACATTACATGCATGACTTCCTCTCTAATCATCCATTTGTACTAAAAGAGGACCCCTTTCCTTGTTGCACTGAATCTTGAAGAACGATGAAGTGGAATTGGAAACATTTCTTCCACTCCATGATCCACCATTGAATGTGCATCTTGTTCTATTTTTCTTGAAGAAGATGAAGATGAGAATAATGAATATTAGGATTTAGCATTATATTCTACACATCATGTAATACATGGAAGGTACCCTCTTTAGGAACCCATGGTACACTCAATACCAAGAAATAAAAAAGGGTTAAGGAGGCTTGACTCATGTTTAAATCTACAAATAGCAACCAAAAACAAATTTGGGTTAGCATATACTTGTGGTGAGGCATCCTAAGTGATTATGGACCCAATAAAGGGTTTGCAACCCAATTGAACCCATAAACTTAGGAAATACCCCAACAAAGTGTCACATGGGTCAAAGTGAATTGAACCAGTAACCAAGAGTTAGAAACTAAGATAGAGATGGTAGTCTTGGATCTTACCAAAGCACTAGATATCCCCGAGAGGTCATACATTGATGCAATTGCATTGTGACCTCCCAGTCTAGGATCATTCTTAGGAGCCGAATTGGCTCTTGGGTCCTTGCAAAACCATTGGATTTCACACACAGGCCCTTTGTTTCCGGCTTGCAGGCCCCACAAAACTCGCTCAGAGATTATACTAGCCACCTTTATCCTTTAACTTAAACTACATGCACTAGCCTTTTTTTCCCAACAGAATTGACCTATGACCTCGGGCTAGAACCAAGCACTTAGCTGAAAGGCACTATTCAGAGCTCTAGGACTCTGACGCTTCGAAGGATTCACCAAAATTCACACTCAAATCACCCGGAGTGGTTATAGGCCGAATCCAGTCATAAAGCAATGTTGACCGGTGGGTGTAGGTTCTACCCTATCCTTCCACTCTCTCGTCCTTTTAAAATCCAGATCTAACGGTTGACGGGGATTCTCCTCCCTCCATGATCTATGGTTGAGATCTAATTCGAGACTTTGGGCTTCAGAGTTTCCACGCTCCAACAACAATCATCGAAACTTACCCAAACAACCGAATCACCGAACCGTCAAAAGCTCAAGAATCCTGAGTCTTGGACTCTAAAGAATCATTTGTGCACTCATTGTGCTTACTCTGTGCAGAATTGCACTATCCCTTCTGAGCTTGACTAGTTCTGGTGTGCCCACTTGGCACGCTCCTCCTGAACTCGAAACGGATTTCTTGTGCACTCCTTGCGTTGGATTTTTAGAGTTCTTGAATAACTCTGATGTGCACTCCTTGCACAGCCTCGAGAGTCCAGAACACTTAGAAATCCACACAGACAGGGAATTCTATCTATTCATGCAAAGGGAACATAATTACACTCATGTAATTCACAGACATTCAGTAAACATTCAGAAGAAAAACCCTCATTCATATAAATAACACACACATAGATACACATGAAGGAAAATATGATTTTCTATTAAATCTAAATGCCTTTACAATGTTTACGGTGTTTACAAGACTGGACTGCAACAAAGTCTCATTTCTTCTCCTCTCCTCCTCTCTTGACCTCTCCTAATATATCCATAGAGAATTAATTTGATCCTCATACAAAAGAGGTGCTTCTCAAGCCTTCCTCACCTAATACATTAAATTACATTTAATTGACAACTCATCTGGATCACATCTATATTCATATACATGTCAACCATTAAAGGCGACTTACATTATCGTTACACAAATTCAATGGCTCTTCCTTTATTGAGCCTTACAATATTAATTACATTAAATTTTGGATTTAAAATCAAAATGAGAAGGTTGTGCATCTCTCCTTGGGATCTGCTCCATCCCTCATGCGTTGTTGCATTGGCTGCTAACTTGGATGCTGAGTGGGAGCGATGAGCCTGCATCATACTCCTCTGCTGACAAAATCATGAGCTCCTATTCATGGCTCCTCTTCTACTGCTGTTGAGATCCTCATGGATTCCAAACTTCATTCTGGAGCTCCTCATATGTTCCTCTTCTCTTCTGTTGTTGTTGTTGATGTCATGTTGCTACTGCAAGCTCTCCTCCTAGTTTCCAAATATTACGTAGTAGGGCTCCATTAATCTTGACACTACAGTCTCCTCTTTTCCACCTCCATTTGTTGTTAATTGTCTCCTTTGTTTATCTCGGGATCAGTTTCCTTATCTCTTCAATATCTATGTCTAGCTTATCCATGAGTTGTCTCCTCTCCTATAGTCTACTTTGTTGTTGTTGCATCCCCTCTTCTTCATCAAATTCCAACTTGACTTGTTGGATGAGCCTCCTCTGGTTCATTATTCTTTCTTCCAGAGATTCAAGTTCCTTGCATATATCAACAAAATCCATGTTGTATGCTTCCTCTTCTGCTGTAGATTCCAATTTTGCAATTATCCTTTGTTCTTTTCCCTTGCTATAATCTATGAGCATTTCCACTGAATTCTCTTCTTCTCTCCTCCTCCTATCTTCCGAAATGACAGGATATGTGGGTTGTCTTTCAGCCTCCTTACATGCAACATCTTCATTGGCCTTTCCTCATGGGCCCTTTCGAAGAGATACTTTGATCTCCCCTACCATCAGAACATGGTTATGATCTTTTCTTCCCTTCAAATTTTGGGAAGATGTCTCTCCTTATTCCTAATCTTTCATATCTTGGGCAGATTTCAATGTTTTCTCCTTCTCCTTTTCCTTGGCAATCTATGTTGGATGTTGCTCTTCTTCTGCACCTGCAGTTACACATAAACTGTTAGTTTTTAAAACATTTGGCCCAATGGCCTCTTCTTTGGATGCCTCCTGCATCACCTCCTCATGTGAAATGCATGCATTGGCCTATGTTGGGCTTCTTGGTAGAGATATACTAATCCCCCCAATGATCATAATGCACCTTTGATCCTCCTCTTTGAGATTTGAAGTATTCAACTTCTCATCATCTTCATTTATGCGTCTTGCGACCCCACATGAATCTTCATGCTCAATATCATTAGGCTTCTCTCCTGCCTCTCTCTCCTTCTCTCTCGACACTCTTTGATGACCTGGACTCTTCTCTGAGTTCCTGAGACTCTTAGATAGTCTCATCTTCTCATTTCCCTCCTGGAAATCTGACTTCTCCTTTCTGCACTCCTGGAAGTTTATGAGATCTTCAGTTGATCTCTCTTCATCGTCTCCATCAAGGCTTTCTCCTTTCTTTGGTTTACAGATATAAAACATCTTGTCCCCTGAGTTCTTTATACTTTCTACTTGCCTCAGCCACCTCCTCAACACATGTTTTTTCCTCCTGGCAATCAATTGTTGGATAGGCCACTTCACCCTCTTTTTCATGGGTCATTCATATCTCCAGCTCTCTTTCTCTTCTTGTTACATTCTCTACCATTGCAACATCAATTTGTTGATCTCCTCTCTAGTATCCTTGTGCTCTTTATCCATCCCCTCTTCATTCATATTCTTCTAAGTTGTTTCCATGGCCCTCTCTCTCCTTTCCTTTGTGAGCTACAGTCAACCTCTACTAATCCTCTCCTTACTTAGCCTATGAGTTCACCTGCTGGAACCTCCTCTAAGATTTTACACTCCCATTGAGTGTAGGTGCACACCTTGTGCTCGCTCCTTGACCTGGTCACTCCTTGCTCTTTTGTTGTTGTACTCTAACTTTAAGAGCTCCAGAGGCTCTTTTTTGCTCTAAGAATGCAACTGGTTATTTCCTTCTTTCAACCCACATGTTTGTCTAATGTCTGTTGCACACCTGCAAAATATATTCACACAGAGCTCTCATGATTTGTCTTCTCCTTCCTTTTCCTGTTGTCTGCAAAAAAAATCTACCTCTGATACCACCTGATGCAAATGCATTGTGAACTCCCTATCTAGGATCATTCACAGGAGCCGAATTGGCTCTTGGGTCCTTGCAGAACCCCTAGATTTCACACACAGGCTCTTTTGTTTTCGTCTTTCAGGCCCCACAAAACCCGCTTGGAGCTTATACTAGCCCTCTTTCTCCTTTGACTTAAAACACATGCGCTAGCCTTTTTTTCCCGATAGAATCGACATATGACCTCGGCCTATAACCAAACTCTTAGTTGAAAGGCATTATTCAGAGCTTCGGGACTTCGACGCTCCAAAGGATTCACCAAACTTCACACTCAAATCACCTGGAGTGGTTACCGGGCAAATCTAGTCATAAAGCAATGTTGACCAACGGGTGTAGGTTTTACCCTATCCTTCCACTCTCTCATCCTTTTAAACGCTAGTTCTAATGGCTGACGGGGATTCTCCTCCCTCCACAATCTACGACTGAGATCTAATTCAGTACTTCAAGCTTCGGAGTTTCCGCGCTCCAAAAAAAATCATCGAAACTTACCTGGATAGTCGAATCACCAAATTGTCGAAGGCTTGGGGATCTAACGGTTCTCGTTCTCCTATGATCAACGACTAGGATTTACTTCAGACTTCGGAGCTTCGGGATTACTCTGCTCCAAATAACAACGACCAACTCACCAGATAGTCGAATTGTCAAACCACCGAAGGTTCAGAGATCTAATGGCCCACGCCATGCCACTTGATCTACGATTGACGTTAATTCGGGACTCTAGGCTTCAAGGTTTTCTCTTCCAAACAAAAAAAGGACCAATCTTTCCTGGAGTGTCGAATCGTCGAATCGTAAGATATACGACTCTCGTTCTCTTGCCCTCAAATACAATAGTTGGGATTTGATCTCCTTTTCCTGCGCTTCTCCTCTGCTCCCTGGGATTCCTTCTTGCAAGATCTGATGACCCAGATCTATTTCCATAGCCAATCCAAAGATTGTTGTAGATTCCTCCTCCTTCGTAGCTCTACCTTCCCTTCAACAAGGGATTTTTCAACGTTTAAAGGTTACGGCCTTCGTCTTCTCTTGCAGGATCGACTCCTTGGACTTTACTTGCGTTCTACGAAAAACTATCCCTCTTGAGCTTGGAACTTATAATAAGTTCTCCTATGCACTCCTTATGATGGGTTATTGTCCCTCCTGAGCTTGTAATTTCTCTTAACTTTAAAGGGGTTTGGCCTTTCTCTCCTTCTACAGAGTCCTTCCCTGACTTCTGCTCTGCGCATAATATTATGCCTCCCTCCTGAGCTTATGAACACTGTTAAAGTGTTCCTTCGGCACCCTCCTAGAACTTTGTGCTCTTCCTCCTGATCTTTACCATCACTTTGACGAAGTGTTGCCTTCGTGTACCCCTTTCACTCGCTCTCCCGAGTCTTGGACTTTAAAGAATCATGTGCGCACTCCTTGCGCTTACTCTATGCAGACTTGCATTATCCCTTCTGAGCTTGACCAGTTCTGGTGTGCCCACTTGGCATGCTTCTCCTGAACGCAAAACTGAGTTCTTGCTCACTCCTTGCGTTGGCTTTTCATAGTTCTCCAATAACTCTGATGTGCACTCATTGCATAGCCTCGAGAGCCCAAAACACTTGGAAATCCAGACATACATGGAATTCTATCTATTCCTGCAAAGGGAACATAATTGCACTAATGGAATTCACAGATATTCAGTAAATATTCAGAAGACAAATGCTCATTCACATAAATAACACACAGAGAGATACTTGTGCAAGAAAGTATGATTTTCCATTAAATCAGAATGCCTTTACAATGTTTACAGTGTTTACAAGACTGGACTGTAACAAAGTCTCAGTTCTTCTCCTCTCCTCCTCTCCTGAACTCTCCTAATCTATCCAAAGAGAATTAATTTGATCCTCATATAAAAGAGTGGGTTCTCGAGCCTTCCTCACCTAATACATTAAATTACATTTAATTGACAACTCATCTGGATCGGATATAGATTCATCTACCTATCATCCATTAAAGGCGACTTACACTATCCTTACACAAATTCAATGGCTCTGCCTTCCTCGAGCCTTACAATCTTAATTAAATTAAATTTGGGATTTAAAACCAAAATGAGAAGGTTGTGCCTCTCTCCTTGGGGATCTGCTCCATCCCTCATGGGTTGTTGCGCTGGCTGCTGACTTGGATGTTGAGTGGGAGCGATGCTCCTACATCACACATCTAGGCTAGGTTAAGGGAAGAACATTCTAGAGAGATATCATGTCAGCACTAAGGTGGCATTAAGGAATTACCCGTGGACAACAAACATAAGAGGGCAATATTGCAACCTCCTTAATGGGTAGACATATGTGAGTAAAAAATGCAAAATATATATGATACAATTGTAAATCAAAATAATCATGTAACACAACATAAAAAAAATGAATTATAAAGATAAGTTGTGAAAAATCCATAAAAAAAAAATCGAAAATATGTATAGAAATACATCATCTGAAAACTCAAAACAACACCTTGCTCTAGAAAATTATTAAAAAAATGAAAATGGAATTACAACTTCTTGACAAAGGGACATCAAACAACACCTTCTCTAGAAAATTATTAAAAAATTGAAAATGGAATTACAACTTCTTGACAAAGGGACATCAATTGACCCAATTCAATTAGAAATAATTTCAAAAGATGTAGTGCAAACTTAGGATCTGTCGTCTTGGAGTGCGTTCAAGGACTCATATTCTTCAGGGTTTTTGGTGTGATAACCAATCTTTCAATCCAAAGTGTTCATTAAACCTTGTCTGATAGCCTCAAACCAAGCATCAATCAATGGATCAGCTCCATCTATCTATGGATCAATGAATCAAATTCTATGTCTAGGGCTTAATCGCTTTATTTTTCTATTTGTTCTAGTGGTTGCTCCTTTCTCTTTCATTTGGGGGGTGTATTGATTGTTGGATTGTAGTGGCTGGGTATATTTTTTCATCTTCATCTAGTGTGCATTGATTGTGGTTGTAGTGGTCAAGATATTTTTCTCATATATATATATATATATATATATATATATATATATATATATATATATATATATATATATATATGTTCACATATTATAAATTATTAAACTTTTATGTTTTTCATATCTCATACATTTATACAGTTTCTATATATATTTTTATTATGAATTATTAAACTTTGTCACTTGTTACTTATGGAGCATGCTTCTTTCTCTTTTATTTGGAGGTGTATTGGTTATTGGATTGCACTGAGTTTTCATTCTTATATATAAAATGAATTATTAAATTTTTTCATTTTCATTTATTTATATTATTTTTATATATTTTTATTATTATTATGAATTATTAAATTTAATGATTTGTTATTTATGAAGCATCTATATAACATTAGTTAAATTTATTATAGATAACTTTTATATTTTTTCATTCTCATTCATTTATATCATTTTTAAATATACTTTTTATTAATATGAATTATTAAACTTTGTGACTTTTATTTATTATTTATGAAGCATCTACATAACATTAGTTAAATTTATTACATAGAATCTTTATTATATCTTATCATAGATACAATCACTGAATGAAATATTACATTATTCCTTTTCAAAAGTTCCTACACAGTATATATACTAAAAAAACTTATGAATTTTCAAAACATCCTACACAGTATGTATCTAAAAAAACTCATGTATTATAACTAACTGTGAAAATCTCATGTATTATAACTAACTATGAAAATCTACACAGTTGAGATTTTCAAATTTTAAAACTTGAAGATAAGAATAATTTTGTGAATAAGTACAATCATACTCTTAGATTGATATTAAACCAAAAACTAAATTTTAAATTATGCTCTTAGATTGATATTAAACCAAAAACCAAATTTTAAAATTTAAAGATAAGAATAATTTTGTGAATAAGTGCCCATAATAAACCAAAAACTGAGTGCACATGATGGCCAAAGAAGTGATATAAGTTCTTTCGTGATCAACTCTCGAACATGGTATATCAGCCGCATGCACGTGTTTCTCGTCGGTCCTTGAACCTTCGATCGTTTAAGATGCGGTTAGCCCATGTTTATTGCAATGTTTGATACATGTAGCCTCATATATAGAGGTTGATTTTGGATATACACCCTCATTTATAAAGGTTGCTTTTAGGATATTGTTGCTTTCCCAGTGAATGCAATGATAATAATAAAAATCATGTTTATACATGTTTTTTACAATAATCATGAAAGTAATGAAAATCATTCATATTAATAATAGTTAAAGTTGTGATTAGTAGGAAATGCATTAGAATTGATATTTAGTGTTTATTAGGTAAGCATTATTGAGTGATACTATATGGAATATAATAATAGTATTTGTTGAATATACAAGTATATATATAATGGTAATCATGAGTTCTTATCAGTTTAGTCTAATTAATGAATCAAACCTTTTGTTATAGATTAGTAATACAGATCAGTGTGTACTTACTCATAGCTTACTTACAAGTTAACAAACAAATACACATAGTACTAGTATTACCATAACTTTCCTAATCAAGTACTCAAAGCTTTTATGTAGCTTGTGTAATGTGAATAGCTTATGTTTCTTATCATGAGCTTAGTAATATCCCTTTGTTCCAATCTTTATACGAGATTAGTACACCCTACATAAGCTGCATAAACTATAGATACAAGGTCAGTAATCAAATTGAGTGGTATCAACTATCAAGCTTAGGAACTGCTTATACACACAGATATACCTACTCTTTGTTCAGGATCGTAATGCATGTTCTCATTTATTATGCTTGAATTGAACACTTATGGATATGTGTTCATTGTTATTGAATATGAGTAACCTTATGATCTATAATCTTATACCTAATCAAGTGCTGAATAGATATGGAATTCTCTTTGTTCAATTTGTACTATCTACTTGTATATCCAGCTTTATTAGAGCTTACATGAGAGTTATGGTGTGTTGTATTCCCATTGATATGCATAGCTTAAGAAGATCACTAGCTTGTATGCATATACTAGAGATAGTGTGTGAAGCTTTAGTCATATAACATGCTTGAACACATGGCTAATCATGACCTATATAACATGGATACTCTTACTCTACCTGCTTGGTTCTTACTCATTACTCGTATTTCATAGGGAATCAGTACTAGTTAAGCTTAACTAGTGTGGTATATGCGTGATCATGTTCTATCTTATAGATATATGTGTTTTAGTATCTCATTTACTTGTATCTCCATTATGCAGTAGCCATTACACTATATTTCCCTTTATTCCATAATATGAAACATGGTAAATCAAAGTAAGGTACTAGATAAATGGTGTCATGTATAGCACAGTGAGATTATACTCATATGTATCACTTAGCACATACTAAGATATTTGTTTAATCTCTTATTTCTACCGTATCTATGTATTTATAAGATTTAACATTGCATGCTTCTAGTTAACATTGCATACTTTTTCCTTATTCCATGAATTTCATCAATCAACCAAGTTCATGCAATTGATTCATAACTATTTTGTATAACTTACTGAGATCATGAAGTTACTAATCTAATTCCCAATCTAATTCCCATTGCTTAAGCTATAATCCCACAAAACCAA
Source organism: Picea sitchensis (assembly GCA_010110895.2). Classification (NCBI taxonomy): domain Eukaryota; kingdom Viridiplantae; phylum Streptophyta; class Pinopsida; order Pinales; family Pinaceae; genus Picea; species Picea sitchensis. Next base: position 83,716 of record SNQJ01S0001676.1, on the reverse strand, counting down.
GATTTATTCAATGTGCATATCTCTAAGCTCTTATAACTTACATAGATTTTTGAACTAACTAGTGAGCTTTCCCCAATGTTACCTCAATTACCACTATATATGTAATGTAAACTCATATCAAGGTTCACTAGTATCACCATTGACCATATCGTTAACACGTATGGATTCACGTATTATCCATAATGATTGAAGTTGTGCATATCCTAACTTTAACTACAGCTTATCGTATATGTGTAACTATGGTACGTATTCATTACAGCTTAGTGGGCTCTAACTATCATGTAAGTGATATAATAGTTAAATTAGGAGCTTAGAAATAAGCAAGTTCTAACTATCATGTTGATGAGATAATAACTAGAACATGTAATAAAGCATTATTGAATGCAACGATAATAATAGAAATTAAAAGAGAAAATCATCGACGAGAAAAACATGAGTAAGAGAGTTATACATGCACTTATTTATAAGCAGAATGCCTCCAAATTTTGTGGAGATTGATTTTTATTTTTTTTTCTTTTAAATAATACTTTTGTAAAACCATCTACGATCTAGTTATAAGTTTCCTTGATGCATTCAATAAATTTTCTAGGTATTGGTCCAAGCTATTTATTTCAAGATACTTAATACTGTATTGATATTATAAGCTTTTTTAATTTACTAAGAATTTTTAATGGAGTATCTCTTATGAAGTTATTTCAAATAATTATATGATAAGCCTGATGTTTTTTTAGTTTAAGATATTTAATGTTTTACTGATATAAGATAATTAAAAAGATTACAAATTTTACATAATTACACAATGTTGAAAATTTTATATAATTACATTTCAAAAGTGTGAGGATGGTATGGTTTTTCTTAAACAATTTTACATTAAAATGGGTTCAATTGATATTAAGTGCAATAGTTGTTAGGTGAGCTCATAAATAAAGTTAGTTTTATCCTCAAATTTATTAAATTTATTTAATATGTAATGCTTAACTCTTTATTAAGGATGGAGTAGACTCTTCTAGATTTTAAGTAATGTAAATGATGTTTAATTTGTTATTTTTAATAACAGATTTTTTTAAGTGAATAAAAAGTATACATTGATATGAGATTATGCTTATAAGGGATTTCCCTCTGCCCAGCGTAACCTTTTAGGAGGAAACACATGTTCTTAACCATTAGGCCCACTCAAATTGTATTAATTTTTTTCATGATTAGCAATTTTTAAATTTACAAGTGGTTTACTTAATTTTTGAAATTGTCTATGGGCAAATCAAAAATTTATAAATTCTATAGAAAAGGTCATGCATTAACGCAAGTTCACAATAGGGATTAGTATTGTTGAAAATTGAAGGTTGAGAGGGAAAAAAATATCAAGGATTGAGAAACATTGCCATTGCAATTAATATTAATTTTCTCATTAATATTAAATTGCAATTGCAGTGATGGAAATTTTCTTCTTTTCGCTGAAGAAAGAAAACACCTTCTTGCGCACTTATTTTCTCATTATATTTGGTTTTTGAGAATCTACATTTAAATACCTTCTCACTTGTGTTTTTAATGTCTCCCCAAACCTTGATAATAAGAATAAAACATGAGTGGGTTGGGTTTCTCACAAGCTTTTTATTTCATTTTAAAAAACATTAGTAGTTTTTATTTAAAATAACAAATCCAAAATTAATATTTAACTATTAGTAATTACTTTTTTCCTTTTTTTAGTAGGATGCTTTTGCATTTACAATAAAAATGAATAAAAACACATATGACACATAATATTTAAATGATATGATCATTTTATGTTGAGATCATTAGTAGTTTCTATTTAAAATAACAAATCCAAAATTAATATTTAACTATTAGTAATTACTTTTTTTCTTTTCTTTTCTAATAGGATGCTTTTGTATTTACAATAAAAATGAATAAAAATACATATGATATAATCTTTAAATGACTAACAAAAATAAAAATAAAACTTAAAAAAAATAAGTGTAAAAAGAAACTCATCATAAAAAAATTATCCCTGTATGAATAACATCTTAGAATTTATAATAAGAAAAATGAAAATAAATACAAGTAAAAATAAATAATAAGATGGTTGGTTATTAATCCTATGAAGTTTTTTTCATTAATATTTAGAATTGACGGTGTCCTTGCTAGTGGTGCACTTTCCTAATAGAATTGACATTAAATCGAATAATTTAATATGTATGGAATGCTGGTTTGGTAGAAGATGGTTGGTCAAATTAATTAAACATTCTTATCATTGAAGAGATTTTAGAAGTGATTGGTTTGGTAGAAGATGGTTGGTCAAACTAATTAAGTATTCTTATTATTGAAGAGAGATTTTAAAAGTGATGTAAAATGAAATTGCAACTAATTAATTTTTGAAATTGAATATAATTAATTAATATTTTAAATATAAGAAAGCAAAGTTACTTTAAAAACACCACAACCAAATTTGATAAGACACGATCCAACATTTCTCTGCATTCATGGGCAGAAATCTATGCATTTTAATTTAAAATTTAAAATTTTTGGGTAACCCTTACATAGAAAGAACTTATAATTATAAGACTTTAAAAAAAAATACATGCCCTTGTTACCGCAATCTAATCGAGACTGGCCCATGTACATATACAAATTATATGACACGGTATCTCCGGCTCACCGGATTCTTTTTGTTTATTAAAAGTAGGTCATCCGGTCGTCCATGCATTAATAGCTACTGCTTTCACTAAATGACTAGGTGATCATCATCATTTATAAAGCAAGGGCAGTATATAGAGGCAAAGCTTTCCTTTATTTTATTTACATGTAAGTAATTAATTATGAGGACTAATATATAGTTTGTTATGTAATATTGAATGTTGTGGTAGGTGATATATATATCATTGAATCAACTTAATAAATATGTTAAGATATATATAACTTAAATTTTAAACTATATATTATTAGTCATTAACTACCACTTAGATTGTATAATATGAGAAAAAAAAAACATATAAACTTATAATAAATTGTTGTTGAAAAAATGAATCATTCATACATCATTTCGAATACTTCCATACATCCCCTAAGTCACCTCTTCCAAAATGAGGAATATGTGTACAATAAATGGAATAACACATGTTCATGAAGTTTTGTTCAAAATTACAGAAATTGATTGGAAGTTTGGAACCTTCTACACTCCTTTTAAATTTTACAACAAATGGAATAACACATGTTCATAATGTTTTGTCCCGAATTATAGAAATTGACTGGAAATTTGGATGTTTCCGTGGACATCCCCTTAAGTCACCTCTTCCAAAACAAGGAATATATGTACAACAAATGGAATAACACACGTTCATGTTTTGTCTAAAATTATAGAAATTAACTCGAAGTTTGGAACCTTCTACGATCATTTTAAATTTTACATTTTAGTAAGATTTACCACCTCATTATAAATAAGTTTTTTTAATTTATGGAATATCCTTTAGTTCAGGATGTCCTTTACTCCCAAACCCAAGTAATTAATGAAAAAAATAAAGAACCTTACAACCTTATTTGACAAATGATTAAACAACCCTATTTGGCAAATGATTAAACAAATCAAAGAGTTATGTACAAAGCATTTATGACAGAATTAATTGAAGGGTGAAGCTTTCTTGCCTAATGTGTTTGTCACCATGAGTTTGATTGAGATAAGATCAAAGTTGTGACTCTTCAATGTATCCATACAACCTTATTTGACAAATGATTAAACAACCCTATTTGGTAAATGATTAAACAAATCAAAGAGTTATGTACAAAGCATTTATGACAGAATTAATTGAAGGGTGAAGCTTTCTTGCCTAATGTGTTTGTCACCCTGAGTTTGATTGAGATAAGATCAAAGTTGTGACTTTTCAATGTATCCATAGCATTGGTTACTCTAAGCTATGAGTTTTCCACACCACTTAGAACCACTTAGAGGGTTACGAAAGTCAAAATCAAAATTAATACATTGTCTTAGAACCTATCACAAATAATAATATATAAATTCATTATAAAGAATTCCAATAACTTTTAATATTAATATTAATAATGTTTAAAAAAAAAAATTAAGTGATAAAATTTATTAGAATTTAATAGTCTTAAGTGGCATTTAAGATAATTATTATTAAGTGTTATTCATCAATATATACTAATTTATCTTTGTTATTTAAGGAAAAACATTTCACTTAAAATAATTTGTTAGTAGTTCAGTGAGGGGCTAGACTTTCACTATGTGAGATGTTTTTGGGCCTTGAGTCATTAACACTTAGAAGTAGATTTAGATCTTATTCCAAGACTTAAAGACAATTTTAAATAGATAGTGTTGACCACCCATTTAGCAACGGTGGTCAACTCATGTGCCATGAAGATGCATCACCAGATGCAAATTTGTTGAAGACAGTTTTGGTTCTACTTGGGTATCTGATGCTCCAGCACAAATTTTGTAAACGAAATTTCTGCACCCCTGTGTGAGTTGATAATGTAATAAGTCTGCATAGATCATAGTTAGGTAAAGTACCTTGGGATGTTTCCATTGGGGGAGTTCCTTTCACCGAGGGTTTTTTATCCTCAGGTTGTCAACCGGGCTTTAGGGCCTGGCTGACTTCCCTTGAGTTTTTC